>JANUWF010001826.1:1200000-1663978 GCA_026120185.1 Voacanga thouarsii
CGCTTCTACAGAAAGGATTAAACTGGTAGTTAGACAAATTGAGTATTGAAGAAGTTGAGCAAAACAAGGTTGACAGAAGCAAACCTTGGAAATGGAAGGAGTCGATGTTTCATGTTTCCTCTTTGATCGCCGGAGCAGGGGCGGGATCTCTATTTCTTCTTCCTCTTCCTCCGGGACAACGGGAGCAGCAGCAACAGTTTTCTGCACCAAGGGAATACGTAAGGCCGACATTATTATAGGGCTTACAGGAGGTTTTACCTGTTTTCCTTTCTTAGCAGATGATGTCTCAGGCAAAGTGGTGATCGGCTTAAGAACTCGCAGAAGCCAAACACCTACGGGGTCAAAAAATAGGGCCTCGCTCAGCAGTCTCTACCATGAATTGAAGTCAGGGGAAGTCTCTAGCACCACTTGAGAGGGCTTGAATGCAAAGGTCCGTAGGATGGCTAGGGTGCTATCGGCTAAGGTCTGTACATCCTCAGCCGATAGCACCTGCTTCACGGAAAAGGAAGAAATGTGCCCCGAATCGGCAGGGATGTCTTGTATCAACCCAAGCTGACGGGAGAAGCAGTGAGGATTATACCTCTCACAGGAGGTCTTAGTGTTAGAATTCATGGACTCCTAAACGCGAAAAACATCCACGAATCCCTTCCGAGGATCCAAGTAAATGATTAAGAAGATCGTAGGTTTGCAGATTTACCTCTGTTATGTGTAATCGATATCATTCAGTTCCGATTGTGCTGCTATGCGTGCAACCCAAACGATTACCAGACGCTGCAGTTGTGCGAACGTCCTCTATCGGATACATACTGCGAACTCACTCGTCACCCGGGAAGTGCTAGCGCCTAGGGTTTTTGAGAGGCTTATTTTTTTGATGGATGAAGGCACGAATTTTACAACAGAATTGGCACACCCAAGAAGACGGCTAGGGTTTTTCTTAAAAACCTACTCCGAACCTCTTAGAGTCCAACCCTAATAATATCTTATCGTATTTTAATTTTAATTCAAATTAAATTAAAACTGATACGATAAGATTCTGTCATTATCTCGATAATTTAACTAATTAATTTACCGAGTCAGATTCTTATAATCTGGACATCATTCAGATACATCGAATGTGGACATATTTCCAGATTCATTGTATCTGGTAGATTTTCTAAGTTCGATTAACTTAGACATATTTCCAGATTCATCGAATCTGGTTACTAGAAAATAACCTAACAAGTTCGCTTATTGTGTGACCCTATAGGTTCATTTAACACTGGCAGTATGCCCAAATAATATTTAAATGGCCCACAAGTTATAAGCGGTTTCTAGCAAAACATTATAACTATCCAGGTTAAATGAAGATCGGTGATCTCTTTGAACCAAACCATAATTTTATATTTAGTCATTTTGTCACATGATATCCAGATTAAGCATAAGGCACGGAGCATGTCATCCTTATTAAGCTCAATCAATTATTTCTTGATTTCATAGTAGACTGTTCAAACAAATGATATCAATATCTTAGATTGATATATTTGAGCATGACCATGCATTTTAATAGTCTAACTTATCAAGGGGCCCATGGATATCTCTCCCATAATTGAGAGGGACAAATTCCTTCACAATCAATCATATTCCTCTCATCGATTTATTCTATATCCAACAGTAGTCTAATTTATTATCTAATTAAAGACAACTTTAGACAATGTCAAAATATAGAATTTATCAAGTAGAAAACTATGATGAATTTAGGTCAAAGGACTTTTAATATTATTATGGCTAGAAAGTACTTATGACATGTTCCATGAAGTACTCTCACAGTGGATCATATCCAATACAATGTTCTCTAACATTTATTTATGTTTTGACTTGATATCACAAATATCTATGACCAGTAAAACATAACCATCCAGTCACAAACATACTAATCTTAATTTATTATTGTTCCAATAATAATAAACGATCAGGGACAGATTTAGAATAGTCATTGTATTCATTGTTGGGTTTTACTATTAAGTCACGTACTTGATGACCACAAAACAAAATGCACTATTCATGGAAAGGAAAGCCTCATATTATTATATAAAACATAATGACAATAGTATAAGTACAAATTGACTCTAGGGCATATCCCCAACACTTAGCACTTCGGGCTCCAGTCTTGGCCCCCAAAAGAATTTCTCGAAGCCACAAAAGTTGGGCCCATAAAGTCTGTTGGGTTGCTTCGGGGCTTTCCAATAGGCTCTTCAACCAGATGGGGCCTTCTTCGCGGGCAGCGTACGGAAAGAAGGCAGCAACATGGTAGTCTTGACATTGGTGGAGATACGAGATGATGGTCTAGGCAGAGGCAGTGTTCAGGGGGACCCGTAGCAGTCGATAGCCTGTCGCTTGTTCAGAAGGGCTCGTGGAGGCTTCGGTAATTCAGCTGACACAAAAGTTAGGTAGATACTGGTACAGCTAAAGTTGGGCAATCCAAAGTGGACCCCCAAGGTTGGTCAGATCCTCTCCAGTGGAAAGAGTAGTCATCAGCTGGTTGATGGTGCGGTAGACCTGGGCAAGGATCAGAGAAGCTAAGTCGCAACGCCTTTTGCTTCGTAGGAGAGCCGATACGTAGTATCGGTACTCATTGCTAACGCTAGCAGAATGAGAGCAGATAATGTACTTACACAACTAGAGCCATAAGAAGGCTGCTTGCTCCTAGTTTGAAGGAGTGTCATCCACCCTTCTCTGAGCGGCGATGAGGTTGTCATATGAAGAGGAGGCCTTGTCCAGACGAGTCTCAACAGCTGGTAGATGTTCTTCATCGTGGAGCCTCGGAATCTCGTCACCATCACATCGGAAGCCAAGAATGGTGTAGATGTCGAGGATGGTGGGGGAAAACATCCCGTGCGAAAAGATGAAGCTGTTAATCACCGAGGACCAGAAGGGAAGAACGGCGGCAAATAGGTTGCGGTCAAATGCCATCTCAAAGTCAGTCATCATGATAGCATCCAAAATCCACCACTGTTCCCAAATGGCCCCAAATTGGGCATGGTAGCGGTCCTGCCATTCTCTGTAATTCTTAAGCTTACGGGGCCAATGACGGAAGAAGGTGGGGAGATTGGTAGTTGTAAAGGTGTTCTGTTGCAGAGGAAAGGTAAAGTCGGCAGGCAAGACAAACCGCAAGTGTTCAGCAGTAACCTCTGCAGGTAAAAGACGAGGGCCCAAGGTAAACAGGTTGGCATCGGCTTAGATCGAGGATAGTATGTTCTTATCAATAAAGGTTGCCATTGTAGTTTGTTCATTTTACAGGAAAATTTACGGATCGGAAGGAATAATCGAAAGGAGGTAAAAGATCGAGGAATCACTTAAGCAGTAGAATTCTGAAGAAGATAGAAGTCGTAGGAAGTGAGGAGTTCTAATTGGGGACCACTGCTATTTATAAGGGAATTTGAAATTGAGCCGTTCGCGGGTTCCAAAGCTAAGGCGTCACAAATGTTCCACAACGTTTGGGACGTTTCGTTTTTGTCAAAAAAAGAATGACTGCTATTAATGGCTGTACGATTCCCGTCGCTTCACTGACTTGCGTACGCTGAAACAACGGGACTCGGGGGGGCATGTGTTGACATCAGCTTTGCCGAGCCGATGCAACGGTTACTTTGAGCCGTTGCCGATGTGGTAAGCTTCCTGAGCCGATAAAGTCAATGTTTCGGACAGCCGTTAGCCATAGTCAACATCGGCACCACGAAATAGATAAGGAGTAAAACGAATTCCTGATCTTTCAGCACGAAAGTGCTGTAGACGTATCCACGACCGTTGGGAGCATTCTTTGGCCGAAAGAAACTCCACGATCTGTTAGTGGCTTGATTATAGCAAGTATAAAATGAGAGCGCAGCTCAGAACCCAGACACGACCATCATCAACCAACAACATCAAATTTCAATTTTTTCTACTTCATCGTCATTTACAACTTTTTAACCTAGGAGTTCAATTTCTTACAACTTTCTTACCGCTTTATTACAACTTTCCTTTACAGCTTTATTTTCAGCTTTCTTTACAACTTTCCGTTCTTCTTTCAAAATTTGAGTCTTTTCTGAACTTCCTTTGATGCAAATCAATACACGTATCTGTTTATTGTTCTGAAAAGTTCTTCTGTTGTGCATTTTAACTGATTTTCTTGAACCATTTCTATAGTAAGTTCAAGGAATCCTATCCTTGATTCAAAAAAGGTTTGATACCATTTTCTATTTCAGTATATCGAATTGTTTGTATTTATCGGAAGTGGAGCCGAAACTGGGTTACATCGACTCATCATTTTAACAGCAACACTTACATTTAAATACTATTTGCTATAACATATTTCCCCTTTAATAACTTAATGTTTAAAAATCCATTTTTTAGGATAAAATCTTTTTTTAAAAAACAAAAACTCATATTATTGAATATGTGCTAAAATCTTCCCTCCTGCTGACCCCTCATATATACCCAGGATATTGTTTGCTAGGTTCTTCAAGTCTAATGATACATTCTTACTGAATTTTGTTGCTGATTTTTGAAAATTTATAAATTGTCCAAAGAAAGCTTCATAAGTCAAGTGTGTTGCTGATTTTTCAAAATTTACTGAAGTATGTGGCTGCTGATTAGCCTTGTAGAAAAGAATGGAGTCATTAAAAAAGAGAAGGTCTCCCACATCCAAACCTTAGCCCCTCAGTAGCGCGCTGGCAATGTGCCCATCAAAGCATAGATGAAAATCCTTCCAGAGGTGAGGGTAATCTTTGCCCCGTAATCCCTAGAAATCAATTGCTCTATAGTCTTATGAGAGGTTAGTGTAAATTATAATAGAATAATTTATAATAGAGGTTACTGTAAATCTTATTTTGTCGAGAATTCTTTTTTATTTAAAAATTTATAATAGCTTCTCATACTATTATTTTTTAATACAAAATCTTATTCATGTTCTTTTCTACCCATTGGAGAAAAAATAGAAGTATTTATTTAGAAAGATATGTTCAACATAAAACCTAAAAAGGGTTGTCTGGAAATTAAATCATCAGTAAATTAATTTATATTATAATAAAAGAAAAAAAAAGTTTGTTGAAAAGCAATTTTTATACATATATTAATATCAGAGAAAATAATATTAAAAAATAATTTACTCTATTATATTTTATAATAGTAGAAAAGCAATTTTTTATAGTGTTATTATACATATAATCTCAAGGTGAAATGTGGCGGCTAAAATTGAAATATGAATATTTTATTACTGAATTTTGGAAAATGAAATCTAAAAACTAAATCATGAGATTTGAAATTTAAATTGTTACACTATATTTTATTATAAGTTGTATTAAATATAAAAAAGAATATTAATAATTAGATGAACGTTTAATATATTCAAACTTTAAACTTAAAGTAATTTTTATTTAACTTAAAATTTATAACAAAAATTTAATATGTCTTAATTAATTAAATAATAATAAATATTTTTAATTAATTAATTATTCAATATTATCTAGTATAAAAAATATAAAATAAAATAATTAATTAATTAATTACTTTTAAATACTTAATTAAATTATCAAACAAACCTTTTATCATTAACTTAACAACAAATAAGACATATATTTATAATTATTGTTAGAGAAGGAAAGTGAAGAGTTGAAATTTTGACCAAGGTGGAAGTGTTTGAAGGGAGAACAAGAAAAGGAAGGATCTATGTACCTTCTCTGTGTCATTATATAATTACTAGGGGAAAAAAAAAGAAAAAGCTGAAGAATTATTTGACCAAAATTGGAAATCTTTTGAAGGGACTAAAGCGGAAGCAGGAAATGGAAATGACTATTACCTCAAACTACGAAAAAGAGAAGAATTGTTGACCATGGGGAGATTGTTGGAAGGGACAACCCCCCCCCAAACCAACAAAAAGAAGGAATTTATAGAAATAAAAGAAAAAGAGAAAAAGTTTTAGTTAAAGATTTGAAATATGTAGGTTTGCCCACCAAATAATGTAGATGGCATATTTATCAAGGTCGATTATAGATTGTATTTGGGAAGAAAATCTTATTAATTTAAATTAAAATTTTAATTTAAAATAATATTACTTTAAATAATTTTTATTTTTAATAGTTCGTCATGTACTCACAATACATTATATTTTCACTCTCATTAATAACTGAGTCTTATATTTTTTTTATATTTAATAATATTTTATTAAATTTTAACAAACTCATCTAATCTAATTCTTATCTAAATACCGCCTATATTATATATGAGGCGACAGAGTTCGGTTTATCATCTAAATTTTTGTCAATTTTTAAATTAATACCCAAATTTCAATTTCCTCACAATCAATATTTAAACTTTTAAAATTTCCCACTTTATTAAAAGCTTAACAAAGAATAATTAAAATTAATAAATATTGATCAACATTTAATAAAAATTATAATAACGATAGTAAAATATCAACAAAAAAAAAATAAAAGTTTGAATATTAACAAAAATAAATTAAATTTCAAATAATAATTTAAAAGTTAACTAAAAATAACAAAATGTTGTAAATATTTGAATTAGTAGAAGCTTCACTAATTATGGATTTATGTGAATTATTAGGGAATTAGTGGAAGCTCAACTAATTAGTGAAAACTCCACTAATTATGAATTTTTATGGATGTCCATCATTTAGTGGAGACACCACTAATTAAGATTAGTGGATGATGATGTATTCCACTAATTAAGAGTTCTACAAATAGAGCTATTCTCTAAGCTTGTAATACACCATCATTTTGTGAAAGAATTGTGAGAAAATTGTGAGAAAAAGAAAGAGAGAAGATTGAAAAAATTCTTGTGCAAAAATAGTTAGAGTTTTCTTAATGTGTAGTGTGTAGATTTTTTTTCTAACACTACTTATATTTTATAACACGTTATCAACACTAGTCTTTGCCGTTATTAAAGCCAGAAGACAGGTACGCATTTATTAATCTCTATGGCTAACCTTGCTAACCTCAAATTTGTAACCCTTGATATTGCTGAAAAAATTATATGTCATACAGAAATGCATCTAAATGCTGAAAAATAAAAAGATCCATATGTCTTGTGGGCAATTTAAATTTGACCACCTGAAGATAGTCGTATTACCAATTGCACGATATAAATGATTGCACCTGAAGTTGTAAAATTTTAAAACCATGAATGAATATAGCTTCGCGATATATCAACTTACATCTCAATTAAAATTATGCGGAAAAAAATTTACTGATGAAAATATATTGGAGAAGACATTCTCCATCTTTCATGCCTCGAATATTGTCCTACAGCAACAATATCAAAAAAAAGGGTATACACAGATTTAATTACTGCCTTCATCATTGTAGAGAAAAGTAATGAGTTATTATTGAAAAATCATGAAGCCGGACCAACTGGCTCAACAGTACTCCCAGAAGTGACTGTTGTTGGCTCCAATAGAAGCCATCGTTATAGTCGTAGTTGTGGTAGTGGCCGTGGTTATGGTCATAGACACACTTGATATTTCCCTTAGCACAGAGCAATACTGGTCACCTGAAGTGGAATATAAAAGATAATAAGGGAAAATGATATTTCCATTAATAATAAGTCTCACATATTTGAGATGTTACATTCGGATGTCAATATATACTATATTACTGCTAATAGTTCAGAAAAAAAAAATCTATCTTCTCTTGATCATAAGTCTTGTGTTCACTTACATTTCCGTTATTCATCTCACTAGTGTTCACATGAATTTGAGGATGCATGCTTGTAGTTGCTCTTTTTCAATTGCGCTGATAAATTGAGAACGAATATTTGTAGTTATTCTTTTTCCATGTTTGCATTAGAGGAAGACAAACAGGTAGCAATTATGGATTTCAGTTCATCTTCTTCAACATCCTCCTCCTCTTCCCTTGGGCCAGCATCTAGACTAACAGCAAAATTAGCCGTGATGTTACTGCGCAATGAGTCTTGGGATTTTTTCATCCCCTTAAGTTTTTTATTATATTTGGCCTTGAAGCATGCTTGTCTCAATTTCTGTGTTTGGTCCTCCAACTTTGTATTAGGACTTTCTTCTACCAATTTCTTCTCACGTTCCAGTATCTCAATGGCTTCTCTTAACTTATGTCCTCCTTCGTCTTTATTTCACTCTTGTAAATCGAAATGATATTATCGGTGGAGATACATTCATTCCAATCATTATTTACTTATAAATCTTTCATAGTTTCAGCAAATTACAAGTGTGTGAGAGAAAACCTAAACATTCTTGATTAGGGTCTCCAAGCTTATCAACTTCTTGTGAGGCCATCGACGAATTCCCAACTCCCTACGTCTGTTCTTGAGAGGGGTTAAGCCAATATTCAGTTATTTGGCCGCGCTCTTGATTGGCAGGTAAAAGTACTGCGAAATGGTTTCTTTTGATAGTGTCTTGGAGTTATTGCCCTTCTCATCTCTCTGCCTCCTAATCCTCTCATTCTCTATAGGAATTTCATTTACAATAATATCTTGAACTTCGATATTATGCATTTCATGGGTCCTCACTCTGAATTCGTTGCCAAGACTACTCATTATTTCTCCTAGAAAAGGAAAAACAATATCAGTAAAGGTAATACTATGCAAAATCCATATTTGAATGTATGATAACCTGGAATCATATTCTGGCTTTGTTCAAAATCCATTAGGGAGTAGAAAGTATCATGCACAAGCATATCCTCATTCAGAGGAACAGTATCAAAAGCAGTCTCTTGAATGGGTAGATCAACAGCATCAAAAGCAATCTCTTGAATAGGTAGATCAAATTGAAAATTCAAACAGTATGTCCAGAACTACCACTGATTTACATCACAACAAACCAAAAGAGAGTTTAATTTCATTATTTCATTATTAAGCACACTAAAAAAAAAAAAAAAGGAAGCCCTCAAAGGTATCTCACCTGAAATTAGGCAGAAGCGGTTAGCTTGGAAAATTAGGCGAAATCGGTTGGCTTGGAAAGGAAAATAGATCAAAATCTTCTGCGTTAGACCTGACATTAGGCGGAAACGATTGGCTAAGAAAAGAAAACACATCAAAATCTTCTGCGTTAGAAACCAAGTCAAAATTTGACCATGTCTCAAATGAATTACAAGTCTCCATATCTACTTTGAGGTTTTTTTATTTATTTTTTTGATATTTACTAATGGCTGATGATTGAGATATATATTGACACACACACACATATGTACGAAGAAGAAGAAGAGGTAGATGATAGATGGAGGGACGGAGGAGAAGAAAAGATAAGGAGGAAGGGAAAAAGATGGCACTAGGAAGAATAAAAAAAAAGATTTTTTTTTTTTTGCATTTCCTACTTGTCATCATGTTCTTGCATTTCTTTTTCTTTTCTCTTATTCTCTTGTGAAATCATTATTCCCTAAATTAGGGGGAGAATAGAAACAGTATAAGAAAGATCTTGATTGGACAACATCATTAAATTATCTTGATCTGCGTATAAGCGCATGTGAACTTGAAGTTCAAAAGATAAGTCATTTGCAAAGTATTGCAAATCCAAATCAAATGCCAAACACTTTTGTTGACTCCAGAAGAGTTACAAAATCGCATATTCCAACTATAAATGCTCCTATTCGAATTGAAGTTCTAGCAGAACAAAAGATTATACATATAGCTGCTGAGCCAAAAACACGCCAGAAGCGTGGCCGACCTTTTGGTTCTAAAGATAAAAATCCTCGAAAGAAAAGAGGATTAAATGATCCAGATGTTTATAGTGAATTTCTATCAATTATACCACTTCCGGTAGAAGTTGGAATTGGATAGAAACAACTATTGATAATATGTTTGCATACAATATATCTCTTAATGTTACAAAGGATAATGATAATCTTGAACCAAATCAGTTGATGAATGTCGGCATAAAAAAGATTGTCTATAATAGAAAGACGCGATTCAATAGGAGTTAAATGCACTGACACAACGTAAAGTTTTCGGACCTGCAGTCTGAACACCAGAAGGTGTAAAGCCTATTGGCTACGAATGGATATTTGTGAGAAAGCGCAATGAAAATAATGAAATCATACGAGATAAAGTACGGTTAGTAGCCCAAGGTTTTTCACAAACATCAGGTATTGATTATAATGAAACTTATTCTCCTGTTGTTGATGCTATTACACTCCAATATATTATCAGTTTGACAGTACATGAAAATATAGATATGCGCCTATTAGATGTTGTCACTGCTTACTTGTATGGAAATTTAGAAAATGATATTTACATGAAAATCCCCGAAGGATTTCATATGCCTGAAGCATATAAATATTATCCTTGTAAAAATTACTCCATCAAGTTGCAAAAATCATTATATGGCCTGAAGCAATTTGGGCGCATGTAGTTCACTCGTCTTAGTGAATATTTATTGAAAGCGGGATTTAAAAATGACCAGGTATGTCCATGTGTTTTTATTAAGAAATTTGATTCTAAATTTGTGATATTAACTATATATGTTGATGATATTAATCTTATTGGAACTCTTGAAGAGCTCCAAAAAATAATGGATTATTTAAAAAGAGAATTCAAAATCAAGGATTTTGGTAAAATCAAATTTTACCTTGGTTTACAAATTGAACATCTGAAAAGTGGAATATTTATTCATCAATCAACATATACAGCAAAAGTTCTCAAAAGATTTCACATGGATAAAGCACATCCATTGAGTATTCCAATGATCGTCCAGTCATTAAATGTGAATAAAGATCCTTTCCGACCTCAAGAAGATGATGAAGAACTCCTTGGTCTTGAAGTACCATATTTCAGTGCAATTGGTGCATTAATGTATCTTGCTAATAATACATGACCTGATATTATATTTGCTGTCAATTTATTAGCAAGATTTAGTTCTTCACCAACACGACAACATTGGAATGGAATTAAACAAGTCCTTCGATATCTCAAAGCAGCTACTTCTTCAAATCATGCTGAAAGTATAACCATTCATGAAGCAAGTAGAGAATGCGTATGATTACGATCAATGATTCATGATATCCGAGAAAGTTGTGGATTATCATCTATCAGAAATATTCTAACTCCTCTTTATGAAGACAATACAGCTTGTATAGCTCAAATACGAGGAGGATATATTAAAGGAGATTGGACAAAACATATTTTACCAAAATTCTTCTTTACTCATGAACTCCAGAAGAAAGGTGAAATTGATGTGCTACAAATTCGGCCATGTGACAACCTCGCAAATATTTTTTCACGAAAACTTTACCGACTACAACATTTGAGAAGTTGATATATAAAATCGGTATGCGTCGGTTTAAAGATTTAAAGGAATCATCTCATCAGGGGGAGTAATAAACAGACATATAGAATAGTGTACTCTTTTTCCTTCACTAGATTTTTTTTCCCATTAGATTTTTATCTAGTAAGGTTTTAACGAGACATATTCTTTATGTAATGGATGGACATCCAAGGGGGAGTGTTGTAAATATTTGAATTAATGGAAGCTCCATTAATTATGAATTTATGTGAATTATTAGAGAATTAGTGGAAGCTCCACTAATTATGAATTTTTATGGATGTCCATCATTTAATGGAGACACCACTAATTAAGATTAGTGGATGGTGATATATTTCACTAATTAAGAGCTCTATAAATAGAGCTATTCTCTAAACTTGTAATACACCATCATTTTGTGAAAGAATTGTGAGAAAATTGTTAGAAAAAGAAAGAGGGAAGTTTGAAAAAATTCTTGTACAAAAATAGTTAGAATTTTCTTAGTATGTAGTGTATAGATTTTTTTTCTAACACTATTCATATTTTATAACACAAAACAAATTTTATCTATGGTTTTTGAATTGCCTCCGTTGTTCCTACTATATTTTTTTAATAATATAAGAATCTGAATCGCAAAAAAAAATCTCAGCCTGACGGCCTCGCCCCAACCCAGACAAAGGAAAAACACTCTTTCTCTTCTCCTAGACAAAGATGATAGACAACAATGGCAAAGTCATAGGATCTTATCTACTAATGCTGAAGAAATGTCCCACATGACAGAGACATATGAATCATTAGAAGGGCTACACGTCTCATTAACGGCCAAAAGTTGCTTCAAAATTGGTAAAATAGGATAATTTTGAATGCCAAGTCAGGGTCCGGATTTACATGACACCTGAGCTCAGACATCTGAATTAAAAAAAAAAAAAAAGCAGCTGCTACAAAGAATTTAAAGAAGATTCTACAAAGAAGCGGAGAAGAATCCCAGCAAGACTCTTATGTATGTTTTTCTGTGTGGGCTGCGCAGTTATGGTTCGGCTTGTCATCGTCACCACCAACATTTTCTTTTTCTTTGTTGTTGGCCTTTGTTATAAATATGTCTTACATGAATTTGAGGTCCCAAGAATCAATCCTCGCACTACAAATGTTTTTTATGGGATTCCTACCTTGAAAGCATAAAGATTTGGACAATTTTGACGAGGAAGAAGCGAGGGAAAGAGGAGAAATGGCAAGCTTTCGGTTTCAATCCATGCTGGGCGACAGCTCTGGTTTGGCGCAAACTCTAACCCCAGAAGATGGGTATGCTTTCATTTTTGTTCATAGATATATTTTTTAATTAGAAGTAGAATGGACCTGTTGAGCATACTACTGCAGCTTCCACTTCAGCAGCCATCAGGATGGCACCTGCATCAGACTCCACATCAGCAGCCACAAAGATCACACATGACACCTCAGCATTGCAACATTATGGAGATGACTCAGACGGGAGATCACACCAAAAATGCTTGCATCAGAGCATTTAATATATCACACATTTGTTGCTGTAGTGTATATATATTTCTCCATTATAATAGTGAAGATTCTCCTTGATTATACCCTGAAACAGACCTGCTGGCTATTGATTCTCATGAAGTGTCATGATTATTTTCCTACATTGCCTCTTCCATGCTCACGATTGAAAACTTATCCTTCCCAAACAAATTACTTCTTTTGTTATTCATCTTTGATTCCATAAATTTTTTATTGTCTGATATTCTTCTTACACTAGTAATAGTTCACTCTTTTAGATCTATGGGGGGAAGTGGGAGGCAGAAAAGACATTTCAAAGAAACTAAGGAGCAATGAAGGTGTCTACTTTGAAATATTTTTATAACTTAATAATAGATATAGAGTAATGACCACCCCCCCCCCGCCCCAACAACAACCACACACACCAAAAAAAAAAATGATGTCTTACTGTTTCAATTAGGTATTTGAGATCCACAAATCATGTAATTTAACACCATTAATCAGAAGTTTTGATGAAATTTTTCACTGGTTTTGCCTGCAGATACTTGGTTTAGAGGAAAACTTGTGGGAGGTTACGCTGACCCATGCTCGACAGTGTAGGATTGATAAAAGAATGTGGTACTATTTTAGTCCACAACATGAAATAGGGGTGGTTTTCAATGTTGTTGATCAGGTGTTGGGAGTAATCTCAAGGTGCCAGTACTTTCCTGTCAATGAGCTATCTGAAAAACAGAAGGTATGCTTCTTAATCACATTCCTTTCTCCTTTGTTGCTTTAGCCTCCTTCGAATTTGTCAGTTCCAACCACCGATAGTGCTTGGTTGATTCTTATGGCAGGCTGATGCGCATAATTTGGCACTAGCTGCATTTGAGCACAGAGAGGAGGTAATCTCCTTTGTTGATAAAAATTCTCTTCTACAGTATGTTTCTCGTTTATCCACTTCTGAGGAGCCGTCAAATTCTCCTTGGCCTGATCTTCCTATTGGCTATGCCAATGATGCAACTGAAATGGTTAAAAGACAATCAGATTCCTCTTTTCGGGGAATCATTGCATCAATGGATTCTTCTAGACAAACAAGTACTGCAGAAAATTTTGGTTCACTTTGTGATGATAACAATATGCAAGAACTGCTTTTAGGTTCATCACAATGTGATCACCCTTGCATTGCAAGCTCCAGCAGTATGAAATCCATAATGGATATGGCTGAAAAATTTTTTAGGCAAGTGGAGGCCCAAAAGAGATGGAAGAAGTTGTCCATTGCACTGCGAATCACAAAGAAAAATGTGGTACCTCTGGAAGAGATTAATATTCAGAAGAAAAAGAGGGTATATTGATGAGCTATGTTAAGATACAGAAGCAAACTGAAGAAGCTCAGAAGCAGACTGAAGAAGCTCAGCTACGGCATTATTGGAATCCTGGATAGTTAAGGTGTTAGTTTGTCCAGCTAGATAGTTAGTTTGTACAGCCGGTACTCCATTGTATTTATTCATCACATTTGATATTGTTTTGAGTTCATTTTTCTATATATATATGGACCTTATGTACACTTCTGTAATACAATGAAATCCATAAATTTCAAGATTCCTCTTTTGCTCTACACACTACTTCTTCTTCTTTGCTTGCTGTGAGTTGTATTGATGAATTTCTTCATGGTATCAGAGCGTACAATTGCGTCTGAGATACTGCGTAAATCAAATTGATTACCAGGTGTTTGAGAGAATGCTTAAGTGTGCTCAATTCATCTGATTTGATTGATTCATCTTGATCGGTACTCACTTGCGTTCAACTTGTCTGATTTGTTGCTTGATTCCATGGCAAATCCAGAAATATCACTCTCCAGTCCATTTTATCTTCATCCAAGTGAAAGTCCTTCTTTAGTCTTAGTTCAACCGGCTTTAACTGAGAAAAACTACCATCAGTGGTGTAGAGCCATGAGAATGGCCTTAATTTCGAAGAACAAGCTTAGCTTTGTCAACGGATTAATCAAAGCACCTGATCAGGGAGATCAGACTTATGCAGCATGGGAAATGTGCAATAATATGGTTCTGTCATGGATCTTGAATGCTGTATCACCTTCAATTGCTCAGAGTGTGATCTGGATGAATACAGCCTATGAGGTTTGGACAGACCTTTGTGAACGTTTTTCTCAAGGGGTTTTTTTTAGGATTTATGATTTACAGGAAGATATCTATAATCTGAAACAAGGCACATCCACAGTGAATGAATATTACACAAATCCGAGGATCCTTTGGGAGGAATTGTTGAATTTAAGGCCTCTTCCTACCTGTAAATGCGAGCCACGATGCAGTTGTCCTGCACTTCCAGCAATCAAAATGACTAATGATGCAGATTTTGTTATTCGATTCATCAAAGGCCTTAAAGAAGAGTATAATGGAATTAAATCACAGGTTCTTTTAACTCAGCCTTTTCCTACTATAAACCAAGCTTTTTCTATGGTTTCTACACATGAAAGATCAGTGAATTACAGTGCTACACATTCTGATAATCCTCAAGTTTTTGTTGCTAAAAATACTATGGTTGGCCAAGCTGCTGGGATGTTTAATGGAAGTCCGAATGAAAGAGCTATGAACATGCAGTCAGGAATGTTTAATAGAAGTATCAGTGGAAGGAACATGATTGTTTCTAATAATCCTGTGAATCAGACTTTTAAAAGGTTCAATACACAGAACAAACGAGTGCTGCATGGTGTGTTCTGTGGAATGCAAGGACATACTATAGATAGATGCTACAAGAAGCATGGATTTCCTCTTGGATATAAGGCCAAAAACAACAGAAATATGAATGGAATTATTCATCAAGCAAATGTTGTGGTTGACACAAACACTGTTGGGAATCAAAGTAAAGAGAATGTTCAAATTGGTTCTACCATTGCTGGAAATCAAGTTGCAAGCATTCAAAATCACTCTACTGATTCAATGGCTTCAAATTATGTTACACAAGAACAGTACCAGTACTTGTTAAATCTGATTCAGTCTCAGCATATTACACCTCATAACACTACCATTTCTTCCATTCCTTCAGTTAATCAAGCTACCACATTAATAGCTGATTTCTCAGCTTCTTCTCAATCAACCCAATGCACAGGTACTTCTTCTTCTAGTTGGATTTTAGACTCAGGTGCTACAGATCACATATGTTGTGATATACAGTTTTTCACTACTTCTTATCCTGTAGAATATGTTTCTGTTAAGTTGCCCACAGGAAATATGGTTAAAGTCACACACATAGGCACAGTACAATTGACACCTCTTATTACTCTCTATAATGTTCTTTTAGTTCCTATGTTCTCCTATAACTTGATATCATTACGCAAGCTCATTCAGCAACTCAATTGTGCTGTCATATTCAAACAAAATTCTTGTTTTCTTCAGGATCCTCATCATGGACAGATGATTGGATCAGCTAGAGAATCTTCGGGACTATATTACTTTGATTTCTCTCAAACAAATGTTCATTCATCAGCAGCCTGTGTTCTTTACAATAACAGCCTCAATGATCCATCTTTACTTTGGCATTTTAGACTAGGACATCTCTCTTCTAAAAGCCTTTCAGTGATACACAAAACAAATACTCATGTTACTTTGCCAACTACTGATGTATTCTGCCCTATATGTCCTCTTGCAAAACAGCATAGGCTGTCTTTTCCTTTACATGTTGGTGTATCCAATTCTATTTTTGATCTAATTCATGTTGACATTTGGGGTCCTTTTAATATTGTTACTGTTTCTGGTCATAAATACTTTCTTACCATAGTAGATGATTACAGCAGATTTACTTGGGTGTTTTTGATGAAACAAAAATCTGAAGTGAGTTCTTTGCTTCCAACCTTTGTCACTTATGTTAACACACAGTTTGATACAAAGGTTAAAGTTTTAAGATCAGATAATGGTCTTGAATTTCAGCTCAAAGATTTTTATCAATCCAAAGGAATCATACATCAAACATCTTGTCCTTATACTCCTGAACAAAATGGTATAGCTGAAAGAAAGCATCAACACATTCTTAATGTGGCCAGAGCACTTAGATTTCAGTCTCAAGTGCCTTTGGTTTATTGGGGATATTGTGTTCAACATGCAGCTTATTTGATCAATCTTACTCCTTCATCCATCTTGAAAGGAAAAACTCCTTTTGAATGTTTATATCAAAAACCTCCTGATTACAACTCTCTTAGAGTGTTTGACAGTCTAGTCTATACTTGTACTTTGATTCCTCATAGACACAAATTTGACTCTAGAAGTAGGCCTTGTGTTCTTCTAGGTAATTCTCACACCACAAAGGGATACATTTTACTTGATTTCTTTTCCAGAGAAATATACATCTCTAGAAATGTGTCCTTTCTAGAATCACATTTTCCTTTTCTCAATCCTCCTACTAAATCTACCTCTTCCTCATCTTTACCTGTCTTACCAGTTCCTTTTTCTTCCTCCTTACCTAATTCCCCTACTACTGATCCTGCTACCATATCTCCCCCTCATTTTCCTTCATCAGCTCAGCCACTACGCAGGTCTACTCGCACATCTACACCACCTGCATATCTTTCTGATTATGTTTGTTCTCATGTTCATGCACACACTAGTTCCCATATTCTTCCTTCCCTTGAGTTTTCTTCTGGTTTTGTGAGTAACTCCTCTATTCATATTGAACCTAAACACTATTTTGAAGCTGTGTAATCAGCAGAGTGGTGTAAAGCTATGCAATCTGAGATTTCAGCTCTGGAAGCCAATCATACTTGGCATTTGGTTCCTTTGCCCCCTGGCAAAACAGCTATTGGTTGCAAGTGGGTGTATAAAGTTAAATATAAGGCAGATGGTTCTATAGATCGATATAAGGCTCGACTAGTTGCCAAAGGTTATAATCAACAAGAAGGCATTGATTTCTTAGATACCTTTGCTCCTATTGTTAAGATCACTACTATTCGTTGTATGCTTGCTCTTGCTGCCATTCATAAGTGGCATATACATCAGCTTGATATTAATAATGCCTTCCTCCATGGAGACTTGTATGATGAAGTATATATGGTTTTACCACCTGGCTTTTCTTCATCCAATCCTAATTTGGTTTGCAAACTAGATAAGTCTCTATATGGACTTAAACAGGCCAGTCGCCAATGGAATGCTACACTCACCACTCATCTGCTTTCCCTTGGTTTTGTTCAATCTAAATGTGATTACAGTCTCTTTTTTAAACATGAATCTGGGTTATTCATTGCACTTCTAGTATATGTAGATGATGTCCTTGTAATGAGCAATCAGTTGGAGGCTGTCACTGACATTAAAGCCAAGCTTCATATTGAGTTTTAGATCAAAGATTTAGGTGAGCTGCATTATTTTTTGGGACTTGAGGTCCACAGAAATTCTGATGGCATTTCCTTATCACAACACAAGTATATTCTTGATTTATTGACTACTCATGGCTATCTAGATTGTAAGCCAGTACAAACACCTTTGGATTGCAAGCAAAAATACTATGCTGGTGATTCTGAACCTTTCCCTGATGCTTCTCTCTATTGCAGCATTATTGGTAGACTTTTATATCTTACTCACACAAGACCTGATATTTCTTTTGCTGTTCAACAGCTTAGTCAATTTTTGGGGGCTTCTACTATCTTACATATGCAGGGTGTTTACAGAATTCTTCGCTATCTTAAGGGTTCTATTTCTTTTGGCCTGTTTTTCCCTACTGCTAATACACTCCAGTTACAGCTTTATGCTGATTCTGATTGGGCAGGCTGCCTTGATACTCGAAGATCTGTTACTGGCTTTTGTGTTTATCTTGGTGATGCTCTCATTTCATGGAAATCTAAGAAACAAACAATTGTTTCTCGCAGCTCTGCTGAGGCAGAATACCGTGCTTTAGCTCAAGCCACTTGTGAATTACAATGGCTTCTCCAACTGTTTAAAGAACTTCATTTTGTCTGCCCCTTACCTGTTCCTCTTTTTTGTGACAACAGAAGTGCTATTTCTTTAGTTGAAACCCCCATTTTCCACGAATGCACTAAACACATTGAGATTGATTGTCATTTTCTTCGTGATCTATTTCAATCCGGATGTATCAAACCCCTTCTTGTTTCCTCTTCAGTCCAGTTAGCTGATATTTTTACTAAGTCTCTCCCTCCTGCCTCCTTTCACCTTCTTTTATCTCATCTTGGTGTTTTGTCTTCATCCGGCTTGCGGGGGGATGTTAAGATACAGAAGCAGACTGAAGAAGCTTAGCCACGACATTATTGGAATCCTAGAGAGTTAAGGTGTTGGTTTGTCCAGCTAGATAGTTAGTTTGTACAGCCGGTACTCCATTGTATTTATTCATCACATTTGATATTGTTTTGAGTCCATTTTTCTATATATATATATGGACCTTATGTACACTTCTGTAATACAATGAAATCCATAAATTTCCAGATTCCTCTTTTGCTCTACACACTACTTCTTCTTCTTTGCTTGCTGTGAGTTGTATTGATGAATTTCTTCAAGCTATGTATTGGTCAGTTGGGAAGCAGAAAGTTTGAGTGCTCAGCAGATCTTAATGCAGTTCAAAGTTGATGACTAGATAATATATAAAAGTAGCATTCAATAAATCATTCTTGATTCTTTTGACCTGGCTACTAAAATATGGTATCTGCTATTTTATCAGATTAAGTCTTAGTACTTGGACAATGATGATGAGTAACAGACAAATGTTAAGATGAAAATTGCACATTGAAAAGATCAAGTTAACTGGCTGTTGCACTTTGAACTTTGGGATGGAACTTTTTTTAAGTGAAAAGCCATATTCTTGCTGCTGATATTCACTAAAACTGCAGTGAATATAAACAATTTACTAAAAGATAACCGCGAGGTTTGTGATTCTTTTCAGTTCCTTAGGTATTGAAACAATATTGGAGAAGTTTTTATTTACCAAAATTTTTTCTAACTTTGTCATTTTGAGGAAAATAGTACAGAGATGAAATGTGAAGGAATTACAATGAAGGGAAGCAATGAACCTGCTACGAAAAGTCACAGCATTTCAGTAAGCTTGAAAAGAAAGATATACAGAGGACCCCAGATTGATAATTGATTAGATGGCGGTGAAAACAAAAGCATGAGTTTTAAGCGTCTAGGAAGAACTTCTCATATGGCCGCCTAGGAATATCAAATGGGAAAGAATACCCCTTCCTATTCCACCACGAAAATTCTGACCAAGCCCCGAGCTTTGTGTAATTCATGTATGGAAATATTGCACTATTTTAGAATATATTATTCTATGTTTACATTGTTTATAGTCATTTGTCAAGAAATGGTGGGTAGGATGATGATAAATATGATTTCTTGGAAGCATAGAATTCTGATATATTTACATTATTATTGACACCAGTGTTATTGGATTTTCAAGGAACTTCATAGGTCAGTTCCAAGGAAGCAACATTTGAAAGAGACCCTCAAATTATGTTCAACATATTGACTATATTGAGGTACGAGCAGCTTGAGTCTTGAGAAGAATTACAATTTGCTATGTCATTTGAAGGGATAATTAGCTCGAAATATCTAGGAAGACTGTGTTAATATTGATACTAGATTTCAAAAATTTTGATAATATAATTTTATTAATAATTTTTTTTAAATATCTTCACAATAAAAGAATAACTCATTAATTAAAATGCGTTTTTTACGATTCAAAAATCTTAATTTAATACTATCTCATTTTCTCCAGATATATTTAAAAAAGGTGGAAAGAAAAATTTTGATTCCTTCCTTTTGGAAAATTATAAATAATGTGCAACATTTAAAACATTAATGAAGTGATACTTAGACTCTTATTAAGAGGCTCTTTGAATGCAACAAGTGATATTTTTCTTGTTGATAAGTAATGGAGTGTCAAATAATATTTCCTAATTTCTTAGGGTATTTCATTGCTTGAGGAGTGATATTTAATTATTACGGATATAGGTGGATAAATATTTATTTGAAATAAGTTCTGTAAAAAATTATTAAATATATAAGATTATATAAAGTTTAAAAAAAAGAATATAATATATTTTGAATATGTATTATAGTTTTTAAAAAATAAAAATATATTTAAATTAAAATAAAATAACAATTGAGAATGAGATTAAAAAATCCTTCCAAATAAGCCCAATTGATAAGTAACCAATGTCAAAAGTAGTTTTGATAATTTGATGAGATTTCATCGCGTGGAATCCTGAAAATTTTTTATTTATTAAAAATTTTTGTCACTAAAAAGAATTTGCAATAAAGTAACACGAGGACCTCATTTCAAGTGTTGGGTAATGATTGGGACCTTTGAAATAACGGCGAAATGTCATAGGCCCCGGCATGTGCAAGACGCAGAAAGGAGAATGAATGCATAGCCGACAAAGACCGGTTCTCAAATGCTTCGAAATATCCAACAAAGATTCAATTTGTTTGCAAGTATTGGCCACACAAGAATATACATAGAACGTGTGTGTTCTTTTGTGGGCGTTTCAGAAAGTCAGTGTCATCTCCATTTTTCCTTTTTTTATTGTCTTAGGAAAAAGACTACCTTTTTATTTTATATAGTAATTGGACTTGGTTCCAAAGCCATGATGAAGGAGATCTCTGCCTGGAAAAGCTAGTGATTTGACCATTTTTGCAGGAGGAGTCAGAATTAGGTAGTGAATATGTCAAGTGTCCACAGGAGCTCTGGTTCAGGACAAGCTAACAATTCACAGGATGGGTAAGTTCTTTAAGGTTTTCCGTTTTTCAAAATCATCTTGCAGGTTTACTCAACTGGACTTTGAATCCCATCAAGAATGAATCTTGATTCGTGGGTTCTGCTTATTGTGTTTTTGAAATTAACGTACTTCAAATCTTGCTTCATACTTTATATCTTCAAGTTGTACAATGCTGCCTTTTGGATTTGTTTCTGAATGCTCCTTGTTTGATTCTCTTTCTCTTCTTTTGGCTTTTGGGGTTATGTTTTCTGGAACAGGGTTCAAAAAGAAGCAGTGGAAGAAATGATTATGCACATGATGAATCACGAATTGAAGCCATATATTAGGAGTTTAGTTCGTGATTCTGTGAGTAGATTGGCACCCACCTTTAGCAAATTTGTCTGGGATATTTGTATATTTACTTGGTTTTAGGAGTAGGGGATTTTTATGCATAAAGATTTTCACCATGTTTATTTCTCAAATTAATACAATGCAATGGTACATGGAATCTATCATACTTGTGAACCATGCATGATTGTTAACACAGCTTGCTGTTTTGCCAATATGAGATCGAATATATTATATGCCCTTTGATATATTCCATAGAAGTATTTCCTTCATGTGAGGAGCTGAGCTTTGGTTTGCTTTTGGCTGCCAGAAAATTCAGAATAAGACCCCCGGGCAAACCTTCAGAAAATTTTGATTGCATTCTTTGCAAAGTGTTGCACATCCCATTATTATCTAAAAGTTGTCAGGAATACTATAAGTTCTACGCTAATCTTTTAGAAACAACATCATCTATCTCAATGTCAACGTCAGCAAAATTTTACCCAATAACCTGTAATTGAGCACCATTTTGTTAACAAATTCTTTTATGAGTTTAGTTTGGTAATAACCAATTTGTGACAATATTGACTTCCATGAATAAAGTTCCATGTGATAATTGAAAAGAACTTGTCAATGAGGAACCAGATGATCAGTTTCTGTATCAGAACTTTGGAATGTTGAAATTGTACAAAACCTTCAGTTAAGTAAAATATCTGCGGAATCACATGTTAAAATAATCTAGATGTCAAAATTTACTATCATCAAATTGTTTCGCAAAAACAGTTGGGTCAAGCATCAATAGACAGTGGACTTCTTTTAACTTCATCCTGCTAACTTCTAGCTAAAAAAGTTTTACATTTTATCTGTAATTCTCATAATCTTGGTTCTTCTTTTAAAGGTCCTGCATATTGAAATGCAAATAGATTTGAGATATGTAAGCATAGATTGGTGATTTCCTTGAAAAGACTCTGAACCAATAAATGATGTTATTTCCAACAGATCAAGTATATGGAGTAAAAAACCTTTTATTTGTCTTTCTTAATTTTTTTGCCTATCATCTTATCCATTTTGAACCTTTTCATTCTTCTGACTGTGCAGTAGTTCAACTGTATTAATGTCTTCTATCTTGTGTTTATACATCATTCTTCTTCTTTACTGTACTCATAATGATTGTCTCCAATGTTTGTACATATATCAGAAGATTATGCAACACTTCTAATGCAATAATTGGAAGAAATTATTGGCTATTAAGAGAGTTAAAGCAATTCCAATGTAGAACAGTTGGTTGAAATTAGCTTATGTTCTAGTATCTTTTACTCTTAACTCGTCAAAATAAATATGGACATGATTACAGTGAATTAAATTACCGTCTTTTTTTTTTTCCCTAATGAAGAGAAGAAGAGGAAAAGTAGTAGAAAATATATAATTGCCTATAAGACTGTGTTATTCTAATTTTATCTCTTGCCTTATTTCCTTCCTTTTATCTTTAATGCAGAGCTGTTTCCTAATTGCATTGGTTTGTGACTTAGTGTATTTAGTAGGAAAAAATGGCCATGTTTATATATTAATGTAGATTAATTTTAGCTATAGTCTTTAAGGAGATATTGGTTCATCCATAAAAGAAAAAAAAAAACATGTTTGGTTTGAATCATATGCTGACTTTAGCACACTTTTATTGACAGTACAGATATAGACAAAATGCAACCATACTGTCTTCTAGTCTCCTAATTTCTTTAGTGTTTGATACTAAGTTTCCTTGAATTGCTTCATATGGTAGTGAATAACAATAAATCTTGTGAACTAGGAAGTGAAATGAGTACACTTTCAGTCACATCTAGTTGTGATTTAGAGTTCTATATGTTGAGGCAACAAAAACTAATTTCACTATCTTCTGTTCTCTAACAAAACTTCCAGGTAAAAGAGGAATTTAGGAATCTCTTGACTGGACTTGACAGGTGAGGAATGAAATTTTTGTTGAGAAGGATTCTTGTGTCTATTGAAGTGGCCTCAAAAATAGTAATAAGTGTTCCTATCTCTTATGAGGATCATTTGTATCTTTTCTTCAGGAATTATGAGAATCAGGTACACACTTCTGAACCAAGGTGCTTAAAGTTGCAGTTCTTGAAGAATGTCTCCCTTCCAGTTTTGACTAATGAGGAAATTCAAGGAGAAGGTCATACCCCCATTGAAGTGGCTTTGATTGATAATGAGAAAGTTGTTGAGTCTGGGCCAGAAGCCTCTGCAAAGGTTGAAATAGTTGCTCTTAAGGGAGATTTTGGGGGTGCTGAAGGAGATGATTGGACATCTGAAGAGTTTAACAGAAAGATAGTAAGAGAAAGGGATGGAGTATATAACAAAGAAAAGAGAAAGAGGAAAAGTGATGGAAAGAAGCCTCTTCTTGCTGGAGATATACACTTGCGTCTGAATAAGGGAATTGGTGTTGTAGGTAAGATTAAGTTCAAGCAGTACACACACTGGATGAAGAACCACAAGTTCAAGCTAGGGGCAAGAATCCTCAATTCATTCAGTGGGGTAAGAATAAAAGAAGCAGTGACAAAACCCTTTGTTGTCAAGGATCGCCGGACAACATGTAAGCCTTCTTTCTTCCTAAGATTTTTATTTCCTGCAATTTTCAGTGGTACATACGGCATTTCCATCTATGTTTAGGACATGGATTACAAGATTATAACTTGTAGTAGTTACTGGTCAATGTGAAGCTCATATATATGGATTTAAGCAGGCATTTTGTTAATATTTCAGAGGCTAAAGCTACTGAAGAAAGGACTTTGATGAGTCAAGTGAAATTTGGCTGCTTTCATTTGAAAGAGTCAGGCATGTTTCCAGAACTAGAATCTGGAACAACTAAAGAAAAGCTATTAGTAGGTGAAGATTCTCAGGCAATAGCAGTGGAGTAATAATAACTCCTAATGGTTTACAACCTAGCATTTCTCTTGGAGCGAAAAATTATAGTTTTTCCTATCGTAAGTAAAATTTTTATTGCTGAATCATGAAAAATTACACCGGAGTAAGAGGTTAACCTCTGAACACTACAATACAGAACCAAAGTACAGTAAGCAAAAGCCAAAACTCTTAAGACTCTAGGTTGCATGGTATGTGATGTAAATCCAACTGAACTGACTACCTGAGAATTTAAACAATTGCAGAAACATGGGTTGTATATGTTGAGGTTTCTTTACCTGTAATTGAACCTGTAACGAGCAATTTCAGTTCATTCTCGTGAAAATAATTTTCAAATGAAAATTTATTTGAAGAAAGCACTAATATTTCCAGATTGCTTTGTCTCAGACAAAAAGGTAGAAGTTACAAATTAGTGCTCTTCCTTCATAATTAGGTCTGTTCACTACAGTATCCACTTGTTTGTGCAAAAAGTAGTTTCTGGTTTTTGGAAAAGGATTGTTTTGAACAGTTAATGTGGGTTTTAGTCCACAATTCAAATATTACAGTGAAGTGAGAATTCGTGGTAGCTGGTACTATCAGTAAGTTCTTCATAAGAACAGGTTTTCGATATCTGCTGTTCTTCCATTATAGATCAGAGGAAGCGTGGACCTCCATCCTTATCTGATGACGTCTCCAAGTTGAAACACATCCGCAAAGGTGGCAATCATCATAAACGTCTTCAAAAGAAGAACATCAACACAGTGGCAGATTTTCTTATTCAACTCTTCAGAGATCCGGAACACCTTGAACATGTAATTTCACTTCCTCTTTCATGCAACTTATATATTCTTAGTACTTTCCAAGTTTTTGGTTTTCAACTAATTTAATTGAAGCAAATTTTCTGCATTGGACCCATTTGTAGATCAGTATATGCATCATTTGGTCTATCTAAAAACCTGTTGCATAACTGCTGATAGATTCAAACTAAAATGTTACTCTTCATTGAAACATTGTGACTATGAAGCTTTTTATTCATTCCAATGGGAAACATGCTCAAAGGGAAAATTTTCCTCACCAACAATTCATGATTTCTTTCCCATATGGACTCCATCGTTCTTGAGTGAAATTAAATCCTTTCCAAAAATGTTGCTTCCTATAGTTACAACTCAATTTTTATTGATCTTTTCAGAAATTTTTGTTACTATTGACTTCTTTCTTCCTGAATTCCTTACTACAAAAGCATTTTGTTCCTGGGACAAATTGGAACATGAAGCAACCAAATAAACCATGGGCAAAAGCAGGTGTCTGGGCAGTAAATGTTTTGCCTTTTCACTGAACGCATCATTCAAGTTAAAAATTCAAGACTAATGTGTGCTACTTCTTTAGAACTTGAGCTCATGCAAAGTATGTAATTGACAGTTTGGTTAAAATTGTTTCTCTTTTTTTGACTACAGGTACTTGGTTTAGAGGCAAACTTATGGAAGGTCACAGTGAAACATGCTCGAGAGTGTGGAATTGATAAACCAATATGCTATTATTACAGTTCTGAGCAAAGGATCGGAGTGGCTTTCAATGTAATTGAACAGGTGCTGGGATTAATCTCAGGAAGCAAATATTTTCCTATTGAGGACCTTACTGAAAAAGACAAGGCATACTTCTTCTCATCTCTTTTTCTCTGACACTTGTTTCTTTTTTTTTTTTTTTTTTTTCCTTTGCCTACATTCAACTGGTAACTTCAACTAAGGAGAATACATGACTGATTCTGATGGCAGGCTGATGCTCGCCTATTGGCCATCACTGCATTTGACCACTGGCAGGATGTAGTTCATTTTCATGACAAGAATTCTCTTCTGCAATTTGTTGATAACTCATCTACTATTGGGGAGACTTCGAATCCTTCTAAACTACAGATTCCCTTTGGCAACAATACCTCTTTTCTTGGCATTTCTTCTTCCATTGATTCTTCTATACAACAGAATAATATAGAAGATGTCTGCTTGTCCTCTGCTGGTAATATGGTGGTATCCCAAGAACTGAATTCAAGTTTATCAGAAGACTACCTCCACTCTCCAGAAGCCAGCAGCATTGATTCCCTAATGGAATTTGTTGACAACTACTTTAGGCTACAGTCACAGTCAGAGAAGGCACAAAAATGTTGGAAAAAGTTGTCCATTGTGGTGAGGCTCTCAATGAAGAAATGGAAACTCTAGAAAAGATTCAAGCTCGCAGAGAGGGAGGGGGGGTCTGTAATCTGTTGACGGTCACAGGTTCTGTGGATTCTTGAACCAAGAACTTAGACTTTACAATTGTTACTTCCATGAGAAGATTGTGAGCAGTTAGGAGAGTAGTTTTGGGTACCCATTATTCATTAGATGTGATTCATGTGAATGTACTCCACAGTCATATATACAGCAGTACTCTTGATTCCATAACAATCATGTATCTTTGTATAGTACTAATAGGAGGAAGTGAAAAATGATTGAATGGAAATATGTTTGTAATTTTTTGAATGGTAATGTCTTTCTGCAAATAATCATCTAAAGTATTCTCTTGGTTTGGTCATTTTTGGCAGTATATCAGAGTTAACGCCATCTTGCTCCTTTCAAACTTGCTTGTGATAGTTTAGTTACCCGATAAATTCTTTTCCCCCCTTTTTTAGGCATTTATCCTTATGTTGTTACGAGGGAAAGGACTAAAATTACCAGAAGAGAATTAAGTCTAATTTGTCCCGTCTAGCATCTTATTTTTGGGATTTTAGGTGAGACATTAATTTTTTTTTTTTTAAAGTAGAAGTGAGATGTGCAGTTTATATGGTTTAAGAGATGGTAAGGCCCGTCTTTTTTTCAAGGGAGCCATGGCTTATGCTTTTAGAATAATAAGAAGGAAATGATAAGATATAAATCTTGTTGGCTTCTCAATTAGGCTCCAAAAAATTAAAAAAACGATAAAATACGCATACACCAAGCAATGGAGGTGTTAAAATTCATAGTTTAGTTTTCAGGGCAAAGTGTTTTTCACGTTCAGAAAATAAACGTCAAACGCCGGTTACCGTCATGTGTTATGCATCAGAGAGAAAGCGATCAAATTGACAATTTTACTCTTAATTATTCGTTTGGTTAACACACACATATTTCTTTTAAATAAAAACTTTTACATAAATAAAAGGAAGATCTTATGAGCTACGTTGTTGAAGACTTTGATGATATTAATAGTTTTTATCCCGACCTGCCATCACGTTCATGTTAGTGAAGTGTTGTTCTGCTGCTAGAACATGCTACTGAAATATTTGACGAGTATTTATGTACAGAACTATAGAAGAAAGAAGCAAAAATAAAAGACATTTTTCCAGTCACAACATGTTGTCGTGTGTTCCTTTGACGCTGCTACGGCTACACTGGAATACAATTTAATCATTTGCAGCCATGGCATCCATTAAAACCCCACTTTCCGCCTTCTTTATAATCAGCCTGCCATGAGGTGAGAGGTCTGTGGCCTTGGGAGATATATCAGCATCCACAATAACAGTGTCTTCCTCCTTAATATCTCCTCGTAAAATTTTCATAGAAATGTCATTCTCAACCAACTGTTGAATAACTCTCTTCACGGGGCGAGCTCCAAAGTTGGGATCATAACCTAATTTTGCCAAAAGATCGACAGCCCGCTCTGTGAAATAAAGCTCAATCTTCTTCTGCTTGAGCCTCTCTTTAACCCGATTCATCTGCAAAAACAAAGTAAATTATGCATTACAAATAGAAACTATTGTGTCCCTTTGAATTTATGGCCGTTCATACACTACTCTATTGGCTATAGATAGCTTCTCCAAAGAATAAAATAATAATGGGACATCCGTTTTAAACTGTTTTCAAGATGCTTACACGCATAATATCGTATCTGTTTGCAACTCAATCCGAAACTCTTATCTCAGAGCCTTTATTTAATCATTTACTTAAGAGGCGAGTTTCATTGAACTCACTTTTACATTACATTATTGCCTATAACTAACCATAAGGCTGGTGATTGTGGTCCTTCATTTCTCTATAATAAAGATATGTTAGAATTTGTTAACCATTTCTCCAGGAATCATACCTTAAAGTCGCTTAGCATCAAACATCAACAAATCATTCAGTTGGGAAAGTAAAAGTAAAAAAGACAGATGTTCTGCCAGTGTTTAGTCCTTAGAATATAATCACCAAAGTGGAAGCCTAAATATTATATTCTTACCTACTCTTACTCCAAGAACATGAAGCAAACAACCAGGAAGCCAAACTTGCAGCTTAGTGAGAGAAGAACATGCAAAATCATAAGAAAAAGCACCACAAAATTTCATTTCGTTGGGACGAGGCATACCTGTAGTTCAACAATTTTGCCAATTTCTCTGGCATCCAAAGGTTGAAAGACAATATATTCATCTATTCGATTTAAAAATTCTGGACGGAAAGTTTCTCTAGCCAGTTCAATTACTTGCTTTTTCATAATTTCATACACAACCTCCTTACTCTCCCCAGTGGTTCTTAGAGTTTCAAGGATATAATGAGATCCAATGTTTGAGGTCATAATCACAACAGCATTGGTGAAACTGACAGTCCTGCCCTGAGAATCAGTGATTCTTCCATCATCCAACAACTGTAGTAGTATGTTAAAAACATCATGATGTGCCTTCTCAATTTCATCAAAAAGAACGACTGAATAAGGCCTCCTACGAACTACTTCAGTGAGCTGGCCACCTTCCTCATAACCAACATAGCCTGGTGGTGCACCAACTAATCGAGAAACCGCATGTTTCTCCATATACTCGCTCATATCTATCCGCACAAGAGCACTTTCTGTATTGAAAAGGTATCCAGCAAGAGCCTTTGCAAGTTCAGTTTTTCCCACACCAGTGGGTCCCATAAACATGAAGCTCGCAATAGGCCGGTTTGGGTCAGACAAGCCTGCCCTTGAACGCCTGATTGCATCTGCTACAGATTTGACTGCCATATCCTGACCAACAACCCTTTTGTGAAGTACTTGTTCCAAAGAGACAAGCTTTTCCCTCTCAGACTGCTGCAGGTTCGATACTGGTATGCCAGTCCATTTACTGACAATTTCCGCAATATCAAAATCTGTCACTTCTTCTCGGAGCAAAGACTTTCCAGAGTTCTGATATTCAGCAAGATTTTTTTCAGCTTCTTCGAGCTGGCGTTGAAGGGACATCAATGTTCCATATTTAAGTTCAGCAGCACGATTTAGGTCATACTCACGCTCAGCAGCTTCCATTTCTAGGTTGACTCTGTCAATCTACTCAAAAATGGTTAAAGAATAAAATATAGAATAAGTTTATAGCACCTAAATTAAGCTGATAAGAAGAATCACGGTGTTGGGGGGAGGGGGGGGGGTGGAGGACAGAAGATAAAAAAGGGAGAGGAAAATTACCTCTTGTTTAATTGACCGTATGCGAGTCATAAGAGCTTTCTCATGCTCCCACTGTTCATTCATTTCTCGTTGTTTTTGCTTAAGAGATGCTAAATCGTTTTCTAGTTTGCTTAACCGTTCTTTAGATGCTTTATCAGTGTCATTTTTCAATGACAGTTTTTCCATCTCTAGCTTTAGCACAGACCTATCTATTTCATCCAACTCTGTGGGCTTTGAAGTGATCTCCATCTTCAACTTTGCAGCAGCTTCATCAACAAGGTCAATGGCTGAAATAGGACAACAAAGTTGCGTAAAACATTGAATATGCATAAAAACAAGCAATTAATATACTTAAAAATAATCACAGAACCACTGAGCAAATAAGAACTCCCAAGAAACTTGTCAGAAAACATAAAGTGAAAAGACACATTGGCAGACTAGCACAAACATACAAAAACTAGATTTCCATGCCAATTATTAGCAGGGCCAAGAATGCATTTACATTTTCTCAGTAAAATATTCATGTCATCAACCTTCCACAAACTCTACTTCCTTTTAATAACTGATACACAGTAATAACTTCAGAGAATCTGAAGAAGAATGCTAACTTTACCTTTGTCAGGCAAAAATCGCTCTGTAATGTAACGCCCAGCTAGAACTGCAGCTGAAACAAGAGCACTATCTGAAATCTTCACACCATGATGAAGCTCATACCGCTCACGCAGTCCACGAAGAATAGAGATGGTATCTTCAACCGATGGCTGGTCACAAAAGACTTGCTGGAATCTACGTTCTAGGGCAGGGTCCTTCTCAATGTACTTTCTATATTCATTCAATGTAGTTGCTCCAATACACCTGAGCTCGCCACGGCCAAGCATTGGTTTCAACAAATTTCCAGCATCCAACGCACCACCAACAGCCCCTGGTCAGAGGCAGAAATCAACACCTACTCAGCACATTGTTGAAAATTGGTTTGAGAAAGCAGAAACAAAGAGGAAAGTGTGCACAATTATCTACATTTCTCAGGTTACTGCAGATAGAGAAAAATTTGTACAAATGCGGAAGTACCCTAGTCTAGATATAGAATTAACGACAAAGGAGGAGGTTTTGGACCTTCAGGTCAAGCAACTTACTGTGGTTACAGCTAAATATTTCGCATTTTATCAACTTCTTTAGCAGAAAGAGAATAACAAGATTATTGATCGGTACAAATTTGTGAACCAGAATTACATAATCAATAACTCTAAGCTTCTACAATGTGAAGCTTGGAATCTCTACACAAATCCAAGCAAGCAACCATGTGTAAAGAGTTCTATAGAATTTTATGGGCTAAATATCCCAAATAAAAGTCGATTCATGCCCAACGTGCAGAAGTATGGGCAAAATATGGCCAAGCACCAATTGTATTCCACAAATATAACATTTTCTTCTGCAAGAAACTGGGAGAGAATAATCTCTTTTCATTATACCTTAAAGTTTACAATGAGCTATTTATATACAAGCTGTCTAAGAAACAAATATGGCAACTACCCTAATAAATTAATTACAAAATCTTCTAATCAATCCCCTAATTACTGCTCACAAGATCTTCTAATTACTGATTACAAAATTCCCTAATTTAAGGTTCAAACTTCCCTAATTTAGTATAATTCTAGTGTAATAATATTTACAACATTACTTTCCTAAAATACACCTATTAGTCATATTTTCCCACACTCCCCCTCAAGTTGGTGAATAGATATTCTCCATTCCCAACTTGGATACAATACTTTTAAACACTAGACCACTTAACCATTTGGTTAACACCATCATTTGTAAACACATAAGGTGTACAGATCAATCCACTCTCCAATTTCTCCTTGATAAAAATGTCTGTCAATTTCGATATGCTTTGTCCAATAATGCTGCATGGGATTGTGAGCTATGCTAATTACAGACTTATTATCACAGTAAAGCTTCACTAGACCCTCTAACCTAATCCTTATGTCTTTTAGAATAATTTTTAACCAAAGTAACTCATATACTCCTTGAGCCATTACTCGCAACTCAACCTCTGCACTAGACTGTACTACCACATTTTGTTTTTTACTCCTCCATGTCACAAGATTTCCCCCAAGAAACGTACAATATCCAGTGGTCGATCTTCTATCAACCAATAACCCAGCATAATCAGCATTTGTACAAACTTCAAGCATTAGACCCCCACTTCTCCTACAGAGAATTCCGCTTCTTGGTGTATCTTTAAGATATTGCAATACTCTATGTGCTGCTCGAAGATGAACCTCTTTTGGACTGTGCATGAATTAACTAATCACACTTACAACATAAGCTATATCTGGTCGTGTGTGGGACAAGTAAGTGAGCTTTCCTACCAAATGTTGATACATCCCTTTGTCCACTATAGCATCTTCCTCTACTATTCCAAACTTTATATTCGGATCTATTGGAGCACTCACCAGTTTGCATGTTGTTTTCCCTATCTCTTTGAGTAGAACAGTTACATACTTTTGTTGAGAGAAAAAAATACCCGTCTCTGAATGTGCCATTTCAATTCTGAGAAAGTACTTTAACTTCCCAAGTGTCTTAATCTCGAATTCTTTTGCCAAGCACTCACTCAAAGAATGTCTCTCCTCATCATCACTTTCTGTAACAATTATGTCATCCACATAAACTAAGAGAGCCGTGACTCCCCCTGAAGATGAGTGTTTGATGAACAAAGTATGATCTTCTTAACTTTGCTTGTATCCTAACATCATCATAACCTTGGCCAACCTATCAAACCATGCTTGAGGAGATTGTTTAAGCCCATACAATGGCTTCTTTAACCTACAGACTCTATGATCAGTAACCAATTTTCCATAACCAGATGGTATCTCCATATATATCTCTTCCTGAAGATCTCCATGGAAGAAAGCATTTTTGACATCAAACTGCTGTAAATCTCATCTAAAGTTGGCTGCCAAAGACAATAGAACTCTCACAATACTTTGCAACTGGGGCAAAAATTTCTAGATAGTCCACTCCATACGTCTGAGTATAACCTTTGACAACCAGCCTTACCTTGAATCTTTCCACTAAAGCATCAGCTTTATATTTCGCTGTGTACACCCATTTACACTCCACTGGTTTCTTCTTTGCTGGTAACTTTACAAGCTCCCATGTTTTGTTCTTTTCCAAGGCCTCCATTTCTACATTCATAACTTGTTTCCAATTTTTCATTAGACAAAACTTCGGATAGATTGGAAAGAATGACAATGGTTTCTAGGTTACTGAGGAAGGCTCTATGTGACAAAGAAAAACGCTAAAAGGACAAGAAGTGTGTAAGGGGGATATAAAGGTCTTTTAGTGCACTCTCTCGCACTTTTTCTCAAAGTAATGGGCAAGTCTATGTCACTACTACCCACATGGATCTCACTCTCTACCTCTGGTTCTATTTTAATTTATAATGTGGGTTCAGAAGTCATTACCTGATCAGACTCTTGGACTTGCGTAGAGTTGGGGGCAGCCATCTTCTTCCTTGCATACATTTTGCCTTTGCCATATCTAACATCCTTGGGAACAGACTCAGTGTCAGATTGAGCAAATATAGGTTCAGAGGAGATTGTGATAGACTCAAATAGCTCAGAGCGAACTGGGGCATGATCACTAGTAGGTGAGGAAGTAGGATGATTTGAAGCTGAAAGATTTAACAGCAAGTCAAAACTCAAACTCTCATCTTCTCTCACCAACTTCTCCCCCTGAAGATAAGGGTTTGGAAAGTAACATTTACGTTCATTAAAGGCAACATTCATAGAAACAAAGAATTTTCGGGAGGGTGGATGATAACACTTGTATCTTTTCTAGACTGATGAATATCCTACAAAGACACATCTTATAGCTCTTGGATCCAGTTTCTCTCGGTTGTGGCTTTGAACATATACAAAGGATGTACATTCAAACACTCTAGAAATAAAATTATTTGTAATGCCGAAGTTAGGATAGAAGGTGGACAACACATCCATTGGACTCTGAAACCCTAGGACTTTAGATGGTAATCGGTTTATGAGATGTATTGCTGTAAGAACAGCTTCCCCTCCAAAGGTTTTAGGTACATGATGATCAAATAACAACGCTTAGGTTTTTTCAAGGAGATCACCATTTTTCCTCTCTACAATTCCATTTTGATGCGGAGTATTCACACAAGATGACTCATGTGTTATTCCTTCCTTTTGAAAATATGGACTTAGAAATTGATTGAAATAGTCCCGTGCATTGTCGGACCTAACTCTCTTGATGGTCACTCCAAATTGATTTTTAATCATGGAGCAAAAATTTGGTAAAGCAATACTAATATCAGATTTTTGTTTAAGAAGAAAGACCCAGCAAACTCAAGTACAGTCATCAATAAAGGAAACAAACTAGCATGCTCCAGAGATATTAGCAATAGGAGATGAACCCCAAACATGACTATGGATTAAATGAAAACGAATGAAACTTCTTTTATTGCTCACTGGAAAGGGAACATGTTTTTGTTTGGCAAGTTCATATTTTTCACAATGAAAAGACTCAACATCTAAATATTTAAACAAAGATAAAAACAAGAGTTTTATAACTTGAAACAAGTCGGCGATAATGGAGCCAAATTTTCTCTTTATTGGATGACAAAGGCTCGGAAACAAATGACACTGACTATTTACCTTTGGTAATGGTTGGTTGATTTGCTTCAAGAAAGTAGAGGTCATCTTGTTCTCTAGCATGTCCAATCATCTTCCCCGAACCATTTTTCTAAAATATACAACCATTATGATGAAAAATCACAATACATTATAAGTCATGGGTAAGTTTTTGGATGGATATCAGATCAATAGCTAACTTAGAGATATGGCGAATATTCTATAAGGTTAACAATGGGTTAATTTGGACACTTCCAATTCCTGCCATAGTGACCAAAGAATAATCTGCAGTGTCTATTTTTCTACTGCTTGGGCACGGGGAATAGGTAGTAAAGACATTTAGTGAGTAGGTCATGTGGCCGTTAGCTCCTGAATCCATGATCCAAGAGGCGGCAAAAGTTACATCCAAAACATTTAATCTAATGAAAAGTGAAAACTCACCTGAAAATGCCACAGAACAAGTACCTAAGGGCTTTTCTAAACTGCTGATTAGAGCTCTCATCCTTTCCAATTCATTTTGGTTAAGACCAACTATTTTCGATTTTGGTGGCACATCAATTTGGCCAACAACTACATTGGCTTGTCCACTTCTAGATTGTCCCCCATTCTATTCCCATTCTCGGCTGGGTGGCTTCCCATGAAGCTTCCAACATTTTTCTCTTACAACTTGTGTTTGGAGGTTAACATAGTGAAAAAAAGATATTTGCACCAATTAAGGCTGCCCGAACAAGAAGTGGAGAACGAAAAATAAAGAGAAAATGATAGCAATAAAGGCCGCACAAAAGAGAAGACCGCAGCAATGAAGGCTGTTTGAAAGCGAAGAGAAAATGACAGCAATGAAGGCTGCTTGAAGAGGAAGAGAATCCTAGAAAGCCTAGGACTCTAATACCATGTAAGAAATTGGGAGAGAATAACCTCTTTTCATTAGACCTTAAAGTTTACAATGAGTTGTTTATATACAAGCTGTCTAAGAAATAAATATGGTAACTACCCTAATAAATTGATTACAAAATTTCCTAATCAATCCCCTAATTACTGCTTACAAGATCCCCTAATCACTGATTACAAAATCCCCTAATTTAAGGGCCAAACTTCCCTAATTTAGTCTAATTCCAGTGTTACAATATTTACAACATTACTTTCCTAAAATACACCTATTAGCCATATTTTTTGACATCTTCGACTGTCAATCAAATAGATATCAACAATCGATAAGAGAACAAAACAATTGAATGGACAACATATATAGAAACTCTCCAAAGAAGGACACCTTAAACCAACCTGCACCAACTACAGTGTGTATCTCATCAATAAATAAAATAATCTGCCCATTTGAGCCTGTGACTTCCTTGAGAACAGCTTTCAGCCTTTCCTCAAAATCTCCACGGAATTTAGCACCAGCAAGCAACGAGCCCATGTCCAAAGAAATCAACTGAACAACACAAAAAGGTGCAAAAAGCTGCAAATCACTAATGGAAGAACTAGTGCAGTAGAAGAAAAGCATGCTTGGAACACAAGAGAACAGAGAAGTAAACACTCATTGAGCAATCATCCAAAAAAATCCAACTCAAACCAGCCGCATTTTAGAACCTGAGTTCAACTAGGAATTTAGGAATGGTAACAGATAAAGCTAATACTGAAACCTAAAAGCGGATTGTATATCCACTTAGGAATCCAGTAGGATACCCAATAAGATTCTATTCTAAATGTCACCAGCGTATAGTTCAACAAAGTTTGGTTATACACTTACTGATACACAAAAGGTGAGGCAACGATAGGGAAAAGTCTGTCAATTTTTATCTCACATTTCATATATTAATGTTGTATTTGTGATAGTTTAGCTCCAAATTACTAAAAAAATCCATTCATAATATTAATGTTTTTTAATACAAATTAGGCAAGATATTTAACTGTAGCTCTAGTGTGTGGCAAATTCAAATATTAAGTGTTTGATGTAACAAATCTCATCATAATTATTTAATTGTAGCTCTAGTGGGGCAAATTCAAGTATTAAGTGTTTGATGTAACCAATCTCATCATAAGTTGTTATTTCATTTAATTTTTTTCGAATTTTTTTATTTTCAGAATATTTATTCTTCATTAAGAAAATGGATTTCAATACTATAATTATTTTATTCTTGAAGAATAAATACTACAGATAGCAATAATATTATTTTTGCATAATAACTTCATTCCCAAGTTACTTTTTTCAGTAACTAATATACGTAGAGAATATGCTTTTATGTGGACCCAACCCCACAATCGAAGGGACTAAAAGCAAGGCTATTGTGCTGAACAATTATGCCTTAAAACGAGTTTCAATCAAAGCTTCAAACAACTTGGATTTCTTGCTTTTTGCACAAGATGCTGTAAGGTCAAAGATTCCCCCACACTACACAAACATCTCTTTACTCTAAGGTGAAAAATTCAAAACACTGGCAATACTAAATGTGAAAACAAGCTTATCATATTAACCGATATACACATATTTGACTTTCAGAGTAAATCATCGCCATGCCAGAGAAAATCTTCCTCAACCTTGCAGTTCATTGGAAAACAATGTGTTTAGTATGGAAAACTGACAGAAATTCCTACCCTACGATTCATCAGAGGTTCTGGAACATCACCCCAGACAATCCGTTGAGCTAAACTGCAAGAATACAAGGCACCTCTTCAGTAAAAGAATAGTCTTCCAATAGAATGGACTAAATAAGGAAAAGAACCAAGTAATCATGCTCAAAATTGTGATGTGGTTGAATTCAAAAAGCACATATGCTTGATCTTTTAACATCTGATCTGGCAAGAGTGCTGAACTGAAAAGTTCAGACAGACGTAGAATATCAAAGTCCAGTCACACACATTTCGTAGCTGCAACCTTGTAATTTGGATGGCAAAGGTTTTCTGTTTCAGCAGGGTCAGAAAGGTTTACATAGTTATTGAAAGCAAGAGAAAACCAAAAACTGTGCAAATTCCAGTCAACATAACATCTTTTGATGAAGATGTAGGAGTCTTGTTATTTTGGACCCGTTTTACATGAACTTACAGAGCCTCAGTCTGCATCTGACTGAATGTTAGGCCTGTTTGTGATTTTCAAGAACTGTAAGGCTTCAAAACATGCCTTTTGGCCAAATACAAAACTGTTTTTGAAACATATGTTCCTAAAAGGGAGTTCTTGAGAATACCTTCCAAAGTGTTTTTCTGAATTTTCAAAGCCTTTTCAAATACATAGTAACCCCAGCTCCCACCCCCTTACAACCACCAAAAAAACAAAAAGGGGGGGGGAGGTGGTGGTGTTGGAAAAGTTGTTCATCAATCATACATTTGTTTATAACTCTTATCTACTGCTTAAATTTCATAGATATCTCTGACCATATTAAGGAAATAATTACAGATATTAATATTATACATGTTATAGAACATCTATACATATTATAACATGATGGCCTTATCACTATTATTACAATAACTCTTCACTACCCTAGTATTCTTGTAATAAACCTTATTGTACCAAATACTCATGATAAATACCATGATGAGCTTATTACAATAACTCCTCAGTAACCCTATTCTATTCTCCACTGCCAACTGCTACATGACCATCATTAAAAACAACTACTTAACAAATATCCGTTAACATCAACATATACATTATTGTTAGATTAGTTCTTTGCAAGTTCTGAAAGTGTTAAGTGAAACAAAACCTTTCCACAGTGCCCAAGTTACCATATAATGATTTTGGCTGCATAACTTGCAGAAAGACAATCAATTAGTCCGCAGACTAGTTTATTTTAGTTTATAATACCAATACGTGACCATATTCATTCACTGTGTCATCAAACAAAATGTTATAAAATATGTACTAAAAAAGAAAAAATATTTTTGAGGATATGATATGAGAAGAAACCAGTTTTTAAAGCTCATTTATCCAAAATATGTTTTATGTTGCTTTTTGCGAGGAAGTAATTCTCAAAAAACATTTCCAAAACTGCTTCTCAGAAACTCACCCAATAGAAGCTCAGGCCCTAAGCTAAGCACGGCAAAATGATGAAGCACTAGTTTGATCAGAACAGTTTTTTGAAGCTCACAAAGATGTTCTTGAAGCTTCATCTCCCCCCACCCCCAACCCTTCTCTCTCTTCCAAAAGAGGCAGAACAAAGTGAGGTAGAGTGCCAGCAGAGCTGGGGAGATATAAATTCAGCAAAAAGGTTGCATAAAGTTTGGAGGACACCTCATACAAAATGTTTACCATCACTCAACCAAAAGTGTAGCATATAGCAACTTCCAATTCCTTGAACCTGGTGTGCAGCATAAACAGCATTTATTCTAGGCAATCCTTAACCTTTAGTAATTGATGTTAGCAAAACAATGTTATGAAACTCTTCACACTGTCTCTGTTTATTCTCAAGTTCATTCCAACCTGGTATCTGACAATCACTAGAGGAGGCCAGTATACCTTTCAAAATCTTATTCGACAAGAGGTTTCCCAACAAAAATTTCTCTCTCAAACAATAAAAAACAATAATACTCAATTGATAGAAGTTGCTCGTAACTAAAAGCTTTTATTTTTTCCTTTCAGTGTATCCATCTTCTTTAGGTGAAAATTTCAAACCCAAGGAGGAAAAATCACAGCAATTAATAACATTAGAAATCCAAAAGCCATCTACTCACACAAAAGAAACATCATGATCTTCAATTAGATAGATGAACATGCAAAATCAAAGGTCATACCCTTCAGCAATTGCAGTTTTCCCAACTCCAGGCTCACCAATAATAACAGGGTTATTCTTCGTTCTCCGACATAATATCTGAATGCATCTTCGTATTTCATCATCACGACCTATAACTGGGTCCAGTTTACCACGTCTAGCTAGCTCAGTTAAATCATTTCCATACTTCTCCAGTGCCTCGTATTTACCTTCAGGGTCTGTAAGAAGTATTGGCATACATATATTACAAGTGGAACACAAATGACAGAACCTCAGAACAGAGACACCAAGAACAAATGAATCAAAAAAGAGAAATGCCCAAAGTTGTTATAGGCTACTGTCTGCAGAAAATTCCACAAATTTAACAGTATTATTATCATCTTCTCACCTTGGAAATAATTTAACTAAATCCAGACCAATTGTACAAAACAAAAGCCACATGCTACACACTTTGGATGTCACTCAAATAGATTTAATTTTTATTTGGTTCTTCCTTCATACCACGTTCTCCGTTAACCAAAAGAACAGCCAAGTCTTGTTCAATTCAATCTTTTTGTCAACCACTTATGCCTTCCTCCACTAGATTTATCATAATGAAGCAAACTGTATCACCTGTCCCACTCCAGCCATGGTTCATAAGCTTTTAGCCAAGCTAACATTTCTTTCTTATAACCTTGAAAATCTAATTCTTTCAATTCCCCAATAGGAACTGCAGAATAGTTTGCAGATATCACAACTCAATTATTCATCTATGACGATTGTACTTTAGCTAGCATTGAGTAAGCTTAATTCAACTGCAAAGGTTGGAAAATAAAAATTGAAAGTAAACAAACTTAATACTTACTCTGATCAGTTACTCTCTGACTTCCACGGACCGCTTGAACAGCATCCTTCAAAGCTTTCTCACTAAGCTGCAGATTCTTGAATAATTGCTGTCCAAATCTCTTATCAGAAAGAAATGCTAAGAGTAGATGCTCCACAGAAACAAAGGAATCACCCATATCTTTTTCATGCTTTCTTGCAGCATCCAAGAGAGAGCTCAGATTAGAGCCCAATATGGGGCCACTAGTATCACCTATCACCTGCCAACACATAAATGATCATTTGTTCGTGGGAAATCACATCAATAGCAAGAAAGATACCTTTGGTTGTTTAGATATGAACTCTTCAGTCATTTGCAAAACTGAAGTGTTGTCAATTCCAGCCTTGGAGAATATTCTCCTAGCCAACCCATCCTTTTGCTCCAAAAGGGCTTTCATTAAGTGCTCAGTTTCCACCACCTGCTGTTTGCTGACTCGTGCCGCATCAACAGCACCGACAATTCCTTCCCATGCCATCTCAGTGAACTCCGAATTGTTGATCTGCCATCAAGGATATAAAATAGCATTAGTTTAGCAACAAGTAACAGAAATATTATTACCAAATATGTTAAAAGGCAGAAAATTTTTTGTTTCACTATGGAAGACTACAAGAGACTAAAGGGAAATCATGGGGAGGAAAAATGATGAAGCAAAAACAAGAGGCAGAAAACTACAACCAAATATCAGGTATGCTAAATGGAATGGTGGTCAACTCCAAGGCCTGTAAAGGAACGCATCAAGCATAAACTGGCTTTTCAGTATTGTCTGTGAAAACAACTCAAAGGCTCTTAAATCTAATATGCTTGCAAGTCTAGAAGTGTGACTAATGAACATCGTTTCCTCTACTATTAAGCAGTCAAAATTTTCATAAAAGGATTGTATAGCCCAGAAATCAGAGGGATTCCAAGGAAACTGCATTTCTGGATTCTGAAGGAAAGCAACAAGCTCTGGTTGCAACATTTCAGAAATTCAGTACAAAAAAAGCTGCTATAGTAGATGTTCCATTCAGGCTTGTAGTGTTGCGAGGAATATGTGGTTTTCCTCTATTCTCTCACAGCTTTGCATTGCAAACTTTTCCAAGGACCGCATTAACATATGTGCATAGAGATCTAGAAATGATTTCTTTTGCTTTTTTAACAATAATAGCACATATTCATTGTATGTTTTTCTCCCCTCTAATCAATAAAAGTTTCATTCTTTGACTCTCCAAATTTCTCCTCCCATTCAATTTTTTATTCTTCAATTATCTCCTCTCATTCAATCAATCATTAAGGTTTAACCAACAATTCGTACCTCTCCCAATTTTTCTACTATTTAATGTAGCATTAGTGTGTCCAAGTATCATGATTAATTTTGCTAAAACCACAATTCCTTGGCTACAAGTATGCTTCAGTGCCGCCAGACTCCACTGTCTGAATTGAGGTTGCCCTAACGCAAGGCATTTCATAAAACACCAATTGCATCACTCCAAACGAAATGCTTTTCCCATTCCCTATCCTGTGTGCCAGACTCTCACCACGTTCTGATTTATAGATAAAAATCTCATCCAAATTTAAGAAAACAAGGATAGACAATTACGCCTTATACAATACAGAAGATACCACAAATAGAACTTTTTTCATGTAATGAACACCAAAATAAATACACAAGCACGAAATGTATTACGCAAGTACCTGGCCCGAGCTCACAGCAGTGGAGAAAGAGCGAGAGAAACCTCTGCTCAAAAGGAAGTCGTTGAAGCATGATGACCTTGGAAGAGAAACACCAACAGCCTTCGAAACTGCAAATTCATTCACAGTTCCAGCAACAAATCCGTTACGAGACGAAGATGAGAGCAATTCGGCAGTGCGAGAGATCGCAGAAACCCAACAGTAACAGCGGGAGGCCCTGAGAGAGGAGATAGTGGTTCTGGCAAGCCTCGACGTCGCCATTACTAAGAACTACAGCAGAGCCGAAAATTCAAGGTTCAATTGAAAAATGGTGAAAGGGAAGTGTGATGGCAGAGGGGAATCAAGGAGAAAAGTTTTGGTGGTTCATTCTGAAATGCAGAAAGCTGGAGAAGCTTGGGGAAGAGGTAAGCAGCAACAACGGAAGTGTGTAGAAGAAATTTGTCAGTCTTTTTTAAATGGGCAAAAAATTGACTACGCATAATTATTTAAAATTTTAAATTTTATACCTAAATTAAAAAATATTTAAAAATATTAAGGAGGACAATAATATCATATTAGGATTAGTGGGTCATACCAATTTGAAATAATTACCTATGATAGACTAATCTGAATAAACGGTTTGACACGACACGAATAAGACACAAAAATTAAATAGATAATTACTAAACTCGTTAACCCAAATACTTACTAAATCCGCGAATCTGTCCACTCATTACACAAAAAATTTAAAAAAATTAAATCAAATCATATAAAATTAAAAAAAATCAATAAAACCGTTCATAAAGTCTTAAATAACCAATAAAATAACAAACCATCCAACTAAATATCTAGAAATCTCAATAAATTCATAAGATTTAATCTTGAAAATCTAAACAAATGTAGTTTTGTAATAAAATAGAATTGCTCAAAAATTTATTTTCTCTAACTAAAAGTCGTTGTAATAATATTATTATCATAGATATTAAATAATAATTAATTAAAAATGATTCATTTACCATATATCAAGCAAATAGCCACATTAATATCATTTATTTTTCTTAAGATGTCTCATATAATTAAACAAAATAGACACACAAAATAATTCAATTAATTCATATAATAAAATTTAATTCAATTAATTCATGTAAAAAATTAAATTATCTAATTTTCTATAGTGAAATTTGTGGGGTATTACAAAAAGTATTAAATATAAGTATTAAAAAAAAGTTAAACGGGTTCGCGAGTTGAAATGGATTGAATCTATTTATAACTCAAACATATTTAAAGTTAAACGAGTCGACCCATTTCGATCAGAACCCGCAAAACCCCAACCCTAACCTACTATAATTGTGTCATGTTCAATATTACCACCCCTAAGAAATACTACTCATATTATTAAAATTTCGTGATCTTACACTTCTATCAAATTTGACTGTTTAACCATCTTTTTCGTCGATTATGTAATGACATTTTTATCCTTACATATTACTCCACCAGTGTTAACTCTTACCTTCTAATAGAACTAATGGTACAATTTCCAAAACACTTAACTCTTTTATTCTCTCATACTTCTGTTTTTCAACCCAAAAAAAAAAAAAATGAATACAGCATTGTAATTTGGAAATACTCAGAAGTCAAAGTCTTCCATTGCCTACTTGCCATTGTAGGAGGGTAAACATCCTTATAATCTCATAGACTGATAAGAATCCTATAAGAAGATTTACAACTTGTGATAATGAACATGTAAATCTCAATATTTTTTTCACTGCTGACAAAGTAAATATTTACTGATTTTGTATTTTATATAAAGAGTAAAGATTTAAGATGTGAATTTTGGGTATGAATTGATCCCAAAATATGTGGTAGATCCATGAAAATTATTCTCGATTTGTTGCGGCGAATTCGAGTAATGGAGGAAGAAATCGAGGACACCACTGCATCTCTTAGAAAAGCATAAGAGAGAATGAAATATTTTCCAAACCCTTATTTTGATAATTATATGATTTTTTAGTGTTTTGGAATTAAAGGACGAAGAGTGCGATGGGAATCAAAGTGAAGAAGATATTTCTAATGTGTTGTTCTTGGGATTCAAAATGGAGGCCCATTGATCAAAATGGGCTCCTTTGGGGATATTCGTCTTCAACTAGTTCGGTCTCTGGGAGTAGGCCTAAAATGGTTTCAACACATTATGTAAATGCATTCTAACTAAAATATGACGCATTTAGATAATATGCCCTACCCACTGCGTCCTATACTACTGTTTTTCTCCGGATCAATCACCAACGCACGAAAATTTGCCCGCCTCCCTTTGCGAAATGACCAGAATTGTAATTTTTGGCCTCCCCCCTCCAAATTTTGCCCAGACTTCGTCCTCCCCCCTGCAATTGTAAGTGTTTGTTGCATCTACAATTTGGAGTAGTGTCAACCTCGCGGCTTCGTCCATCTCCATGCAGCAAACTCGGAACAGTCTCGAAGGCGCCCATCTGTAATATTTGCAGGTTTATATGCAAATCAGTTCCTGTTCTCGGATTTTATTTTATTGCATTTTAGTCTTTCCTTGATGGCATGCTTGATTAACCGAAGTAAACACACAGGATATGTAGAGTAAAATATGTACTGTTAGTTGATGTGTGATGTACGATTTTTTATATTACGTTTTTGTATAAATGATGCAGAGCAAAATAATAAAAAGCTGAATACTTCTTAATGTCCCAAAGTAGAAATGCACGAGTTCATTTTGAAATGAGAGTGTAAATGCTATGATAGAAATGAAGGCATTGGTTTTGAAATCAAAGAGTACATGATATTATGCACTGTGTGGATTGTATAATTCTAGATAGTTTAACTCTTATTAAAAGTAGTTAATACTGGGTGTTTGAGATTAAGAGTAGTTTTGAAAAAGGGTAGGCATTTATTGTTGTCGTGAGAAACCCTTTGCAGTCCTCAAGATGATGAAAGGCTTTTCCCAAATTTTTGCAGAATGACTTTCCAAATGGAAAAAGGCCTTTTCTACTTAATTTGGCATAACCACAAATGGAAAGAAAGCAATTACTGAATAGCCCCTCCTTTCTGTTCTCCTTGGCATACCAATAGTGTTTGAACTGTTTGCTATGTTTTATGCTATCTTATTTGAACTCTGAAGGAGAGAGTGTAATTGTTTTAGATGCTTTCTTATTAAAATGTCATATTGCTAACATGTACTTTCACATATCATATGTGTCAGTTTTAACATGTAATTATAAGACATTTGTATTAGTTTTTCCAATTCAGTAGTATATCTGTTCATTCCTGTAGCGCATGCGTATGTTTTGTGAATATTATTAAGTTATTTGTTTTTGTTTTATGCCAACTCAAACATTGTAATTTTTGTGTTTATCTACATATTTCAAGGTGTTTTTTCTTGCTTTAAGACATGGATTTGAAGTAGAACTAGAAACGATTTGATGACTGCTCATGTTTTGCCTTCTTGTTTTCGATGAATCCAATTAATTCATTTTTAGAAAATGATTGGACAAAATTTAATGTGCATTGCGTTGACCAAGTTAAAGTTTCAGGCAAATTGAGCTTATTTAAACCCCTATGAAAAATATATATATGCTAAATAAATATATTTTTTAGTTTTTAGTTTGCTAAATATATTTATTATATATTTATTATTTGTTGTTTTTGTAATATTAAAATTAATTATCTTATATTTAATTTTAATGAATATCTTAATATTATAATATAATAAATATGATGTTATTATTTGTATTTCATGATAAATTGTTACGTAACATATTAAATTAAAAAAACATATTTAAATAATGTGCAAAAAATATCCATTTTCTTTATTTAGGTAAATGTGCATATATTTAGGAAACAAAGTTGTGTTGTAGAAACCAAGCACGATAAATATGGAGCATAGACCTCAATTTCGAGTTGTAAAAATCTCAATTTCCATTTACTCAAATTATACAATGTAAATAGTTACAACTAGTCTCGACATTCACTAATTATACAGTTTGAATGTTAACACTTTTAATTTGGCACTATTTTGTTTAGGATGGACCAAGTGCGCCCTAGTATAGTTCTAGGACCAATCGTAGAGGACATAATTACACGACAGACCGAGCACCGTTCTCCTTTGATTTGGTCATGACATGCTGAGATTTGCGAGGTTCCTTTATTGTTTAGGCGTTGTGATTCCTATCTTTGGAAAGTCTATCCATGTAACAATCGGGTCATGCATTACATAGATCTAACAAGGTTTGGCAGGGTATGTCGAATTGGATACCTACAGGTGGATAACGCATTAGTCACTGCGCTAGTTGAGCGATGGCATCCTGAGACGCATACATTTCACTTCCAGGTGGGTGAGGCCACAGTAACATTACATGACGTCACTATTTTATAGGGATTACCAATTGACGGTAAACCTGTCATAGGAGATGTCTATGGACGTTCGTGGACTGTTTGGAGCGATACAGTATATAGACTTTTATGATTTCGTCCTCGAGACGATCAGTTTAGGGGTAACCGACTTCATAAGTCGGCTTTGGAGGCGCATTTGTCACTCCCCTTTCTAGATGATGCCCCTGAGGTATGGGTTCAACAGAGGGCTTGGGGGCTTATATTTCTTCTTATTAGAGGTCTTCTTATATCAGATAAGTCAGGTCACTTGCTCCCGCTGCGTTTTTTTACCATTTCTGGAGGATTTTGCTTTATGTGGTTGGTTCAGTCAAGTCACTTGCTTTATGGCACGAGAGATTTGTGGGTCTTTGGTCCTATTTCAGGTAAGGTTTTTATATACAATATAGCAAGGTTTTTATAGTTTTAGCAATCTAATATATATTTTTCTTCTATAGTTATGAGTTTGGGGGCATATTCCCGTATTGTATCCTTATAGAGCAGTTGCAATTGCAGTCCCTCCGTTTGCATTGTATGGTGCACGATAGGACATGCGGCTTTGTCTGTAGCGGATCAGTTCCCACATGTTGGTTACATATAGGGATCAGTTAGATGCTATGCAAGAGACCCACGTAAGTATTTGTACTATCTTGTCGGAGGACTTTTTATTTTTTCTAGCATCACAGATAAATTTGAGATTTGATAAATTAATTAATGTAGTTTATCTGGCGACTTTATGACTAGTTGGTGGTAGAGTTTTTGCCTACACATTACATTCAGGGATCTGACATTTGGCGTTCAGGGACTCCACTAATTTGCTAGAATGTTGTGGAGTTCCACTATCCCAATCGTGTGCTTCGACAGTTTGGTCTATCACAGTTCGTTCTTCCACACTGTGGTTACCATCCAGAGTTGCACGCGATTGGGACAAGAGGGAATCATATGACAAATTGGCCTATTCATCACGCAGCATACATAGAAATGTGGGCTGCACAACGTCAGATTGTCATCGACAGCATGCCAAGCATCAGTATGGAGTCAGGTTATATGCACTGGTATCAATCCAGGACTCGGTGGCATATTGATAATCCGACACCACCTAGCGTCGAGTCGGAGAGCTATTATGGTACTAGTTCAGTCGTTACCCTTATGGTGCGTTATATTATTTTCTCACTTCATCTTTTTTTTTTTTTTTTAAGTAACTTTAATAACGAATCATTAGAGAATTGTGACTTTGCTACACTTGTTTCTCAGGAAGATTTTATTCGTTTGGCTATTTCTATGGCATCTGAGGCTATATCGAAGGTTGACATGAGATCGCATGATGCATTTCTACGAATCAGAGACGCGGGCTCTTGGACACTGATTGCGGCTGGGATTGACCCAACCAGAATAGATATTCGTTATGTGTCAGATCCTAACATAACAGCTTGCCCCAAGCAGCCAGTATGCAAAGGGCCTCGAGCACGGATCAAAGGTCGATCGATTTTAGGACAGCGCCGAGACAGGAGACAGCGACGTGACGCCTGTGGAGTAGCCACAGATCAGGAGCTGGTTCAATCAGAAGGAGATGTGCAAATTCTATTACTACCTTCATCACAACCATGCACGGAGACTCAGGATACACCGTCCACCTCTTGGTGGGAGTTCAAGGCAGGAGCATCAGGACAGGACATAATAGATGCGTAGATGCCAGATCACTTGATGTTCGATGCCAGTTATCTCTCTCCAATCTTTGAGGAGGGGTTTACTTTAGACCACAAGTAGGATTTGGCTACACAGGGTCCGGAGGGAGTGACACAGGACACTGCCGAGGACTTATCACCTAAGTCGCAGTGTAGAGCAGATTTTGGCTTAACTTGGCCCCAGCGGTGGCGGCGCGATTATCATCCTAGGCCACCTAGGGAGCCGATTATAGACATTGGTCACCCTAGGCGAATCATTAGGCCTAGATGTTGCGGGGCCTAGATGGATTTCTTTGGCTATCTTTATTTTGCATTGTTGTTGTCAGTATTGACTTTTTATATTTTTGTATGTATCTTTATTTTGGATTGTTAGACGCTGTGGGACCTATCTGACATTTAGTTCATTTTGTGACTGATAACTTTAAAATATTATTACCAAAGGTTGTTATGAGCAATAAAGAATCTCTCAAACAGCTAAAAACTATTTAAACTGAACTACAAAATATTTGACAGTTCTTGTTCAAAATATGCGTCGTTCAGCTTTAACAGTTTTTAGCTGTTGGAGAGATTCCTTATTACTCACGATAACCTTTGACAAATACGACAAAGAACACATTTTATTAATGCGTTCTCACTAAAACGCATGTCACGAATGCGTCCTATAAGATTTTCACATTATTTTCTATACATTTGAGATATTTATTTATTGGTAATTTCTTAGACCTTGATCACCTGGTTCTATGACATACAAAATAATAGAATACAAGTATTGGACTACCATTTGATGGATAAAGTTAGAGGGAGGACGCAATTCTTTATTGCGTCTCTTGGATATGACGTATTTTGGTAATGCATTTTACTTGAAGTTTTGGCTTTTTAGAAGCTTTTAGTTTGTTGTATAATAATCATCCTATGAGATTTGGTGGATAAAGTCAGAGGATGATGCATTCTGATAATGTGTTTTCCAACTTTTAAGTTATATGAGATTAACGAATAAAATTAGATGACGCAAGTCTTTATAGCATCCTTATAATGCATTTTTCGAAATTTTTGATTTTTCAGAAACTTTCAGGTTGGTGTACAAGTACCGGCTTCATGAGATTTGACATCACAATCCATGAGGACGTATTCTCGTAATACGCTATCCAATTATTTTTTGATTTTTTCAGAAGTTTTCAGGAGGCCGTACAACCAGCTTTTTAAAGAACACAATACGTTATTGTGTCCTCTAAAAAGGACGCATTTACTTAATGCGTCCTTTGTCTTATATATATACTACATCCGCGGGCTGATTCACTTACTAAACGGCTCACATTTTAGGGATATCTTCATCATCCTTATCTTCATCTCAACTTTGATTTTCAGTAGCCAGGACTCTTAAATCACCTATAACTCTTGGTTTTTTTCTAGGATTGCACGATTTCCTATGAAATAGGAGGATTTGTTCGCTTTAATGGCCCGTGTCGTAAGAGGTTAAACATATAACGCAAAATATTATTTCAGCAGCTAACAAAAAAAATCTATTTATATATGCAAATCAATAGCACGAGGTCAACATTGGCGATACCCATGAGGTATCCCTAGGTTTATGGTTCAACGGTGTAATGTGGGTTACTTTTATTAGAGGATGAAGCTGATACGCAAGCCATCTAGACTTTGCAACCTATTTTCAAGGAAGGTGGCATACATATTTATGTGAAGGCATTCCCCAAACAACCAATACAAGCTGGTGCATCTTCGATTCCTCATGCACAGGAACAGGAAGTTGGTCTTGCCATTGCCATAGCATCAACATTAGTTGCTGGACTCAATCTGCCAAATGTTAGGCCCTACACGGCTGTGCTGGTCCAATAGAACCTGTTGTTACAAATAGATTTTGCCAGATCAGTGGCTTCTTCAACAAAACTATCCTACCACTGATCTAAATCAACATGTACGTATGCCAATGTCAGTTGAGATTTTTGACCAATTTTTTCGCATTGATGTCCATGAAACTGGACTATTAGAGCCGCTAATAATTAATGGTGTAGCAGTCATAGACTCACTTGGCCCAACCTCTAACAACGATGGTCCCTCCGGATTGGATGGAGATGGTGAGTTTGACTCTACAGTCGTAGATGACTGCGATAACAGCATCAACAATGACAGTGACCATAATGATGTAAATATACATCATATGACATTTTTGGTCTCACCAGCACCAGCACAAAACAGACTGCTGCATGACACCCTTATGCATTCTTATACCAGTTTCCAAGGTATAGGTACAGGCGCACCTGATGATGATTTTTTCTATGCCGAAGATGACTTGCAAGTTGATGAATGGTCAGAAGCAAATTGGGAGTTACGCCATAAAATGTGTTTTCCAAAATAAAAAATAAGCAATTTATGCCGTAAGATTATGGAACATGAAGAAATTATATGAGTTCACTGTAATTAAGAGTAAGAGCGCAGTTTAGATTGCCTCTTGCAGGAACAACACCGGGCAAAATCCATGTGCATGGTATATAAGAATCATTAAGAAAGCTAGCAGTGGACGATGGGAAATATCGGTTTGGAATGGCGAGTACACATGTCTGCAAAAAGTTATAAACAACAACAAGAACTTGTCCTATAAGTTTATTGCACAACACATACTACATCTCATCAGAGATGACCCCAAGACAAGTGTTAGCATTATATTAGGGGTTGTTCGCGAACAATTCCAGGTTGGATGTTCTTATCGAAAGGGATGGTATACCCAAAAAGCCGCTGTTGAGTTGCTATATGGCAGATGATCTAATACTTTCAGAATACTATCTAACTATATGTTGGCATTGCAAGGTTCAAATCCTGGTACAATAGTGCACTGGAAACACCACGACACCAGTGCTGGAGACACTAACATATTTTAATTTATTTTTTGGGCTTCAAGCTATCAATCGAGGGATTTAGGCACTGTCGTCCCGTGATCTCAATTAACGAGACTCATTTAAGAGGGGCATATACGGGTGTACTGTTGATTGCTAGTACTTGGGATGTAAATAACCATCTATTCCCTCTAACCTTTGCGGTTGTCGATATTGAATCCATAGAGAGTTGGTAACGATTTCTAAGACTAGTCCGACATCGTGTGGTGCGCGAAAGACATGTTTGTGTTGTGTCCGATAGGCACGCATGTATCTTGTCTACTATAAGGAGACAACCTGGATGAAATGAGCCTATGGGAGTTTATAGGTTCTGTCTACATCACAATCAACATTTCAAGAATACGGAGTTGAAGTGATTGATGTACAAAGCTGACACGGAGAGAAAGAAATCCAAATTCCAATCTGTAATGGATGAAATAAGAGAATACAATCAGGAAGCATACAATTGGTTGATGCAGATTGGTCCAAAAAAGTGGACACTTTCACATAATGGGAGATATCGATACGGATGTATGACAACCAATATATCTGAATCGTTGAATTGTGTCCTAAAAAAACATGAGCATTATCAATCAAAGTACTGGTTGATGCAACATTCATAAAATGGTCGAAGACTTTAACTTGCATCGATCTAAGGCTAACCACTGTAACAAACCATTTCCTCTGTTGATATAGAATGCATTCCAGGCAGTTTCGCAGAAGGCTAAATCTTACAGGGTTATGCAGTATAATAAACGCTATGGAATTTTCAATGTAAGGACACTCGTAAGAGTTGGGCGCAAAGGTAAAAATGTTTATATAGTTAAGATATCATCACGAGACTATAGCTGCATGAAATAGAATTTATTTGGATTGCCATACATACATATATTTGTAGTCTGTCGACAACGTAGCTAGTAACTAGCAGATTTTGTTTTGCTTATTTACTCCACAGAGAAGTATATTTCAACTTACAAGTATGATTTCTACCTTGTCGGCAACAACGATACCTTGTGTAATGTTAACTTCTATTAAAGGGCTACACACCAACACTTAAAAGTAATCAACCCGGCCGAAAGCATACCGCACGTTTTCGAGGTGAAATAGATTACTGAAATGAAGGCTCCCCCTAAGATACGAAAATTGCCATTAAGCAGGACATAACATGTGAAATTGTAACAATGTTCATTTTGATCCTGAATAATAAACTATGCAATTACATGCGCTTGTACTACAAAAAAATTATTTTATTTCCTCAGGTTGCTTTTTCTTTTCACATTGATTACTTCTTATTTCTTTCATTTTAAACCAAACCGCGGTTACATAAACCTTCATTGAAAATAACATTCGATTATACGAACACTTAAACTTATTGAATGGGCTAATCAATTATTTTTTGATTTTGAGTAATTCATTCTAAATTACACAATATACAATTTTCAAATCATGAAATGAAAGACTAAGAAAAACAAGGGACATTATAAAGACGCATTAATTTATTCCGTCATATATATTAGCGACACATTAGATAAATGCATCATATAAAGATGTATTATGTAAATGAGTCCTATTTTAGTTAGAACGCATTTACATAATGAGGCCATTTTAGGCCTACTCCCAGAGATCGGACTAGTTGAAGATGAATGGCCCCAAAGGGGGCCATTCTGATCAATGGGATACAGGGGAATTGAGAAAAAAAATCCTCTATTTTTTCATTTCTTTAATGGATAAAAATACCATCAAAAGATATCATATTACAGTTACCCGATTGACGGAAAAAGTGGTTAAACAATCAAATATGACTGAAGTGCAAGATTGAGACATTTTAACAATATGAGTATTACTTTTGGACATTTTTTAATTTAGGTACAAGATCGGGCTATTTTAATAGTATAAGTGCTACTTCTTGACCTTTTTTAGTTTAGATGAAAATTTTAAAATTTCAGATAGTTTAGGTAATATTTGAATTTTTTGCTCTAAAAAATGAAAGTTGATTTAATTACGTTTCTACCCCTAGATTTGACCAAAATACAAATTGCCTCTTTTTTTCTCCACGAGAAAAAAACCGTAATTTGTCTTATATTTAATTATATATTTTAATCTATATAAAAACTTAAGAAGTGTTTTTAATTTAAAAAATAATGACAAGCAAAAGTAATTTTTGAATCATTACAAAAGTAACTACTAAGCCATGTTTTTAAAACCAAACTGGATATCGAGTTGAAATTTTTTTTGATTTACAGTTCAATAATCTAACCGTAATTAGATCACAATTAAACTATAATTGAATCGATAATATTATAATTTAAAAATTAAAAATATAATTATTTTAAAGGACAAAATTAATCAATAATATAATATAATTCAAGTCTATAAAGGTATAAATAACGAAATTGGGAGAAATTGTGCTATTTTCTCTATTATTATGGACATTTTTAATCCCTCTATGTAATTAATTTCTTTCATATGAATATATTACCTTATCGGCTGAGAGAGAGAGAACGGTTCAATTCGATTTGATCGGTTGGTTCAATAATTTTTCAGTTAGATTGATCGGTTCAAATCGATTTGAAAAAAATAGAACGGATTTAATGAAAAACAGTTTAAAGTAAAAGACCGAACCGGTTAGGGGATCGGTTTATAGTCTGATTGGTCCGATCCAAAAATCACTATTGCTAAGTAAAATATATATATATATATAAAGCAAAATATTAAATTTAATTTTATTTTTATATAAAAGTTATTAATGGTATTCAAAAATAAACCTTAGATTTTTAAACCTAAACTAGGATGTTTACATGTTGACATTGCAAAATACTAAAAATATAATGGACTTCAAATATAAATTTAAAGATAAAAAGTTACATGAACAAATATATTTAAAAATAATATTAAAAATTTTAAAAAATAAAGTAAAATTTAAATTTTAAAATAATTTATAAAAATTAATTTTATATAAAAACATATAAGATGTTAAAAAATTCGAGAAAGGAGAGGCAACTGTGTCCTCTATTTTAATTTTGTTATGAAACATGATATATGTTACATAATATTCAATGTATTTTTAGTTTAGTTAATAATAATATACATATCCAATTTTCACATTAAAATACAAATAATAGCTATTAAAAAAATTAACAAATCGAACGAACAATGTGTTTATCTTAAAATCAATGATTATATATATATATATATATATATATTATAGAAATAAATTAATTAAAAAGAAAAAGGATATAAATTAAATAAAGAAAACGAAAAAAAAAAAAGAAAAGAGGTCTGCTACACTCCGAACCGAGCTGGACTCACTGAAGTGTGGTTTGCACATACCACAACACAGCCCGGTTGGCCGGAACCGGTCTGATTGCCACCAGCCAGCCCTTCTATGCTGGACCAAAACTAGAAAAGCGAAGCTGCATCAGCATCAGCAGCCATTGGATTGGCGATTTCTGTATAAGAAATACAAAAACCAAAATCATCCTAGTCTCCTATTTGGCTTTTCACCTAAATAATTCCTTCTCGCTACACTTTTCTTCATCTCCTCTGTCATTAGTGGAAAATGGCCTTTTTACTGAAGAATACCGCTCTCTCTCAGCTTCGCCTCCGGCCCCAGGTATGATTAAATTGTTTGCGGATTGAATTTACCGTTGTACTCTGTAAATCTTCAATTTGGACGATGTGGGATTTGAGTCTTGATAGTGAAAGTCTAAAAATTTACTGCAGAAGACCGTTGTTGATGATTCATTTGGAGTATCGCGACGTGGGATTCATGTGGAACCGGGGGCTCGCGAGAAGGCTGTGAGTATATATCCGTTTTTTGTTTTTTTTGTGCTTTTAGTTGTTAGTTGTATACTTAAACTGAAATGGGTCTACTTATTTTTTCTTGGGATTCTTCGTTTTTTACTTTTTGTGGGTTTGGACTTGAATGGGATGTATTTTGTTGTTTGGATTTGAAGAAGTGTGATCTTCGTTGGTATTGGATTAATACACATCAGTAGGAATGCTTAGTGTGTTAGTTGGTAAAATCGGATGAAGGAAGTAGTTTGAGATCTGCTGTATGTAATGCCCTGGAAATTATTCTGGTTCTTACAATATGAAGATGGAAAGTTGCAAATGAACTATTTGCTGGTCTAATTGGAGCTTTGAGACTTTTATGGAGTGGCATTTTATGGTCTTCCAGACCTCCCTAACCCCCTAGGACGATAAGGAAGATTGAAAGTGAACTATTCTGCCGGCTATTTGAAAGTTGCATTTCGTGTTTTCCAAAACCTAGGGAAAAAGAAAAGTTTAGTGTTGGAAAAGAATTAGTAAAAATTGGAACAAAGGAAGTGAATAGAAAGTTGGAAGCTTGAATCCAGTTTATGTAGAAGTGAGCCCCCTTAATTGAATAATCTGGATTTTGGGTTTACTAAGATTTCATGATCATCAGTTCCTTAGCAAATATAATTCTCTTTCCCACCATTTTGTACCAATGAATTGCAATTTTTTTTTCCTTCCTGCCTTTAAGCAACATTGTTTCTCTATGAAATTCACCTCAAGGTCAGAGGAGGACTCTGTTTATTGAGTTGGTTAAGCCTATCACTGTGAAATTTTAATTTAGAAAGTCGTGAGTGTTGCTTCCTGACTGCGAGTCCTCCTTGCACTTTGATGTCTAATACGCATTGGGTTTGTGCATGTATATAAGTGCACATTCATGTAGAAATACAGATTTATGTAGCTGTATTCAATAATTGTCAATACTTGGTAATAATGCTTAATTGCTTATAATACAATATGTAGCAAGAAGTGTGGGAAACAAAATTGGGGACTGGATATAGTGCCTTCTCCTGTATTGTCACACTTTGGTTCTCATTCTCTTCTTGAAAGCATAATAGTATTCTTTTTAAGTTTTATTGTTTTCCAACAAAATTCATTTCATGGAAGTTCATCTCACGTATTGTTACATACTCTTTTCAGTTTTTGACATTATTAGCCATATGTCTTGTTCTTCCAAAGGCTACAAGGATCTCAATTTGTGCCATTTCTGTTCAGATTGGATTTTTTTCTTTCTGGGTCCTTTTACATGTACTAAGACTTAATATCGTCCTTTTATTTGGTTAATGTTGTCAGATAGGAAGGACACTTTTGCTCTTTGTGTGTGTGTGTGTTTTTCCCCCTGGCTTTTTTCACAGCCTGGACATTTTAGCAGATCTACCTGGCTTTGTTTACACCTCTTGTATTTATTCTCATGTATTTTTGAAGTAGGTGTATACATGTCGTAGCCTAACGCATGTTTCAGTGTTTGGTGTAACATTATCCCTTACAAACCTGGGGACCTTGAAACAGTAGAGAGCTAGCTTGTTTCAGGAAAGCACCCTAACCAAATAAAAGTATTATTGGAATCCGTATCCTTTTGGTTCCTGAGAGGAGTGAATACTTGCGACAACTTTTGCATTTAAAGATGTTTCTATAGCTGTTGGATCGTCCTTATGTATTGCTATTTATTCTGCTTTCCTTGATGTGGATATATGCATGCTATTATGACAATGTAACTTGATTTCAAAAACTGAGGCCTTGCTATTATATTGGGAACGGTCTCTGAGATATTTCCTCTTTCTTTTCTCTTATCTTCTATTTTCTTTTGGTTTTTTATGTGTTATCTCAACCAGGGTTATTATTTTGCAGCTTTTGGCTCCAGATCCATCACTAAAACACTTTAAATCACACAAGAAAAGTCTGTGGCGCCTGAAAAAATTCGGAGATGTTCTGACTATTGTGGTCGTGGCTGGTATGTCGATCTCTTCACTTCAACGTGATAATCAGTTATGTAATCATTTTTCCTAGCCATTTTTTTTTTCCATTTTGAAAAGTGTTTTGATTGTTCAAAAGGCGTTCAATTTCTTTAGGGGATCCTTAACTGGCGAATGCTGATATTTTCTCATCTTTACATTTGCAGTTAATATTTACAAAATTCAGAATGTGTTGTCATTATCCCCTTACCACTTTTGTTTCCATAAGTTGTTATTAACTATTTGAGTCCCATCTTACTTTGCTGCAAAACTTAAACCCTCTTGATTCAAACAACTCCTCAAAGAAAGTATTTATATGGTGGTATTTCTTCTAGCAGTTAGCATTTAGGTGCAGAATTTATAAATACAACTCTTGAAATTCTTGATACCGTAACAAGGGCCCTTCTTTTGGCAATAAATATGCATTTCTTCAGGTAATAGTTTTGTTACTTATCATGCAAATTGTTGTCCTGGCTTGGTGATATCTTTCGATCATGGGCAAGTAACACACAAAACAGTTTAAGCACGTTCTTTGCAGAATTAGATATGGAAACTACTTGCTAGTTCACACTTATCTTGTGTGCATGGTGTCTATGTTACTAATATTTCATTTGTCTGTCTGCCTAATAAAACTTTGGAGTAACTGGAATTCTTTCGTATGATTAGTGACTGTTTTACCTTCAACATGGGATGCCTGGCTATGCTTGCATTTGGAAGCTGATGGAGAAAACAAAATTTAGCTCTGATTCTGAATATCTCTATATTAAAGCTTTTTGATCTGTCTCTTTGATCTTTCTTAAATACTCCCTGCTTGAGTTGCCGTTAGAATGTAAATGAAGTTCCTTGAACGTAGAGATGCTTTTGTAATTTAATCAAAATTCCCAAACCCATTCTCTTTCCTTTGGAAATGTAATCAAAAGAAGAAAATATTCGTGGGTGAAAATTTATTGTAACATAAGTAATCATGTCTTTTTGAACTAAATTCTACAGTCTAGCATTTTTTTTTTTTAACCTTCCTCTTCCATCCCTGCCATCGATTCTAATTTGAAAATTAATTTCTGACTTACAAAGGAGTCTGAAAATATTCTGTATTTACCTTGTTTAAATTTCTGAGGATGCATGCATACAGAAGCCAAAGCTATCCCTATTGATGTGATAAGCTGAAAAAGTTTTCCCCAAGAGAGAGAAAAAGCAATGAATTTTTTAATAGGAAAAAAAAGGGGACTGATTAGATGCTTTATAAATATAGATTGTTCATTAAGAGCTCGTATCACTTTCCTAACTTTACAATGCACATTTCAATTTTCATTTGAGGGTTATTTGCTATGGAGGTGGAAAGTCAACTACACTTTGCATGTACATAAGGATTCTAGTTGTGCTAGCTGTTGTTTTATAGAACAGAAATCCAATGGGGGAAGCAATGCTATGCTTTAACTGCACATCTCAAAGTAATTAGACAGTTATCTTTTGTTGCTCCCTTCTTTTCTGTCAATTCTGTAACAGGAAGCTCTCATGGCTCAAGCTGACAGGTTGCATGCTGCATAATTTGGGCTCTGGCACTTTGTTTTACCACTCTGTATCTACTCTCTTGTTGTGCACTTATCTTTTGATCTTTGTGTTTCCAGGATGTTGCTATGAGATCTATGTGAAAGCAGTGATGCGGGAAGAAGCACGAAAACAGGCAAAATAGAGCTCGTAACTGCTGTGCTTCTGTGTGCCCAAAACAAATGGTGCTGCTTATTCTCCAGGAAACAATAATTAAAACGAATGTTTTAGTGGAGGATACATGTTTTTGAACATGCTTGATGATGGAGAAAATAAGGTGGTTGAAGATGGTCCTAAACCTGCACTTTTCAGTTGTAGAAGAATGTAGCTTTCTTCCTTTTGATTCTGTTTATGTTCTTAATTCTCAAATGGCAAAATAACAAAATTCTTTTACAATCTGAAGTTGTTGCTATCTCTTCATTTCAACATAAGTGCTTGATGAGAAATTTTGTCTTCGTATATTATGTGTGAAGTGTCAATTCTTGGCCTGCCAAAGAAAATTCCATCCCCCGAATGAAGTTTTTGTCGCTTGTTTTCCTTTTCAATTTTTCGTATTCTTCCTTAAACAGAAACTATAAAATGAGCTAGCAGTATTTATTTATTTATTTGATTTTTTCTATGACACCAAAAGGAGAAAAAAAAGAAGAAAATAGGAAACAACATGGTATTCTTTAAAATACAATAAAGAATGCTACGATGATTTATTTGATGTGAAGAATCAAGTAAAGATAAATCTTGAAGTTTATTAATCTTTCTTTCTTCTATAACATATAAACACCCTTCTAAATAACGACTTATGTCGACTTTCTATTAAAAAAAAGGGAAAAAAAATGCTGTATGACCACATTTGCAAACCAACATAAAATTATAACCATTGTTTGCTGAAAATGAAGTGCAATTTTTAGTACTCACCAATTTTGTCTAGGTTGTACTCAAGTAAGGATTAGATTAAGATAAATTTATTAAAATTTAATAAAATATTATTAAATGTGAAGTAAATGGGTGACTCAATCATTAATGAGAGAGAAAAAATATGATTTGTTATGAGCATATGATAACTTTCAAAAAATAAAAATTATTTAATTTGATACTCATTTAGTCCCAAATTATCTGTCCTATTTAACCGATTACGCAGGTATTAAGATAAGTATATTTTTTTAGTTAATTAAATCTTTACTTCCATTCTTACCCGTAAAATTTAATTTATTCTCTATATTTATTAAGAAGTACTCAAATTCTAAAATTTTGATATACTCCAAATTGTTTCTCTCCTATGTTATTTAATAGGATCAACTTATTAGAAAAGAAATTATTTAATATGTTTGAGAAATAGAATGTTATTAAATGGAGACAAATTTAGTATATTAAATATTAATTTTCTAATAAGACAGATAATTGAAGACAAAAATTAGATTAGAAACAGGATTTAATGTTATTAATAGATAATATAAAAATTGAGCTATTAATATAAATATAAAAGAAATAAAAAAAATACACTTTAATCTTTAAATCAGCAAGCTATTACCATAGATCGATTTAATGTTTAAGAAGATGTAGTGTATCTTTTGTTTACCTTAAATACTCTTAATTATTAATTACACTATCACTTATCACAATTATTAAATAATACTTTCTATTTTTTTTAATTTGATAAGAGTATTTTATCGTTTAAATAACCGTCATAGCTCAAGAAAAAGTTAAAACTATTTTGAGAAACAAATCAAAAGGGATTTTAAAAATTATTTATACATATAAATCTAGTGAAAAATAAAAATAATATACTTAAAATTTTCTGAAACAGCTAAAGAAAAGCAGAAAAGGAGGGAGGATAAGATAGCATATATAGGGAAAGTCTAGAAGTGGGAAAAGCCAGCCACTGACTCTATTAGAAAAGGACACAAATGCCCTCCGGGATATTGACAAGTTGGTAAGTGATGAGGTGATTAGAGTGAAGACATTCCGACAACACGAATTTGATCTCATGAGATGATAATTTTTTATTGAATTATTACAGAAATTATTATTGAGATTAATTCATTAGTCCTCTCTCTCAAGATTATTACTCGTACACGTTCTTCAATTTACATCCCACTCAATAAAAAACCTCTGATCAGATGGAGGATTCGCGTTCACGACTTCCCTTATCAAAGAAAAGGACACAAATATGAAACATAAAGCCAACCACGAACTAGTTTGGTGATGAATATAAAAACAAAAAGCAGACGAAAGCAAAGCAAGCAAGGCCTTTTTTGGAATTATAATACGATTAGTGATGGAAACGCATAATTGAGTTGCACAATGTCCATCCTCACTGGACCCCATGCCTCATTCACGGGTTACGGGTCCTACGATCAGTGTAGAACCTCAGGAAAAAGAGGGTTACAATATTGAAACTAATTTTTTACTATATCAATCGTAATATAATGTAACAGATTTAATATAAAAGAATTATAGTATATATTCAGGGATAGACGCAGAATTGTATAAATGAAGGTCAAGAATTAAGTTTTTTATTTTTCTTGCTGAATTATTATTTTTGTTTGTTGAAATTTAAAAAGTAAAAGAAGAAAGCATTTTAGAAAGTGAATGAAAGTGGAAAAATGATAAATAAAAATGTCAATTGAGAGGGTAACCTGATAAGGTACAAGTTTTATTTTTTTATTTTTTGTTTTTTTAGATTGGTCGGATTGTAGAGGAAGCTAATTAATTATGTGTGATTCACTTTTTTTAATATTATTTTTGTCTTAATATGTATTTTTGTTTTGTTTATGATTGGTTCGGACTTTTTTATTTTTAAATTGTTTGGTAGAGTTCTTTTTAAAACTATTGTAGACTAATTAAATTTTGAATTTTGTACTTTTAAATTTAATACTAGTAATAAAATATATTTTTTCGAAAATTATTAGAATTATTTTGTTTTAAAAAATTTTATTTATTTTTAAGGAATTTTATATTTATATTTTTAACTATTGGACTATCATTTAGAGTTATTTTTAAATTTTGGGAAGCCAATGATTTAATATACGTCTTATATATATATAAGATATATAGTTATTTTCTAAAAATCTTGAGTGGGCATAGCCCCTCCTCCACTGCACTTGTGTCGACTATATATTAAAATTTATTATTAATACAAAAAATACTTTACATATTACCCTTTTTTATATTAACATGATTATAAAATAACAGTCTCAAATGTTTGGCACATTAGGTTTGCACCCTTCAGCTGCTAATATGCATCTTAGCTCCTTCTTCTTCTTTTTTTTCGATTTGTACAGGAGAAAGGTTTAGCAATAAATTTAAGATTAAAATTGAAAATTTGAAATTTAGTCTAAATTATATAAATAGATATATTAAAAAATAATATTATAATTTTTAAAAATTTTTTAAAAGACGAAAAGTAAAATTTAGAAGAACTTAAAAAATCTTCAATTCCTTAATGCAAAAAATAAAATTTTTATAAATTTTAAGAGCATAAAGAAAGTTATGGTTTTGAAAATTTTAGAGGTGGACGCCATCCTTCTCCTTCTCTCTGTCTTCAAACAACTTTACAAAAATATTTAAAAAAAAAAGGAAACCTATGCCATACAGTTATGTAAGTGACTGGCATGACCTGAATCGCTATATATCACTGATTTGCATTTTTTTTTTGTATTAAGCATCCAACCCCACCCTTAGTCTTTGTAGGAGGGGGGGGTGGCGGGGACGGTTGTTTTGGTCCTTAAAAAACAGCCATCATGCTTGACCTCAGCAGAACCAAACAGTGAAAATTGAAGACCCTTTCTTTTTCTAACTCCACGGTAAAGTATTTTTATTGGCTGAAGAAAACCAATAACGAGGGGGCGGGTGGGGCTGGGCGGGTGGGGCTGGGCGGGCGTGGACGGCGGGGGGAAAGGGAAGAGAGGTTCAGTATCCACTGGCACTATTTTATGCATTATTCGTAATTTTTTAAGATGATATTAAATTAACGATGAAATTTGTAAAGTGCTCATTATAGAATATAACATTTTTTATTATACCATAGTATTTAATGTGTTAAGAAATGCGACTTTATGTTCCATAATTGTCATATTAATTTTTTTTTATTAATACACCTTTTGCCTTATCTTAATTTAAATATTCTAAAATTAATAAATAATTAATTAATTGTTACTATTTTCATTTTTTTAAAATTAATTTTTTTCTTAAAATATAAAATTTTTTGGGTGTAATTTGTTTTAATATTTAATAATATTCTTTTATTTGTATCGTATTTGATGTAGTTTTATTTATTTCTTTCATTCTAAAGACTATTTTTTAGTTTTCTAAATATAATTTGATTTATAAAATATTTTATTTTAAAAATTTTTAATTTTTATGCACAACTTTAATAAGTTGTGTAATAGAATGGGGACGGTGTTAAAAATTTCCCCCAAATCGTGCATGATTGATTCTTTATACAAAGAATGATGTTTAGCTGAATTTTACTCCTGTTTTTGGTTTGAATGGTGGTTCATTGAATTTCTTACCGTTTGACACGTGTCCATTGGGGAATATAGCTATGTATTGCCTGTTCGGAAGTGACATGGTGGAGTCCAATCAGAAGAAGCCGCAAGTCCGCAATTTACTAAAACACCCCTTCATGTGGACAGCTAAATTTTGTTCGCATTTGTCAAAGAGTAGCCTTAATGTTCAACACATGGTAACGCCTGCACTACCACTCTGACTTCTGAGCTGTAAAAATTAAAATTCAAGATTCAGCGATATCCGTAGACTCTCTAAATTCAATAACAAAAAGGCAGGATTTTGGTGTGGGGTTCTTGAAGAATTTTGTAGAAGAAGGTCTACTTGGAGTTGCAGACTTATCTGGGAGATGGCTACCTATGGAGGAACCACTCAAAAGTGTAAGGCCTGTGAGAAGACTGTGTACTTGGTGGATGAACTTCAGACTGATGGCAAAGTCTACCATAAGGCTTGTTTCAGATGCCACCACTGCAAAGGAACCCTCAAGGTGAGTCATTCTATTCTTGATGGTCATAGGGATTTTTCTGGCTTGCTTGCTCTGGTTTGTCTGTATTATATCTCTCTGTTCATACGTCTTGGAAAATGTGAGGAGGCATCTATATTTGAATCGAGTTGATCCTTTGAGTGACTGCTGTTGGTTTGATATGGAATTGCTTTGAGGAGGATGGGGAAGAATTTCATTGGAGAAATTCTTTTTTTTTTTTCCTTGCTTTCTGTGTGAAGCTAGCTTTTGGGATTCAGTCTGTGCTGTTTTGTAGTGATATCAAGCTTGCTTGTTGGGTGTTTGTAGGTTTTATCGATTGCTTAGAGCATGTTTTTGTGCAATCTTTAGGTTGATCAATTCATTTTGTTGCGTGAATTGGATAGTTGCCAGGAATAGGTCCTTTAGATCCCTATTCTTGCATTTTTTTTTTTTCTTTTTTGGGGGAATCTTTCACTTTTTCTGGTTATGCCTCTTCTGAGAAATTAATGAATTTGACTACTAACTGGGCTATAGTGCTGTAGTATTGACTTGCTTTGCAAAATGTAAATTAGGAAACCTTAAAATTCCTCGCTGTTTCCTGCAAGGGAATTGTCAACAGTTACTGGTAATGGTTACTTAGAAGGTTGGAATATTTCTATCTAACTTGTTTTCTGAAATTATTGCCATAAAGAAAGCAGGTAAAGTTTTTGGAATAATAATCAGCATCTTTATTACTTTAGCTAAAACTTGCTTGTTCTTGTTCTTAACTGTGAGGGAAATTTAGTTTGGTAGATATCCTCTTATTGTTGGCTTAATTGTGTTTCAATCTCTTCTAATGGTTTCATCCTGATATACGAGATGATACTACTTAGGGTAGACTGACCTTTGGAACTTGTATACTACGGCACGAGATTTTGGCTTTCATATTTTACTTTTCCTCCAGACTGCCAGCTCATACGCTGGTTCCTGAAATAAGGTAAAAATAATGAACAAGGGTAGGATAAAGAGGAACCACAGTACTCCACCACGAGAAGTAGTAGACTTGATGCAATTGGATGCTGATCTTTCTGCAATGAATTGACTTCTGTTGACTGGTAGAGTTGACAGGGTTTTATTTTATCATCAATCCTGCGCCCTTCACTTTTTCTCTTTCTTATCGATAATACATCTCATGCAGCGTATCAGAAAATTTCCGTCTTTTGCTTCAGTTCTCTTGAACAGCCTTGAGACCTATTTTGCTATATAGCACGGAATGTTAGACCGTTAAAAAGTGTCATATTCACAAATAAAGGTAGTTGAGATGTGTATGTTACGGTGGATGTGTAGGTATACTAGAAATGATAGAGTTAGAAATGAGACCATTTGGGAAAATGTGAGAATGGTATTTATTGAGGAGAAGATGAGAGAAAGCTGTTTGCGTTGATTTGGACATATATAGAGAAAACCGAATGATGCTCCTGTTAGGGGGATTGAGAGATGGAGTTAGGATAGATTAGATAAAGGTAGAGGTAGGCTTAAAACTATATAGATGGAGGTGATTAGGAGAGATATGTTTTTGTTAGATTTGGATGAAAGTATAACGGTCGATAGAAGGAAGTGGTGAAAGAGTATTCATGTGGATGACCACATGTACCCTAATATTGGTTCATTTAGCCAACCCCAAGTTTCTTGGAACTAAAACTTAGGTTTTTTGTTGTTGTTGTTGCTTCAGTTCTCTTGGAAGGAAATTATCCTTGTGATTGCATCTTGGCTTCTTATCAGCTCCTTCCAATTAGGAAAGATTGAAACTTCAGCCATTAGGCTTGTTGTGCAACTTCAAATCAAGTGGTCTAATGAAATCTTGTGTTTAAAATCTGAGTAGTGGAGGGATGGCTCCTCGCAGGATATCTTTTAGTACTATGTTGTATTATTGCCTTTGCTCAATTAGCTCGTCAAAGAACTTGGTCTTTTCAGATTAGACTTGACAGATAACATATCATTACTCTATTATTTTCTGCAGTTGAGTAATTATAGCTCTTTTGAAGGAGTTTTATACTGTAAACCACATTTCGATCAACTGTTCAAGATGACTGGCAGCTTGGATAAGAGTTTTGAAGGTGACAGAGTTGTCTTGTGTTTATAGAGAATCTGCTATATTGTTTCTATAATCTCATTTTTTCTCCCCAATGTCATATCTTTTTCATAGGTGCTCCAAAAACTGTTAGAACTGATAGAGCTGCTAATCAGGTAATTCTGTATGTCTATTCGGAGAATTTTCTTAGAACATCAAATTAGGATGGATAGACATTTTATTTTTCATGTTTGAAACTATTTGGTAAATGTTTCTTAATAATTTCATATTTAACTTGAACAGGGCCAGACAAACAGCAAATTTTCAAGCTTATTTGGTGGAACTCAGGATAAATGTGTTGCTTGCAAGAAAACTGTGTATCCCCTTGAAAAGGTAAAAGCGAGCATGTGCACTGAAAAATTTCTCAATTTTCATGCTCCAATAATTCCATAATTGGGTTTAAGGAAACCCGTGACATGCCTACTGGAGTTTCCAATAATACAAGTCTAGCTTCTCCTAAAATTTCCAAATGGTGTCTGTTCTGATGTCGTAGGTGGCAGTTGATGGAACATCATACCATAGAGCTTGTTTCAAGTGCACTCATGGGGGCTGTGTGATCAGCCCCTCAAACTATGTAGCTCATGAGCATAAACTTTACTGCAGGCATCATCACTCCCAGCTTATCAAAGAAAAGGGCAACTTCAGCCAACTCGAGGAGCACGAAGAAGGTAAAGGGGTGACTGAGAACTCAACAGCATGAACAAAGTGATCAAAGTTTTCTTGGCGATTACCATCGACATTCAATTTTCTAAGCCCGAGTCAAATGCAGCCTTTGCAAGTGGAACAATACTTTGGCTGCATTTATCTTGTGTTTTCAGGAGAAGAGTTTTGGTAAATTTTCAGATGATTGTTAATTTATGCTTGTGCGTGCTTTCAAGAGTAAATTGAGTGAGATTTTCCCTTTCCATTTCCCCATCTGTAACTGAAATTCTTGTTTAGTTGTTCGAAGCTTGGAAGTCCAACCCCCACCTCCTCTCTTAAGCTGTGTTGCTTGACATTCATCAATGTATAATCTTTATGCAAATTATTCTCACTAGATATATAGTAAATATAAAACAGATATATTCCCTCTTTCCTGGGCTCTGCTCGCTCGTCTACGCTCCAACCTAATAATTGAAATAAAAATTTCCTTGCGATTTAAAACTTGTCGTCAAAAAAAAGGCAATCAATTAGAATCAAGAAAAAAATGGAAATAGTAAATCAAGATCTAGATGGATTCCTATTTTTATCTCTATCCACGGAGATACCTATCTATATGGAGAGAGATCTATCTATGAATCAATCTAGACTATCCTCTATCCGGATAAATATGTCCCTATGAGGGACTACTCCTCGAAAAATTTGGGTTGGGTTAATAATACTTCTCGCTAAAACCCTCCTCCCCTTCCCCCGACCCCCCCTCTCCGCGGCGTCCTGTGTCTCCTCCCCTCTCTCACGGGCGGGAAATTCCTTCATCCAAAGAGTAGCATTATCATAATTTAAAGATAAAGGAGTCAAAATATGAGGAACGACATTGTCACAATGCTTTGTATAAAACAAGGCCAGTGAGTGTGAGTTTGCCTGAGAATTGATATCTCTAACAATGTGGATCAAATTTCCCAGAATGGAAAGAACAGAACCATCAGCGTTCACTTTATTCACCGCTTTCTTTCAATCCGCTAGCTACTTCAAAACTTAGGAATATATAAAAAAAAAAAAGCTACTTCGAAACTAGCGTTCAGGGCAAGAAGCTCCGCGATTTCCCCATCATACTCTATTCCATGTAGACAATTGAGAGCAAAGGAACAAGATTTTTTATATATAATTCTCAAAGAAATTTCTTTTACAAATATTAGAAGACTCACAACTCTCAACTCTTAGACACAATTCACTCTTTGCTCACAATTAACCAAAACACCCACTTAGAATTTTGCTAAGCACTACTCACACGCGGGCACTTAAAAGATAATTCTCCCACTTCTTTTTTTTTATAATATACTCACACCACTTGCTTAGCACTACACTCACACAATAGTGCTCTCTGCCTAACTAGCCTTACACACCACTCTACATTACATGAGAAATGGCTTATGCCTATATATAGAGTTCATCCAAGTTGGTGCTCCTAATGCCACTTTGTTTCCGCGGCTTTGAGATTCTTCTTGCTACTTGCAGTCCAGGTTGTTCCTCTTGAAGTGTCGGAAACTTCAAACAAGTTGTGGCTCCTTCTAGAATGACTTCTAAGTTGCAGATTTTTTGTGCGAACGGTAACTACAAGTTGCAGGTTCTAGATTCTCTGGATGGTTTCAGCAAGTTGCTATTTGTTCCTTGCAAATTGTTGATGTTTCTTGAAGGTGGCTAAATTGTTGATGTTTCTTGAAGGTGGCTATGGAGAACTTTTTGGAGAGGAGTCATTGTTCTTTAACACTTCCCATTAATGGCTACTCTTTCTTATTGCATTGCATGAAATCATACCTAGTTGTCTTCAAGCTTTACTCCGTTGAGTGGTTTAGTGAGTATGTCTATCATTTGGTCTTCTCTTTTGATTCTTTGCATCTCGATCTCTCCTTGAAGTACTCGGATATAGTGAAAATGCACCTCCACATGTTTGGTACAGCATGAAATGCTAGATTTTCAGTGAGTTGAATAGATGATAGATTATCATAATATAACTTTATTGGATATCCCCACTTCTTGATGCACACTATAAGAAAAATGCACTTTAGCGACGAAAATTAGCGATGGCTTTGTTTCCGTTGCTAATTTGCGACGGAATAGCGACGGCAAGCAAAAATTTTTAATTTAAATTTATTTTTTAAAAATTTATCAGATAGCCATAGCTAATCCCTTACTAATTAGCGAGGGATGATAAGTCGTAGCTAGTCCCTTGCTAATTAGTGAGGGATTAGCTACGGCATTCGAACAATTAATTAGTATTAGTGTTAATTACGTATGTCGTAGCTAATCCCTCGCTAATTAGCGAGGATTTGCTATAGCTGATCGTCCTTCGCTAATTAGTAAGAGATTAGCTACGATATACGTAATAACACTAACACTAAATTAATTGCTCAAATGCCGTAGCTAATCCCTCGGTAGGATTAGCTACGGTCGATAATCCCTTGCTAATTAGCGAGGGATTAGCTGCGGCATTTGTGATTTTTCATTAATATTAAATAATTGTTAAAATGCCGTTGCTAATTAGAGGCGGCTTAGCGACGGCAAATTGAGTCGTCACAAATCCCTTGCAAATCCATCGCTAATCTGCCAAAAAAAAAAATATATATATATATATATATATATATATAATTAATAGAAAGAACAAAAAATCACAAGAATATCAATAGCTTAGTGGTAGAACATGTGCTCCCCCACAATAAGGACGCAGGTTCGAGCCCGCATCCAACATAATCTCAAAAAATTATCTGTCGGGCTAGGTCGAGTCAGTTGTAGGGCCGAACCGGTTAGGTTGGGTTGCGACTAATTATTATTTTTTAAATAAAATTCGTTGGCTGTCACTAATCCGTAGCTAAATTCAGCGAAAGCCTTAATTGCAAATTTAATTATAAATATCATTATTTAAATAGCCGTTGCTAATCGTCGCTAACAGCGACGGACTTTTATTTCGTTGGTATTTGCGACACCAGTTTTAGCGACTGTCAAAATCCGTCGCTAAACTCAATTAGCGACGGATTTGACTGTCGCTAAATTGCTATTTTCTTGTAGTGGCAGGTCCTTCATTAATTGCATAAGCCAACTAATTTCTTGTGCTGCCGAAGCTATTACTCTATATTTTGCTTCCGTGCTAGATAGTGACATTGTTGGCTATCTCTTACTAACCTAAGAAACTACTCCTGATCTAACATCAAAAGTATACCTTGTAGTTGATCATCTTATGTCACAGTCTCCAATAGAGTCGGCATCATAGTAACATGTAATTTCACATGCCATGCCTCTTTTATATTAGCTATTATAATCAATGGTACATTTGATATATCTCCAAATCCATCGTACTACTTCCAAATGTGGTTTCTTTGGCCGCTACATGAAATGGCTAACAACTCCAATTGCATATGTTATGTCAGGCCGTGTCAAAGTAAGGTAGATTAGACTACTTACTAGTTGCCTTAACATAATAACATCCTCAAAATCTTTCCCTTCTAATGAGCATAGTTTTGTGTTTACCTCGAGTGGGATAGAAATGGACTTGCATTCCAACATACCAAATTTCTGCAGTAGGTCTTTTGCATACTTGTGTTGACATAGGAATAATCTTTCTTTGGTATTCTCCACTTCGAGCCTTAAGAAGTATCTTAACTAACCAAACTCCTTCATTTGGAAGTGTACAAAGAGATTAGCTTTAGTCTGACTAATCTCATTGTTGTCATCTCCAGTGATGATGAGATTATCCATGCATACTAGTACAATAGCTATTCTTCTATCTCGAACTTTTATGAATAAACTTGAGTCTACTGGAGCTACTGTGTAATCACTCTACAACAAGAATTCTCCTATCTTTCCATAATGGTGCTCGCATTAGTTTGTAAAGAGCCTTCTTCAATTTGCAGACATAATTTGGATGAGCCTTACTCTTGAATCCCTGTGGTTGCTCCATGTATATATCTCTACCTAATTCTCTATGCAAGTGTTGGAATATATGCCCAAAATGTACCATGTATCTCTATATTTTGAAAATTAATACAATATTTTATTTATTAATGATTGTTTGTTTATATATATTTGCACATTATAGATCTAAGTGTATTAATAAATAATCTACGTGATTGCGTCGTACTTTCATAGCAAGTGTAGATTATAGGCTATTAATATATGGGCAAAAATGTTTTTGATCAATTGATAAAATTGGGCACTTTATCAAAATTTAGATCATTATACTATGGTTTTTAAATGGGGAATGATTTACATTTAACCAGTGAGTAGTCCGCTCATGCTAATAGTGTAAGCATATTTTGGAATACGTAGAACTAGACTACGCGATAGTAATATTTAATAAATTACTATAATAAATAAATATTAGTCTATTGCTACTACTGTGTAGACGAGTACCCTAAGACTTGAGTATAAGTTGGTGGTCTGGTGAAGCTGGGCTTGTATACTTGATGTATGATAGGTGAGGTCTTATCACAAGGCCAATAATCTTGTACATTTGATGTATTACTCTAGTTAATTAAGACGGATTTATACAATAGAGTTTCTATAATTCACTTAGTGAAGATATCACCATTTATAATTGTCCAGGATAATCTAAATAGACTAGGGCCCTAGAAAACGTGACTAAGTATGTATATTTTTGGGTTGCTCCATTGAGATAAGTTGGTACATATTAGAAGTCATAGATTATCGGATTAGATATCAAAAGATGGTAGATATCATTGAGAAATGTATTATTATATTTATCTTATCTAAATGATGAGTGTTACGTAAAGGAGTATTTTCATTATTATATGTGTAGGTCGAAAATACTGCACTTGCAATATTATTCTTGGGGTCAATATTCTTACACAGTGGTAAATGAAATATTTAAAATGATAAAATATAGCTATTTGTTAGTAATTATAGTCATTTTAATAGCCAATAATAATATATCTTTTGGTCCTCAAAATAACTTAAATAACTTTAGTAAAATTTATTTACTATATGGGCTTATTGGATGAAACTAATATTAGAAAAAATTATTCTAAGAGTCCAAATAATTAGTTATTAGGGCTAGAATAATTTATTCAGCCCATTTAATTATATTAGTTTATTAATTATTTGTCTTAGATAATTTTATATTAGGTCCAAGAAGATTAATTAATTAATAAGAGAGTTATTTAATTAGTTTTAAGCTAATTAGAAAAACCCAGGCTGACCAGGGTTATGGCTATTGATTCTTTGGAAACAAAGGTTAGTTGCCACAGAAGGAAAAGGAAAACGAAAAGTAAAAGGAAATGCATGGCGGTGGAAAAAAGAAAACAAATTTTGGAGGTTGATGTTGTTTCCTATAATCCTATTCTTGCATATTATGTATGCGACTGTTGCGTGGGTCTTTTGAGACACGAATGACATAGAAATGAACAACATAGCTTCCATTTTTCTTTAAGTCATTCTTCTTCGTTTTTCGATTTTTTGTTTTCTTCGTTTTTTAAGTTTAGCTCACCAAAGTTTCTTCCAATTATTATTGTTCATCTTATTTCTACTTTCACCAGTAAATGGTCCATAAAAGGTTCGAGAATACTCTGAAAGGTCAAAAGCTAAAAAACGTGTTTGATGCGAAAGAGCCAACGATTAGTTGAAATTCACGCAAAAATAAGTAGATGTTCCAATCCAAGAAGCTTTGTCAAATTTGAATCTGATCTAGGTTATTCAACATAAGTATTCCAAAAGTAAATATTCCTAAATTTTAACTAGAAAAAAATTTTAATTTGCATACTTCTGCTACGTTTTTATTTTTTTGCGATCCTTCAAATGGTATCAGAGCCTTGGTTATAATCTAGGTGCATGTTTAGAGTTAGTAACCAAAAAGATGGTTCATTTACTAATAAAAAATTGAATCTTTGTGATTATATGGATCCCTTATGATTTTTGATATGGGTAGATGTTGTGTACGTCTTTCGTGTAGAGGTATAGGCACCTGTAATTTATTGGTAATCGCTTTTCATAAAATTCGTGTACACCATGTTTTGAAAGGTATAGACGATTGATACCGTATTTAAATTTTATCTTCAGATTTATATAACAATATTGGTGTCGGATCAAACATTGAAATCCCACTAGAAAAGAGAACGAAACAGAGCAAGGAACAATAGAGGAAAAACAGTGAAGAAATAACGCTTTAGGGGATAAATGGTGACTGGCTTGGAAAGCTAGCTGCTGCTAGCCTGCTCAAAGCTGGTTCGCGGCTTCAACTCACAAAGAAGCAAGATGGCTACTGGCTATGAGCAAGCCGGCCACTGGCTTGAAGAAAAAACAAAAAGAAAGGCGGCCTTGGATTGCTCTAGTTGGTCCGCGACTTTGAGAGATAAGAAAGAAGGCAAGTCAGTTTTGGCTAGAAAGAGGCAGTTCATGGCTATAAGAAAGAAAATGCTAAAAGCGGTCCACCAGCTATATGTGTGAAAAGGAAAGAACCGACCATCGGTTAGCGCAAAGGGAAGGACCTTTTTTTTTTTGTCCAGATTCAAATGTGATTTGGGTGTCCATTTTGGGATGTTCCTGAAGGATTTTGTTTGTCCAATTTTCTTGTAAGCCATATCACATGAGGTTATTTTTCTTATAATAATTTATTTATGGTGATAAATAATTTTGCAGGCAAATGTTTAGTAAGGAAGGAATCACCTTAGGATTGAACATGATCATTTTAATTTTATTATTTTGATATTTAATCCATTATTTGGTCACATAAGAATTAAAATATAGAAATAGTTTGTAAAAAGTTTAATTTTGGAAGAATGGCTAATTATTTAATCTTGTGATCAAATGCACAAGTTTTTGAGGAATTATTTTTTTCTCTAAATAAAATAATTAAAAAAACATTTTAAAAGGGAATATGAGAAGATTTTTACTAAAGTTAATGAAACCAAATATATTTTTTAAAGGAAATATTTTTCTCAAAAACTTATTTTCTCAAAAGATTAAATGGGAGATGGGTTCCAGTGGCCTTACGGCTTCCATCACAAATTCCTGTTAGAAATTGTAGTTATCATCATGTCATTTTGAGTATAACCCTTTATAGGATGAATTTCCACAAGAGTCTAGAACTAACGGAGGAATTATGATGAGTGCTCATTATATCCGTATTTATTAGTCATTTTATACCAAGTTATGCTAAATTTATAATTAAATGACTATTCATTTCCCTTGTTTTTTGTAGAATACATAAATGAGAGATGACTGAAGAAACAGGATGAAAACAAAGTAAGAAGCATCAAATCGATGACTGGTACAAGGGTAAATAGGTGCTAGTTCAGAACAGAAAGTTTGGGAAAACATTCTGGAAGGCATTGGTTTAGAAGATGCATAAGCGCCGGTTGCACTAATCAACATGCAGCAGTTAGACAATTGAAGAGACACTGGTTATTTTCAGAGAGTTAAAGAGCTGGAACAAGACGACCAAGAAATGCAGAATGGAATGATAGACAGGTGCCTGTTTAGAGCGGGATTCAAGCTCTTCAAGAAAAAATGCACAACAAGCGCCGGTCTAGCTTTACAATAGGTGTCGGTTTGTATCGGGATAAGTCAGTACACAATAGATTTCAAGGTTTTTCCAAGTCTATTATAAGTAGATCATTTTGCTGTCTTGTCAAAAGGCGGATCAAGAAGCGAAAGAGCCATTCTCAAGCCCTAGAACACCAATGAGGAGCTCAAGGAAGGATCTGAGTCTCATTTGGAGGAGATGAGAGCATCTTCAAGAGGAAATTGTAAGGGAAAGAAGAGATCACTTGTCTATAAGCTTATTTTCTTTTCTCTTACCTTTCCTTGTTGATTTTGATTACACTTTTGTGGATTAACGATGTATTTAAAGGGTTGAACTTTTATTTTGTTAGATCTTGACATCTATTTGAGTTATTTCAAATTATTTTGGGTTTTTTAATCACTTATGGTTTATTATGTATTTCTAGTGGTTGGATTTTCCTGTCCTAATGTTTTTAAGAGATAGAATTAGGATTTAGAGACTCTGATTGGTAGTTTACTTTATAGGTTTCTCTTGAATTACCTCGAGAGAGGGGTTTGAGGGTGAGAACTAAGTAATTGAAGGGTTGTGAGGTCGCCTAGAGATAAGGGCTTTAATTCCCCCAAAAATAGAAAGGTGATGGATCTTAATGCCTCTTAGGATTGATTAGTGAGGTAGAGGTACCCACGAATTGATATAAGGGTAGATGGCTTATAACTTGAGAGAGAGTGAGTCTTGTATGAGATTATCCATTGGTACTTAATTTAAGTTGTAATTAGCTAATTTAGGTGATTAATGTTTGACTTGATTTGAGAGATTCTATTTACTTGCATTACTTAGCTCTTCATTTCTTTCATTGGACTTGGTGACTTTGGGTGAATTCTAATATAATAGGGTTGGTTAATTCCCTTAATAATTAGTCAATTTTCCCTAGATGAAGAATTGACCAAATAATGAGACAATAGCATAGTAAAAGTATTTGCCACTTTACCCGAGGGAAACGATACTTACCATTAGAACTCTATGCTGCATGATAGGTATACTTGCTCAAATGTGTATTTTGTGTGAGTGATTTTAGTATTTTATATTTAAACTTGATTAATCTGTGTGAACTATTAAGACTATTTTCTATACACAATGATATACACACAAAGCATGCATTAAGTTTTTGGTGTTGTTGTTGGGGATTGAATGGCAATATTTTAAATTGTTTAAGTTTTGTTGATTTGATTTTGTACATAATTGTGAATATGGCTAACTTATATCTAGATAGTTGTACATGTCAATTTTGGATAGATGTTTTTATGTGTACTTTAGCGTTAGATTTATTAGTGTAAGTGTATTTGAGAATTTACTTCTTGTTGTTGTTGTGAATGTTTTATTTTTGGTCTAAAATTTTGAACATTATTTATTCATTCATTAATTTTTTTAGTTTGATATTCATTGATTTGTTGAGGTATACAGCTATCCTTTTGTTTTGAGTTCCTATTGGGTTTGAATCGATCCTTTTAGATCATTTGAAAAATCATTTTGATCATGGGATTAATGTTGGTTTTGTGTTTTGATTGAAGGATATCTTTTCTTATATGAATAGGAGAATGCACAGACAATTGGAGAATTTTGACCCAGAAATAGAGAGGACTTTTAGAAGATTTAGGAAAGAAAGGCAAGAGGAAGGTGTATCAAAATCTGGAAGAAGAAGATAGATTATTTGCGTTTTTGGAGAACTTGGAAGGTATGGACCCACTTGGAAGAAATGCTGAGATTTATGGAGATGAGTCGCAAGACAAAAATAAAATTGGAAATAGAAATAGAATTGGGAGAAGGACTATGGGTGATTATACGAGACCTTCATTTCAAGGAATTGAATCGAGTATTGTGAGGCCATAGGTTGAAGCAAACAACTTTGAGTTGAAACCTTCATTTATCCAAATGGTTCAGCGAATCGTACAATTTGATGGATTGCTACATAAAGACTCTAATGCTCACATTGCAAGTTTTTTTGACATTTGTGACACTTTGAAGCTGAATGGAGTGTCTGAAGATGCAATTAGATTGAAAATTTTCCCATTTTTACTGAGGAACTAGGCTAAATCATGGCTTAAATCTTTGCCCCGACTTAATTACTACTTGGAACAATTTGGCACAGAAATTTCTTGCAAAATACTTTCCCCCAGCTCACACTGCTAAACTCAAGAATGACTTCTTTTCCTTTGTCCAAATTGAGGGAAATACACTATATGATTCTTGGGAGCGCTGGAAGAATTTTTGAGGAAATATCCACACCATAATTTAGACTTAGGCTTTTAGATGCTACCTTTTCATAATAGGCTCAATTTTGCCACAAAATAACTTTTAGAGGCATCCTTAGGTGATTCTACATCATCCAAAACTCCCAAAAGTTAAGAGATTTAATTGAGATCTTAGTAATGAACAACTATTTGTGGGGTAACCCGAGACCTAAGGCACGCACCCAAGGATGCACAACATTGATGCGATGATAGCTATGGAGGCAAAGTTGGAAGCCCTCGCTAAGAAGATTGAGAAAATGAATACTAATCCAAAAGCCCAAGTTATGAGCTGAGATTTTGTGGAGGTGGGCACCCCAATCATGAGTGTCAATCTATAGAGTCAAAGAGTGAAAAATTGACGGAGCAAGTTGATTTTGTGGCAAATTCTAGACATTGGAATAATTCTTATAGGAATACTTACAATTTGGGGTGGCGTAATCATCAAAATTTCTCATGGTGCTTAAGTGCGTCCTATGACTAGGCCTCAAGTACCTTTGCCTTATCACGTATATCCCAATCCACCTTCTCAATGCTCGCAAAAGCCATCATTAGAGGATTTAGTAGAGAAGTTGGTATCCTCCACCGACTCACGATTCCAAGAAGTTGAGGCTTCAATACATAACCAAGAGGAAACCATCCACAACCTTGAAGGATAAAGTGGACAGATTGCAAAATTGTTGGCGGATGGGTAATGTGGAACTCTCCCGGGAAATACAGAAGTCAATCTACGTGATGAGGGTGGAAAGAATTGATCTCTTTCTCCATTTTATATCTGTTGTTGCTCATGGATGACTCTAATTATGCTTTTACTTTTAACATTTTTACTTGCCTTTGGTATGCTTTAGACTATGAACTTTTGATTTGGTACTTTGATTATTTTGAACTTATGATGTTGAATTCTAGGTTGTTTGCTATGATTATATTGTTAGGATGTGGCTTGAATTGTGATGTGTGTTTGTTGATATTTGTGTTGATTTATTTCTCTCATGAGAAAAATAAAGAAAAAAGTAGAAAATAGAGAAAAGAATAAAAAGATTTTTCGTTTTGTGTTGTGCAGAAACTGGAGAAAACAGGCGCCTGTTAAGCTTATGAACAAGTGTCGGTTTCATTCAATGACAGTAACATTGAAGTAATGGAATTAACCAGCACCTATTAATACCCTGAATAGGCACTGGTTACTCGGGATAAACATAATAACAACATCATTTTGATTATACCGGTTTAGATTCTTTCATAACAGGTACCTGGTATGGTGTTCAATAGGCACTGGTTAGTGTCAAATTCTTGATAAATCAGGGAGTTGCGAAGGTTTTTCTTCACTTGAAATCCCCCAATTCCTTCTGCAGTTGCTCTTCCTCTCTCTACACTTGAATGCTCGTTGAAGCTTAAGATTTCCCACACTTGCTCTCTATTTACATCACCATTTTCCCCTTGAATCTTCCTCTTATTCGTCTTTATCACTATTCGGCCCCTTTCCACATCATCGACATCCGAGAAAAATTCCACCTTTTATGCTACCAAGCCATTATTGTAGTTCACTCAAGTGGAGCAATTTTGTGGTAGAAAAGCAATCGAGCACTGCTAGGCGACTCCCTTCTATTTCGGTTACACAACGACTCTCAGTGAAATGCTCTACTCCTTTCATTCCTAATATCTCAATTTCTAGGATTAATGACTGCTTATTTTTTGTGATATATATATTTTTTTATTTTGTGGTGATGTTTGTGACACTATGAAGTGGTTATTGCATTTGAGGAGTGGTGTTGTGTTGTTATAATTTAGAGGCATATGGGATGTATTTGATGTGCACTATTCTTGTGGATTAATTTGTGACATAGGAAATTAACAAGGATGTTAAAAATTATTATTTGTGCTTGAATGGTGAATGGTGAGTTTGTGTTTGGAACTTATTTCCTTTTGAGCCTATAAAATTATGCTTCAGTTATGTCATTTAAACTTAATGAAGACTTTGTTTTGAGATACTGACTTTATATAATGGGATGCTATATTTTTGCTTTTGGGATTGCACTTTGAGGCTAATTATTAAATGTGGATTACTTGCTAAATGTTAGGATTTTGTAAATATGTGGAATCTAGTTTTTGTTTCTTTTTGTGATCATAGAATGTTCCCCCATTTTTATTAAATGCACTTGGTTGGAATTTTGATTGGCATAATTGGGTTTGTGAAATTGGAATTGGAATGCTATACTTTTGCTGTTTTGATACAATTACATTATGTTGTGGTGGACTAATTTGGGGGGGGGGGGGGCTTGAAATATTCTTGTGTTTTTATTGTTCTATGTACTTCAATATGAAATGAACTCAATGATAACATCTTTTGTGGGTTTTGAGTAGGAACTGGAGCTAACTTGAATTTCTTTTATGCTTTTTTTCTTTTGATTCTATTTTTAGATTTTTGTGATTTTGTTGTGGTTGTGGTTAGGAAATTGAGAGTTGAGTTGTACTGTTGATTGGTAGATTAAGCTTGATTTAATAGTATATTATGGGGGAGTTATTTTGTTATCTTGACTAGAGACCTTATCCCATTTTCTTTCCCATCTCTTTACTATGCCTTTAAAGCAATCTAAGCTTCCTCCGAAGAGGAAGAGGGGTGAAACATCTTCTTCATAGCCTACCACTACTACTGACCATACTCCCACTCATTCTAGTCATTTAGTAGATGTATTGTGCGAGGAGTGGTGCATGATTAAGCTTTATAACAGGATTATTGTGGAGAAGACTATAGACCCTGGATTCGAGAGGGACATGAGATTGGTAGATTCCTTTAGAAAGATAGGATGGGTTCCTATTTTGAGATTGAGTGGTGCATATTTCTCTACGTTGGTGAAGGAGTTCTTGGGCAACATATCTCAGAAGCATCATAACATGCTTGAGTCTATTGATACTGTACTGAGAGTAGTGCCCATTCATCTTACTAGGGGGCTACTAGCTAGGATTATCAGGGTAGAGTATGAGGGCCCCTGGTTAGAGATAAATACGTATAATAAGAGGGTAGTCTCTGAGAGTACCTAGAAATTCACTGATGCTCTTGAGGAGTTTCAACTATAGTAAACTCAGGCGAGGCAGACTATGATGATCCAAGTTACTAACATGCCTCCCCTGTACAGACTTCTCATCTATCTTCTAGGGTTCAATGTTGCCCCTAGAGCAAGTAGCCTCAATGAGGCTAGAGTGAAAGATATCTATGCCCAGTGTAAGATGATACATTTTCAACTTATCCCTCTAGCTCTCATTGTTCTCACTTACATGAGAGAGGTGGTAGCATCTCGCTATGCCTTTAGAGCCTTTATCTTTTCTCTCCTGATTACCCGTATCCTCCAGCATTTTCATGTGCCCACTAAAAGAAAGACACTAGTTACCCCCACCTCTGAAGATGTAGTGTTAGATGGAATCCTAATCAATTGTGGCTTCCAATATGGTAGGAAAATAGGAAAATGGTTGACCTCAAGGGAGAAGAGGTAAGGCATAGAGGAGCCACCATAGCAACCACCACCGCAACAGCCATAACAGGACTTGCAGGAGGTAGAAGAGCAGCCAGTGGGAGCACCACCAGTACTGCCAGCATCACCATAGCCTAGACAGCCTTAGGAGAGATCAAGACTTGCTGGAGACTTCCAAGCTGAGATGAGAGTAATGGTGGAGTAGATTAGGATTGAGTAGGCCACGCTGAGAGTTGAGGTTACAAAGTTGCGCGAGATGCTCCTCCAATAATATATGAAGATTTGCATCCATCAACACATACATACTGAGTTCGTGTGCTAGCTGTGGTAGACAATTGCTCTTGCACATTCTCTACTTCTTGAGCCTTCCGGAGATATTCCTAGCCCGACCCGAGTAGTTACAATTCTACCCCTTAGAGTATCCAAACATTTTACATTTTTTATTTTATTTCATGTTGCTTAGACATTTCTCTTGTATATATTTTTATAGATTTTATGGATATTTAGGATTAATATTTTCATTTATTGATGCTACTTTTTCTTTCCAACTCTTTTTGATTATTTAACTAATGTTTATCTCTTTTGTGATTATGAAAGGAATTTTTGGAAACATTTGGAGAAATGCTACACACTTCTTTTGTGATTATCTCAAATGACTTGTGGAAATTGACCTTCAAAGCACTTGGAAAATATTGCTTTTCCTTTTTTGCTTATCCATTTTAAATCTTTATTAGATGTGGTTAATGTATAAATTTTGGCCAATAAGGACATTGTCCAATTTAAGTGTAAGGGAGAGGATTAATCTTTATTTCTTGCAAAAGTATATATTAAATTTCTTAGAATTTCTTGGCACTCCTTGGGCCATTTCTTTTGGTTAAAATTGATAAAAAATGAGCAAAAATTTTTTAAATTTTTTTGCATGTTTTGAAGTCTATGATATTGCTATGTTTTTTCTCTTTGCATGAAAATTTGGTATGAGATTGTTTTGACTAGGATATTTTTAGGTAAATGTATATATTTGATGTAATATAGACTAAATCTTGAGAATTTGGCTTAATCTTGTTTAGGTTTTACAAAACATTGTGACACTTTGATTTCTTGCGAATGGATGAGAAACTTGTAATGAAGTATAAGTTGGGAATTTTTGGGTCTATTTGTATTCTACAATCTGGTAGTTAGTTTGAAAGTTTGAGTTTTAGTAAATGTGGATTGGGGTAAGAAAATGAAAGAGTAGAGTAAGGTAATGCAAAAGCTAAAAAATCATTAATTATATCTTTACTAGGAATTTCTATTACATTACCCTGGAAAAAAAAAAGAGTGTTTAATGAGGATAATATAAAAGTTAAAAAATCATTACTTATATCTTTACTAGACATTTATATTACCCTGCAAAAGTGAGCAATTGGACCAATCATTTGTTTATTACTTAGATTGTAGTAGATTTGGGAAGTCATAGAACTTAAATGCACCCACTATTCCTTATTTATATGAATCACTTGAGTCGTATTCTTGACTTAGAAAATGAGGTGAAACATGTTGAATAAGTATAGACTTGTTTAATCCAATTTCGAGGGTCTTAGTTTTATCTATTCAAATACATGTTTTTGCACGAGTTTGGCATGGTCAAGTGACCATGAATTGAATTTTCATATCAAAAGAAAAAAAATATCTTTCTCATAAGAATCATTGTTGCAAAAAATCTAACATAGATGATTTTTTTTTTTTTTTGGCTTGATGGACTTATTTTTTTGGGAATTTGCTTGAGGAGAAGCAAAAGATTAAGTGTGGGGAATGATGGGTGCTTATTATGTCCATATTTATTAGTCATTTTATACCAAGTTATGCTAAATTTATAATCAAATAACTACTTATTTCCCTTGTTTTTACCTTGTTTTGTATAGAATACATAAATGACAGATGACTAAAGAAATGGGGTGAAAACAGAGCAAGAAGTATCAAACCGGTGCCTGGTACAAGAGTAAAAAGGCACCGATTTAGAACAGAACGTTTGAGGAACATTATAGAAATAACATATGTTGGTTTAGAAGATACATAAGCACTAGTTGCACTAATCAAAAGGCAACGATTGGACAACTGAAGAGGCATCAGATATTTCTAGAGAATTAAGGAGCTAGAACAAGACAACCAATAGGCACCAAATGGAAGGATAGATAAGTGCATGTTTAGAGCGGGATTTAAGCTCTTCAAGAAAAAGTGCACAACAGGTGCCGGTCTAGCTTTACAACAAGCGCCAGTTTATATCGGGATAAGTCAGTACACAGTAGATTTCAAGGGTTTTCCAAGACTACTATAAATAGATCATTTTACTATCTTGTCAAAGGACGAAACAAGAAGGGGGAGAGCCACTCTCAAGCCCTAGAACACTAAGGACGAGCTTAAAGAAGGATCCAAGTCTCCTTTAGAGAAGAGGAGAGCATCTTCAAGAGGAAATTGCAAGAGAAAGAAGAGATCACTTATCTATGAATCTATTTTCTTTTCTCTTACCTTTCCTTGTTGATTTTGATTGCACTTTTGTGGATTAATGATGTATTTAAAGGGTTAAACCCTTATTTTGTTAGATCTTAACATCTATTTGAGTTATTTACAAATTATTTTAGGTATTCAATAACTTGTTATGTATTGTGTATTTCTAGTGATTAGGTTTTCTTGTCCTAATAATTTCGAGAAATGGGGTTAGAAGTTAGAGGCTCAATTGATAGATTTGCTCTATAGGTTTCTCTTAAATCACCTTGAAAGAGGGGGTTTGAGGGTGAAAACTAGGTGATTGAAGGGTTATGAGGTCGCCTAGAGATAAGAGCTTTAATTCCCCCAAATTAGATAGATAACGGATCTTAATACCTCTTAGGATTGATTATTAAGCTATAGATACCCATCAATTGATATAAGGGTAGAGGGCTCATAACTCGAGAGAGTGGATCTTGTATGAGATTATCCACTAATGTATAATTTAACTAATTTAGGTAATTGAGGTTTGACTTAATTTGGGAGATTCTAGTTACTCGCATTACTTATCTCTTCCTTTTTTTCATTGAGCTTAGTGACTTTGGGTGAATTCTAGTGTAATAGGGTTGACTAATTCCCTTAATGATTTTTCAATTTTCCCTAGATAAAGGGTTGACTAAACAATGAGATAGTAGCATAGTAAAAGTACTTACCACCTTACCCGAGGGAAACGATACTTACCATTAGAACACTTGTCCAAATGTGTGTTGTGTGTGAGTGGTTTTGGTATTCTATATTTAAACTTGATTAATTTGTATAAACTATTGAGACTATTTCTTATGACAAGGATATACACACAAAGCACGCATCAAATTGTAATTAAAACTGTGGATATATATTGGTATCAGTCAGCCTACATTAGAGGTATTAATATTAGATGATATGTAGGTAATGTAAGTAATGACCATCCTATCGATGAAACTATCTCTAGATCATTAACTATTAAGGAAGTTTAATTAGTGATGGTTATTCACTTAACTTAGAAAATTATTAACCTTCATACAAAACTCTGTCAATTTTTTTTTAAGAGCAAAAATTTTCATATGTTTGATAATGGTTTTAATAGGTTAATCGTATTATGCATATAATATGATGTTTTTAAGTATGCACTTCTTATATATTTTTCAAAACAAATATTTTTCTGAATGAAATTTTTTTTTCTATTAACAGAAATGTCTGGTTTTAATCCTTTGTCCATTATTCTCAAGGAGAATAAGCTTATTGGACCAAATTACGTGGACTAGAAAAGGACTTTGAACATTGTACTAACTGCTGAGTAGTACAAGTATATTCTGACTGACCCTTATCCTGAAATTGGAAAAGATTCTACATACTATGATCGTGAAGCTGAGAGGGCATGAAAAAAAGCTAATGAAATAGTTAGATGCTATATGTTGGCTTCTATGTCTAATATTCTTTGGTTTAAGCATGAGAATGTGGCTACTACATATAATATTGATATGTTGTTGGGTACCATGTTTACTGACAAGAGCCGGCCCATAAAGTAGAAAGCTCTTGAAACAATTATAAACACTAAGGTGGCTGATGGGGCATCAGTTTGTGAGCATATGCTCAAGATGATTGCTCATTTTGACGAAACCGAGGTCCTAGGGGCAACTATCGATCCCGAGAGCCAAATTGACATAGTTCTTAAAACTTTACCAGATTTGTATTCTCAATTCAAATTAAACTATAATATAAACAAGGTGAGTATGTCTTTGACATAGTTGATGAAAGAATTTCAGACTATTGAGAAAATCTTGAAGTTAATGTCAAAGGCTTTGGTTATTCATTCTAGTTCATCTTCTAGAACTAATGCCCAACACAATAAGTTCAAGAAGAAGAAAGCCCAAAACAACGCAGGGGCCTAGCTTAAAGGATCTAAGCTTGGTTCGTCGAAGCCCAACACGAAATCCAATAGGAAGTGTTTTAAGTGTGGCAAGAAGGGACACTTCAAAAAAGATTATCTGGACTTCTTACCTAAGTTCTCTTCACGTATTGCTCTTTAGTTAGAATCTATTTTGATGGTTGGATCATCATCCACTTGGATTGTTGATTTTGCGCCATTAACCATATCTGTAATTCCTTGTAGGGATTCAACAAGATAAGGTGACTTGGTAGGGGAGAACATAGACTTAGAATGGGCAATAGAGCATAAATGTGGGCTGAAGTAGTGGGAGACTTGGAGCTTTTATTTGATTGTAATAGGATTTTATTTTTAAAAGATATTTTATATGTTTCTAGTTTTAAATAGAATTTGATTTCAGTTTCAAGATTGATTAATCAAGAATATTCTGTTTCTTTTCATTCTGAAATTTTAATTAGTAGAGATAGAAAAATTATTTGTTTTGGAAACATGTATGTGGAGGCTTAAAATGACAAAAATCAACAAAACGAAAGCATGTTAGGAAAACGAAAATTTTACCTCTGTGATTAAATGACCCTCTTCACATTAGTGTAGATGTTTGTATAAGGATATTTGAGACTAGTGGTTCACATCCTTACAAACGTCTACTGTGTCTCATCCACGTGAAGCTTTTGATCTTCCGAAATGGTATTCATAGCACAGCCGGTGAAAACTTGAAGATTGGGTTTTGATAAGTTTTTGAAGGCTTCTTCGTCAAACGAAAACTTCAGCTGGGTTTTTGTGATTTTGGAAAATTTCAAAGGCTTCTTCACAAAGAGCATGAATAGCCTATTTGATTTCCTTTCCATATTCATTGAGACAGTGAAGCCATCTACGTAAAAATAGAAAGCACCCATGCTTTCTGTTATCCTTCATACAGAACAATATGGGATCCATTCCGTATTGTCTTTTTAATTAATTAATTAATTAAATTAATAATTAATTAAATTAATATTTTTTTAAATTTTATTTTACCTTGGTCTTATTCATTGAGCTAGATAAAATTATTTATTCTTGGGTTTGAACACCCATAAATAATAAATTTCAATTATTTATTTTCTAGACTATATTAAATAGCCCAATAAATAATTAACAAGTCCAAATAGACCAATATAAAATTTTATACATTTTATCTAGTTTATATCCAAAATTAATTTTTTTAATTATTCAATCTGGGCCTTGGGCCCTAAATAATTAATTAACTAATTAAATTAGATAAAATAAATACTCTTTCTTGGACATTTTATTTTATTCTAGTCCAATTTATATTGGACTAATAAAATAAAATTCATAAATATCAAGACCAATTTCTTAACCTAAATCTTTCATGACTTAAGGGCCATTTAAGGGGCCAAAAGACACATCGCCTTGGCTACTAAAATGACCAAAATACTCATGCGATATAAATAGCTATATTTTGCATTTTAAATATTTTCTAATATCACCATAAGGAAATATTGACCCTAAGGACAATGCTGCATTAGCAAAGTCTTTGGCTTATAGGTGTAATGACTAAAATACCCCTCTACGCATCGCCGTGCAATTAGAGAGGAAGAGTATACTAACACCTCTCTAATAGACATCTACCATCCTTAGACCTCTAGTTCAATGATCTACGACTCTTGGAATGTTTTCACTTTTCAAGGGAGCTACCCTAAAGTAAACATCCAAGTCATGTTCCTCAGGGTTCTAGATAATTAAATCATTTGAACAGTCACAAGGCCCGATATAGCGTAGAAGTTATCTTGTACAAGTCTGTCTTAATTAACTAGTCATATATATCTAATATACAAGTATATTGGTTCTACGAAAGAACCTCAATTACAGTATATTAAAGTATATGCTTCTAGCTTCGTCAAACTACCAATTCATACTTAAGCAGTAGAGTATTAGTCCACATTGTAGCAGTAATAGTTTGAATTTCTTTTAAATAGTACTTTTAAAAATCATTATTACAGGTCTTGTTCTACATATTCAAAATATGCTCATGTCATGAAGTGAGTGGACTACTCAGTGGCTAAAGGTAAGTTATTCCCCATTTGAAATTCAAACACAATAATCTATACATGATGAGATTTATATTCTCATCAATCGGTTAAGAATAAACATTTATGTGTTAAGTAACCCGTGATCCATACCTTATTGTGAAAGACCACTACTCACATGGATCACTTACTTAAACACAATGGGTTATTTTCAAACGTAAATCGTGCACAAAAAAAATGTAAATTCATAAACAAATTTTGAGAATAATTTTTTTTAATAAATTCGATAATTATATGAGATAAACTAGTCTAGAGGGTATATATTCCAACAATCTCTCACTTACACTTTAAGACTATGAAAGTCCATAGGTGCCCACCCTTATGGCGTCTAAATGTCTCGTGAAGACTCTTTCAGCCAAAGGCTTAGTGAAGGGATCTGCTAGGTTGTTTTCCAAGGCTATCTGTTCCACCACGATTTTTCTTCTCTGAATGAAATCTCGAATCAAGTGGTACTTCCTCTGTATGTGTTTCCCCTTCTTGTGGTTCCTGGGTTCTTTGGATTGCGAGACTACTCTAGAGTTGTCACAATACATCACAATCAGTTTGTTAATGTGTGGCACAACTCCAAGTTTTGAAAGAAACTTCCGGAGCTAGACTGCTTCCTTGGACGTTTTTGAAGCTGCCACATAATTAGCTTCCATGATTGAGTAAGCAATACAAGATTGCTTGATATTCTTCCATGAAACAGCTCCTCTAGACAAGGTGAAGACATATCCACTAGTAGATTTTTTCTCATCATTATCTGCCTGAAAATTTGAGTCCGTGTATCCAGTAGAAACCAAGTTGTCAGCCCTATAAACTAATATATAATCTTTCGTACCATTGAGGTACTTAAAAATATGCTTTACAATTTGTCAATGAATCTCCCCAAGGTTTTGCTGATATCGACTAACTACGCTTACAGCAAAGCAGATATCTGGTTTAGAGCACAACATGATGTACATGAGACTTCCCATTACCAACTCAAATGGTATATCAAAGTACATGAGAATCTCAATTACAGTATATCAAAGTATATATTTCTAGCTTCGTTAGGCTACTAACTCATATTCAAGTGGTAGAGTATTAATTCACACTGTAGTAGTAATAGTATGGGTTTTTTTAAATAGTATTTTTAGAAACTAATATTATAGGTCCTGTTCTACGTATTCGAAATACGCTAATGCCATGAAGGGAGTGGATTACTCACTAGCTAAAGGTAAGTTATTCCCCATTTAGAATTCATAACACAATAACCTATACATGATGAGATTTCATTTCTCATTAATTGGTTAAGAACAAACATTTATGTGTTAAGTAGCCCGTGATTCATATCTTACTGTGAAAGACCACCATTCATATAGATCACTTACTTAAACACAATGGGTCCTTTTCAAATGTAAATCGTGCACAAATAAAATGTAAATTCACAAACAAATTTTGAGAATAAATTCTTTTAATAAATTCGATAATTACATCAGATAAACTAGTCTAGAGGGCATATATTCCAACAGTATGACAATATTTTTTATGTTAATCCTATTAGTCGTCAAATAAATAATACTCAGATAGAACCTACTAATAAGAAGAGAAATGCCATATCAAATAACTCGTATTTATGGTATTCAAGATTTTGACATATAAATCCTCGGATTTAGAGGTTAATCCAAAATGGATCCTTAGACTCATTGAAATTGGAGGAATAACCTTAGTGTGAATCTTATCTTATGGGTAAAATAACCAAAAGGTCATTTACTTAAAAGGCAAAAAGGGCAAAGGAAATATTAAAGTTAATTCATACTGATGTTTGTGGTCCTATGTCTACACCTACTAGAGGAAGTTATGAATACTTTATCACTTTCACAAATGATTACATGTGTTTTGATTATATTTACTTGATGAGGTGCAAGTCTCTTTTAATAAATTCAATGAGTTTAAGGTTGAAGTAGAATGTCAAATACGTAAACTAATCAAGAAGCTAAGATTGGATCGTGATGAAGAGTATCTCCTTGGTGAATTCAAGGACTACTTGGTACATCAGGGAATTGTATCTCAACTAATTGCACCAAGGACTCTCCAACAAAATGGAGTAGCTGAGAGAAGAAATAGATCTCTGATGGAGATGGTCAGAAGCATAATAAGTCATACACCTCTTCCTATTTCTTTTTGAGGAGATGCTTTGGAAATAGTAGCATATATTTTGAATTTGATGCCTTCCAAGTCAGTACCTGGGACACCCTATGAGATGCAGACTAGATGGAAGCCCAGTATGAATCATCTCAAGGTATGAGATTGTCCACCTTATGTATTAACTAAGGGAAGTAAGTCAAACCCAAAATCAGAATTGTACTACTTGGTGCAGTATCCAAAAGGAACAAAGGGTGAATATTTTTATCATCCCCAAAAGCAAAAGGTACTTGTTAGTACTCATACTGGATACTTAGAGGATTGATAAAGTGTGTCTACTAAAATTTCGAGTAAGATGGAATTAGAAGAGAAGTTGAGTTGTAACACCCCACGACTACGTACCCTAAAAGGGCGGGGATGTCGCCCCGTCCCGTAGGACAAGGGGTCTTTAAAATGAGGTATAAAATATAAAGACAATCTCCAAAAGAATCAACTTTGATAAATGAAGAAATACTCTTATTACATCAGGCTCAAATTGGAGCAATACGAAATAAAAGAAATACTGTTCAGAAGTATAAACGACAAAAGTCTCCTAGAACAGTATAGGGAAAAAAATAGCAAAAGCCTCTACTGACAAAGCCCCGCTGACTCAGCACAATCTATCTCCTGAAAACATGATGTAAAATCGTGTGAGAATAAATCTCAATAAGTCTTGTGTGTGCACATGTTGCTTTGAATAGTACGTGTATGCAAAGTGCAAAACATTTGTAGAAATAATTTGGCAAGTAAAAAACAATCTCTTTTTGCAAGGAGTGGGTTTTTCTCATTGTCACACTTTGTACAAAATAAATCCTCCACTCAAACAAATAGTCATGTCACCACACGTTGGGCTCCATGAGAACAAAATGGCCAAGGCACCACACTTTGTGCACCTTGTTCAGACCAGATTACCACACGTTGGGCGTTCTGATCAAGGTGAGTGTACAGCTCACTGGGTGAGATACTCCTCCATCTCTACACCCAACAAAACCATCCGGGTGTCCATGCCGGGAATATAAATAATACCATACCAGGTACAAATGCTAGCTCGGACTGGCCTGACCAACCAACACTGTCGCCTTTTCAAGCAGAGTTCATCTTCTGGAGGTGGCCTCCTGCCAGAAGACTTACACTAGCTCTCCAAGACTAGTATTGTTAGCCTACCCTTATTGAGTACTCAACGAACATATCCGTCAATTCCTGATTCAAAATATCTCCACACCTTGGCTTTGTACAACGTGGTTTTTCTCTAAAAGAGTTTTCTAAAAATTTGGGAAAGAATAGTTTTCTTGATAAAATCATTAGTTTGACAGAACCGTTTAAAGAATAATCTTCCACGTTTACAACCCAAATAATCATAGTTCAACAATAGCTTCACAAAGCTTCACAACATAGACTTGCTATCACAACATTTAACCAAAGAGTTCATACAAGGACTTACCATCACAACATTTAACAAAAGAGTTTATGCAAGGACTTACTTGATATGCCTCAGATAAATGAGATAAAATCACAGATTGCTTTCCTCAATTATCCTCCTGATCTACACCATATAATATCATGATCAGGATCTCAATTAATTCGAACATGCTCTAATCTCATTTATTTTCACAACAATTCGCAATCCCCTATTTAAATCTAAGTAAACTATCCAATCCCCAAAGATCATATACCATGACCATATGCTCATCCAACTAATAGACATCATTAAACCTTACTTTCGGCATCAAGGGTGGGTATTCCCTTACCTTGCAACAACCGGGTAATGAGGTTTCGATACTCCTATGGTGATCGTCCCGAGTTCGCTTGAAAAGAAAAGAAAAGCTACCTCCTTTGCTCCTCTTGACCGAAAATTAAGGAAGAAGATGAAATCAGCCTCTATGTGGCGTGTTTTAAGGGAAGAAGAAGGAGAAAAGAATCATTAGAGAAAATGGCATCAAGAGGTTGAGAGGATCTTTGCTTACCTTAAGGTGTGTTCGATTTTTGCTAGGTATTGCTCTTAAGATTTTCGAAAATTGCTGTGGAGTTCTTGCTGGAATTTTTCGTGTAGAATAGAGAGGGTAATCGGCTACTATGCTTTAGGGTTAGAGAAGATTAGTTTAGGGTTAGATGGTGGTGTTTAGGAAGACTCCTAATGGCTTTAGGTTTCTTGGACAGTAAGGGAAAAAATTACAGCTTATGGTGTGCCTTATTGCTGCCGACTTTGGGAGGGGGAGAAAATATTCTGTAATTTGCTTCTTTGTACTGGCCGAAATATTGCTCAAGGGAAGGGCTGAATGTGTTCAGAATTTTGTGCCAAACAAAGAAGAGTTTGAGAAGGTTTGAAGAGCTAAAATTTCTGTGCGCGTGCAGTGGTTTTGCTGTACGAAATTGCTGAACAATAAGAGGAGAAATTCTGGTCTGTTGTAGCTGTGGTTTTGCCGCAATTTTCAGAGAAAATCTGAGGGTTTTAGGTGCAGAAAATTGGCTTGATCAACTGAGGATTCTGGTGTGTTTTGGTGTGCAGAATTTCGGTTTATGTAGGAGTGCAAGCTGGCCGAAATTTCTGTACAAGGCTGGCCGAAATCTGTGCAAGTGCTATGCGAAAATTCTGCGCAAGAGTGATGGATTTTTGGACTATTTTGGCTGCTGTTTTTGATGAAATTCCAGAGGAGAAAAGTGTGGTCTTTAGGTGCTGGAATTTGGCTCAATCAACAAAGAGTTTTGGTAGGTTTTGGAGTGTAAAGCTGTCGAAAATTCTGGGCATAAGCTGGACGAAAATTCTGGAATTTTTGGTGAAGAAGAATATGATTTTGTGTTACTAGAGTAATCTAATTTGGTGGAGGTTGTTCTAGGTAATTTGAGCTAGAGTTTGAAGAGTTTGATTGCAATTAGGAGGGCAAGAATTTCGTGTAGCTTGTGCTTGCACAAAGCTGCCGAAATTCAGCTAGGAAAAGGGATTCTAATCCTAGTTGATTTAGGATTGAATAAAATTTGGTTTTATCAAGGATTTGGATAAGATTTCCTCTAGTCCTAGAAGAGTTTGGATTGAGCTAAAATTCCTCTAAGAAGTGGCGGCACTTTCTGGAAATTTTTCCAGATTTTTAGCTAACATTCTAGGGTTAAAATCAACAAGGTTTCCTACTAGGAAAATGACTCATTAAATCCAACTATCCATGGCAACATCTATTAAGTTAAAATCAAGTTGAAATTTTAATTATTAGCTAGGGTTTTTTCGAAAATCCTAAGGAATAAAAGCTGAAAATTAAGAGTGAACTTTATTCACATCAAAGTCCTTGAATTTAGGGAATAGATATAGAGACTTATTTCCTTGGAATATTGGCACTAAAATTTCTCTAGGTTTGCTATATCTTTTTCGGCCAAGACATGGAAACTCTAAGGAAAAGAATCTTCAAGAAGAGAAACTAGGATTCACAAGAGATAGGATTCGAACTCGGGCCACCACGGAAAAATCACCATCCTCCCCGCTATTCCAAATCAATTCCAATACTAATTCTTCCTACAAGAAGTTCTTACCACCTCAATACTCATCCTTTCAAATCTTCGACCAAACCTCCCTTAACCAAATCTTTAACAATACACTATTTCACCTCAATTAATTCAAATGCAAGAGCAACGGAAAAATTTACATGCATCCATGCAAAAAAAAAAAATAATTATAAGCTACCACATAAAATGTAAAATACTATGCAATGCATGACTTTTCCCCATAGTCAAAGGTAGTTTTGGGCGGGGTATTACATGAGTAATACTTCAACTTCTAGTACCTCAATTGATGAACCAAAAGAGGTACAACCAGCTATTCCTATTGTTAGATTTCGATCATGCAATATTAAATATACGTGCAATGAAAAATAAAACAAAATTTACGCAAATAATCACTCGTATGAAATTAAATTAGTCAAGGGAAAGAAGAAAAATTGATTACCTTAATCAAGCAGTTTTAAAAATTTTCTTCATGCGAATTCCTTTTGAAAGTTGATCAAATTGAACCACCAAATTCCAAATATAGGAAATTTCTAATAGGAATCCACACAAGGAATTGTATTCAAAATGGCACAAAGAGACTGATACTAGTCGTTATAATTTTGCAGCGGTTGGGATTTAATTTGTGGAGAAAAGGAAAAATAGAGAAAAAGGTTATTGTATTCTTTATATCTTACGACGTCTATATATATATATATATATATATATATATATATATATATATATATATCATATATCTACAATCACCACCCACATCAGACCATTCATAATCACCAGCCACTTCCATAATGGGCTTTGGATCGATAATTGTAATTAAATCTATAAAGTTTTAATAATTACAATTTTGATCAAATAATTATAACCATTTTATACTTCACCCAAAAACTATTTCTTTTCGCATATTAACTTCAAAATATTATCATATAATATCTTAAGTACTAATTCTCCTATTGTGTGTTACTTATTAGGTTTTTCAATCTATTAGTAGTAAAATATGAATTAATTCTAATCACTATAGAATTAATAATTCTTAATAATTAGAGAATTAATTTATTAATTTTAATTAGAATTAATTTATTAATTCTTCAATTAATAAATCCATATTTCGCAAATCATGAGCGGCATCTAGAAATGTATTATGATCACCCAAAAGTTCAGAAAGTTAAGTGATTTGACATAAACTTTTTAATAGTAAAATATCAGTGTAATAAACTGTTTTCATTATACTAGACCTCACTCAGTTTAGAGTATGAAATTAGTGCTAACTCCCTTTAGAATATAATTAATTCTAGTCCGAATTTATTTGCACTTATTTTAGAATTCTTTACTTAACATGTGTATCATTTGGACCTATTTCCGATGCATAGCTACCTTGGCTAAAGACTTCTTGAGTAATGATTCCATACAAGTGTCTGTGAGATATACGTCTTTACTATTAGGAGTGATAAATCATTTATTGACCCTCTCTACTACTTTCGTTTATTTTACGTTGTACCAAATATCTATCCTATAGGCGGTCCTTGATAAGACTTTAAAGATTAGAATCAAAGTACAACACTTGGTAAATAAAGTACTTTGGAGATCTCAAGTCTAAGGATACTTGTACATTTACTATAATGAGATTCTACCACTGACACTAAATAGTTATTCATGTGATTATCTTATAGCTATGTCATCCAATATACCTGTTCATGTAACAAGCATCTATGTGTTAACTTTGAGTATCACAATACCCATGGATGTAAGAATCACCGCTTGATCCAATTAAGAAGTCTAACACATGCTAGCCTTGGTGCATTAATCATGTTTTGTCTTATTAATACTATGACTAGGGATGATTTAAATACAAGTACTGTATAGCATAGTAGGAATATCACATCATGATCTCTATCACGATTTTCTTAACACTGTACATTATCTAAGGATTTTATCTATCAATTTTACGTGCATACACATTTGAAATAAGGGTTGAAAGATAAAAAAAATGCATTTATTAGATAAATTTGCAAAATACATTATACAAATGAATTGGTTCTTAGATATAACTCTAACAATCTCATACTTGCACTAGACTCAATCATTCATGTATTGATGCCAAATGACTGAACATGACTATCATGTTTCTTTTGAGATAATGCATTTGTAAGTGGATCAACTATATTCTGATTAGTGGGAAGTCTCTCTATTATTACATCTTTCCTATCAATGATTTCTCTAATCAAGTGATAGTGCCTAAGTACATGTTGAGATCGTTGAGCAATGGCTCTATTGTTATTACAATACAAGGGTATTGGATCAACACTGCTAAGTACCACTCATAGTTCAGTTATGAACTTCTTGATCCAAACCACCTCCTTAGCTGCTTCAGAAGTTGCTATGTACTCAGCATAAGTGGTTAAATTGGCAGTTGTATCTAGTTTGGAACCTTTCCAACTAATTATCCTACCATCAAAATGAACACGTAGCCTAATTGTAACTTGTAATCCTTCTTATCAGATTGGAAACTAGAATTAGCATTCCCTTTCAGTTATTGAAAAGAAGAGACATCATTTCCTATTAGTAACATGTCATCTATATATAGTATTAGGAAAATAATTGTACTCCCACTAACCTTCTTGGATACGCAAGGTTGATCCATGTTTTGTATGAAACTAAATTCTTTAGTTGTTTCATCAAAACAAATGTTTTAACTCCAAGAAGCTTGCTTAAGTGCATAAAAGGACCTTTGCAGTATAACACACCTTAGTGTGATCTTTGGATGTAAAATCCTCTGATTGTATTATGTACACTTTTTTAGTCAGGTTTCCATTAAGGAAAGTTGTTTTCACATCCATTTGCTAAATCTCTTAGTCAAAATGAGTGGCAAGTACTAGGAGTATTCTAATAGTTTTTAGTATTGTTGCTACTGATGAAAATATTTCGTCATAGTCAATACTTTGTTGTTGACGATAACTTTTTGCAACCAGTCGTGCTTTATAGGTAATTACTTTACCATCCATGTCAATTTTCTTCTTGAAAATCCATTTGCATTCTATAGGTTTTATCTCTTGGGGTGAATCGACCAAGGTCTAAACTTGGTTGTCATACATGGAATCTATTTCTAACTTCATAGCTTTAAGCTATTTATCAGATTCTGAACTTTTTAGAACTTCTTTGTAAGTGGTAGGCTTCTATGAGCTACACCATTATAGTTACTAATGAAAAATCCATACCTTTCAAGTACCATACGTATCCTACTTGATTTACGAGGTTCTTGTGCATTTGAAGGTTCATTTATTCCATTAATAGACTTGGGATCATCTAGTTGATTATTATTTGTTCGTTCTTCTTAAACTTCATGAAGTTCAATTTTACTCTCACTATCTCCCTTATGCATAAATTCTTTTTCTAAGAAATCAACATGCTTAGAAACAAACACCTTGTTTTCGAAGGGTGATAGAAATAATATCCATGAAATTCTTTTGGATATCTAACAAACAAACACTTATCAACTTATTATCTAATTTATCTAATTTTATTCTCTTTACATAAGTAGGACACCCCTAAATTTCCAATTGAGCTAACTTTATTTCTTTATAAAAATAATTCAAATGGAGTAGTATTAACCGTTTTTTATGAAATTTTATTTAAAATATAAACAATATTTTTTAGTGCATATCTTTAAAACGATTTGGTAAGTTTGTAAAAGCCATTATGGATCGAACCATATCTAATAAAGTTCAATTCCTTCTTTTGACTACACCATTATGCTGAGGTGTATGCGATGTAGTCCATTGAAATAATATCCTAGTATCTTTAAGATAACTGTGAAGTTTTTGACTTAAATATTTACTTCCTTGATTGGATCTTGAAGTTTTAATACTTTGACCAAGTTATTGCTCTACTTCATTTTTGAATTATTTGAACTTGTTAATGGCTTTAGATTTGTATTTTATTAAATACAAATACCTATATCGAGAATAATCATTGATAAAAATTATGAAGTATTAATAACCCTTCTTGCTTGCAGTGTCATTGGTCCACATACATCATTATGTATTAGTTCCAATAATTACTTAGCTCTTTTTCCTTTCTCAGAAAAAGAGGTCTTAGTCATTTTACCAAGTAAAAATAATTCACATGTATCATATAATTCATAATTAAATGACCTTAAGTCACCAAACTTGTGTAACTTAGAGATGTGATTCTCGTTTACAAGTCCTAAACGACAATGCCATAAGTAAGATGGGTTCATGTTATCTTTTCTTGGTTTCTTGTTATTTATATTGAGAACTTAATATTTTATATCTAGAAAATATAAACCATTCATCAAAGTTGCTGTACCATAATGGATATCATTTAATGAAAAAGAATAATTTTTATTCTTAAAAATCAAATGAAATCCGTGTAAATCCAAACAAGCAACTGAGATAATGTTTTAAGCAAAACTGGTACATTGTAGTAGTTTTCTAGCTCTAAAATTAATCTGGAAAACAAGTATAGATGATAAGTCCCATAGCAAGTGCAAAACTTTTGCTCCATTTGTAGTATGCAGGTCTATATCACCTTTATCTAACTTCCTATTGCACTTTAGTCTCTGTAAATTATTGCACAAATGATATCCACATTTGATATCCAATATCCATATCTCATTATTAAAGGCAGTATTTATTTCAGTTATAAACATACTAAGAGTAGAAGTTGTAACACCCCACTACATACGTAGCACAATAGGCCGGGCATGTCACCTTGTACTTTCGGACCAAGGTGTTTATAATGTGGTTTAAAATAAAAGGATAAATAGATATAACTTCTAAAACTAAACTTAGAAATAATCTATTACAACCTCAGAATCTCCAAAATCCAAATATTACATGGTTCTGAATATCCAAAGGAGATTAAAGATTGACATCATTAATCCAAAATGGACTTTAACAAAAGAAAAGGGAAAGACTAAGTCTAAACCTATCATTCCTATATTCCAGGCTCTTCGTATCCTGAAAACATGGTTAGGTAAATCGTGTGAGATTACAAAAATTGTGTGAGATAGTCCTATAGCCTTACCTATTGAGATCTCAATATTATTAATTAATGGTTCAAGTGTTTGCTATTCTAATATAGAATAATTAATTTATTCCAAAAATTGTCCCAGTCTTTTGAAATAAATTCCCAAGTCTCTCCCCAAGCAAATTCAAAGCCACAAACATTTTTCTCCAAGGTTTTCAAAACAAACCTTCCTATATCCATTCTAAAATTTACTCTAGAAGTATTAACCGTTATTTTTCATAATGGTATTTGGAGCCATTAAGTATAAAATCATGCAATGATTTTTACAATATTTTCATGTATGAAATGAGTAAGTGCATTTTCATGTGTAGCATAATTCTGATGTATGACTCCATAATCATAATACTTATGAGAAACTTCATAGAAATATTCATCCATGAATAAATTATAATATCATAATAGAATCATTATTTTCATGCATATGTGTTTTCTCCAACAATGGCATACTCATAATTTAAAGCATACTTTTCATGCCATAACATAAAACGCTTCATAAAATTCATGCATATATTTTATGTGTACTTGAATACATAATTTAAACGTGTCATTTTTGCATGGATTTGCATTTTCAAAATATGCATGAGATGCAAGGATTTACCTTGTTCAAGCTTAGCTAATATCCTTCACTTAATTCAAGGTCTTGCTTTTCCTCATTTACCTATGTCTACCACCTCTATCATATAAATAACGTATAGGAATTAATTCCTGTTAATCTCACTCCAAATAAAGCTTATCTTGAGTCAAATAATGTAATTAGGTCAATTAGTCAAAATTAAGCTTATCTTGTATTTGACCAAGACTTTTAAATTATCAAACAAAACCAATCTTCTAATTAAATTTAAATTTGTTCAAGAGAGCATTTTTCTAAAAGGGAAATTCATTGTTATATTATCACTTGAGATATAATATAATAATTAATTTTGACTAAATTACTTACTCCATATAATACAAATATATAATATAACAATTAATTGTAAATTTATCGCTTACTACAAATCATAAAAATAATTACCTTGATGCAATTATTTTCTGTAAGAAAATTCAAATAATGAATACAAAAATTAGTCACAAATAATACATTTAATTCATAATGCGGATTAATTTAATCAATTATTTAATTGTCTAAATTGCGATTTAGTAAGGTATTACATCTTCCCCTACTTAAGACAATTTTGTCCCCGAAATTGAACTACGTCGTATTTCGACACATCGGGGTATTTCCTTCTCATCCACTCCTCGGTTTCCTATGTGGCATCTTGAGCTTCCTGATGCTCCCACAATACTTTGACCATTGGAATCCTTTTATTTCTCAATTCCTTTACACTTCGCTCTAGTATTTTGATAGGTTTCTCCACGTAGGTTAAATTTGGTTGCAATTGTAGTGGCTCTTCATTCAAGATACGTTCTAGATTCAGGTTGTATTTCTTCAACCAAGACACATGGAATACATCATGAATACCAGTTAGTCCGTCTGGAAGTTCCAACCGGTACGCTTTGGTTCCAATCTTCTCTGTGATAAAAAATGGCCCAATCTATCTAGGGCTCAGTTTTCCACTTTTTAGATGCCTCAGAATTCCTCGACTTGGGGTTAGTTTCAAAAACACACTTCATCACCCATTTGAAATTCCAATTCCTTCATGCAATTATCCGCGTAGCTTTTCTACCTACTTTGAGCCGCTCTTAGTTTTTCTTATATTGATGTGTTCGGACTTGGGTGTAAAAATCATATAAAACTAAGCATATTCCCAATCAAGTTTAAATTAAAACGTTTAAACCAAATCACACATATGAGCAAGCATACTCATCATTAATCGAGCATAGGGTTTAAACGAGTGTCGATCCTCAAGGAACAAGTAGACATTAATTACCTTTCTTTCATTGTTTAATTGACTCAATAAATTGAAAAATAAATAAAAATAAAATAAAATAAAATAAAAATATATACATGTCAAGGATGGAAAAGTATGTAATTCAAACCATTGTATAGACAAATATAATCTAAAAGAACTCAATTATTATTATAACTAATTATTTTCTTGGCATCATGAATGATAATATAGATTCACTTCTTTGTCCAATCCATGAATCCCTATCTTCTAGGTAACTTAGTATCACATATCCTATCTCAACCAATCTTACCCAAAAGATGCATTAACCATAGTCCTTGATTTAATTCCCATTCCTGGTAAATTACACATGAAATTAACCAATGAATCCATATCATGGCAGATATTAATTAACCTTGAATTACTTTGTCCCTACTCTTAACCCTTTTGTCCAAGCAAGTTAAAAGCTAACAAATATGAAACTAATGCATTGAAACCACTATCAACCCCTGTGTCCTAGCAAGTTAATGGAAAGATCCAACCAATCAATCTCATAATAAGAATAAGTAATCAATACCAAGAACAAAAATCAATTAATAAAAAAAAAAATTAAATAACTCCAAATATCATGAATGTCTAAAATAATGTCAAATTACAATAAAACAATCAACATATCATTGTTCAAGAAAAAGAAAGTAAAGTAAAAGAAAGCACTCATGACAAGCTTCCTACTTCTTCCTTTGAAAACCTTCTTGTACAACCCTCCTTGAACTTGAAGAATCCCTCATTTGGTTGAGTGATATTCTGTGATGATCAATGAATTTCTCCTATTTTTCTTGTATTTTTCATCTATTTATAGCCTTAAGGAGTGCCTAAACTTGTAGGTACCAAGTTCTTGACTGAGTAGAAGTTGAAAGATACTAAAACTCCTCAGATTACCAAAAACATGTAGAAAAATCGCAGCACCGCCTTAGCTTCAGGGCACAGCCAGCGCCGCCTTGACTCTTGGAGCCGGCGCCAGTTGTGTTCTACTCCTCCACTTGTTTGTCGATTTTTCTCCGAATTTTGCACAACGTGTCCAGAATGCAGCCAGCGCCGGTTCTAGCTTCTTAGCCGGCGCCGCCTTGGTTCTGTTCCACTCTGTTTCAGCAATTTTTCCATTGCTTCGAAGTTCGTTTCAACAGTGCATGGTCAGCGCTAGTTCTAGGACCCTAGCCGGCGCCACCTCTTATCTGTTTTGCAATATTTTTGTTTCGTTTTACCTTAAAAATATGAAATAATGAATAAAATACCTTTCCAAGGGTAAAATCTCAAATATGAAGGAATATGACTAGTTATTGAACAAAATGTATTACAAATGAATCTCAAATAATTAGGAAAAATATGACTAATTTAGCCCCTATCATATTTCCCCACACTTAAATTTTTGCTTGTCCTCAAGCAAAGTATCAAGAACAAGTAGGAAAACACAAGGTTCAATCAATCACTCAATCAATTTCAAACCATATCTTCAATGCTTTCTTTATTCAAGAACATATAACACATGATACTAAATCTTTCACAACCAATGCAAGACTTGTGTAGTGATAAATGACTTAGTAGAACCATCTTAATAATTCACAATACTTTCAAACCATTGAAAAGAAGTTAGTTCGAAAAGAATATGCATCCCATATGCTTACTTTTCATACACTCTCTCCACTAATTCGAGACATATCATGATTCTACTTAGATCAAGTAAGACTTTTAAGCTTGTAATGTAAGGTTAAAGGCTTGTAATGTAGCTTATCAAACAAAGGATATAGGAGAATCAAATATCAAAGAAACTGAGAGTTCGCAAGAAAAGGATAAACAAAATGAATCAATAATTTCTAACTCTTCTTGCTTTCCTATTCGAAAAATCCAACAAACCATAACCTTATATAGCAATTACAACTCCACTCAAGCAAATCCTGCATTTTTTTTCCCTCTTTTTCTTTCAACATTTCTTTTCACCAACTCTTTTTTTTTTTTTTCACAAGATTATTCAAATTTCCAGCAATGGTGTCAAGATTTAAGATGAACTTTAACTTTTTTTTTTAGCTCAATCACTATTCCTCTTGTGATCTTTCTTTTCTTTCCATTCTTTCTAGCTCAACTCAGTATTGATCCATGACTGAAAGTAACAAGTCATGATCTTTATTCCAACATTCTTTCTCACATTTTCTTGCATATACTTTCATCCATCAAGAGCATAAAGATTTAAAAAATTATTCAAACTCTCATAAACAAGCAATGGACAAAATATTGTGACGGGTTTTAAAGAAAGAACTCAATCATTTAGGCTCAAAATAGGCATTAGGGATAATATAATAATAGGTAGGCTTAAAAAGCTCAAACTATCCAAAGAAGGCCTATTACCGTCATCCCTAAGTTAAATCATGATTAACTTTCTTATTTCTCCTCGAGAGATATTTAAGTAAGTTCTAGAATGCCCTATGAATTTTAATAGAAAAACAGGTTTAAGAATAATGCAAAGCATTTGATCAAGAACTACTTCATCCAAGTGTGTGCAAAAAGTCATGCATAAGCTATAAATGATCTAGAACATATGCTCTACAATTCATCATAAGGACATGCATTAAAAATACAGCTTGAAATCTCAAAGAAATTAGAAAAAATTTGAAAAATTTTTGGTTTTACAAGAAGGATAATACAGTATAAAAGAATGCTACATAGAAGAATTTTTAATCGAACCACTCCCCCACACTTAAACTGGACATTGTCCTCAATGGCCAAATAAATATAACAAAGAATAAACAATGCCGAGGGACCAAAAATATAAAGGAGAAGAGATAAGAAAGACAATACTTCTATATATTGTGTAATGTACTAAAATCCATGAAAAATTGGACAAAGGATATCCCCAAACCACTCCCCTATACTTGAATTGGACAATGTCCCTATTGGCAAAAAATAAACATAAGAACACATCTCCAAAGGGACGAAATAATAAGGGGTTAGAAAGTTTAAGTAATACTGCCCAAGTGCGATAATTCTCCAATAGATATCCAAACGTGAGGTACAGAGAAGGGCTTGTCCAAGAGGACTCTATGCCAATAAAATAAAACACAAATAAAAGCACAAGGTAAATAATAATAAAATAAAAATATACCTAAATAAAAGAAAACAAACTAAAGAAAAAGAATAAAATAATAAACAAATAAAAAATAAAACAAAAATTCTCTACACTCATCATACTTCCTCATCAAACCTTTTGAAAAGAAATTAAAGCTCAAAATAGCAGATAGGCATACTGAATGTAGAAAGAATGGAGGATTTTGAAAAATAGAAGGTTCATGAAAATAATTTTTTCTCACTAAAGCAAAACACATAAACCTCTTTCTTTAATATTTCTTTAGACACACAAATATTGTTGTCAACATATAAGTGCACATGGTTTCTAAAGAATGCATCAAGCTTGAAATCACCGATTAACCCTTCAAAAGAATTTTTACAATTTAAAATACCCATTTAAACTTAGTGTTTGAGTTCTTGAAGATGGGATTGGGAAATTCTTACTTTTCAACGCTTTTACAAATACTAAGTTACCTCCCGTTGAATGGGGTGAAGGGTAGAAATTTCCACCATCCTCCAAGGACTTTTTAGAATGAATGATAAATCCAACTTCTTGAGGTATGTTGAACTCCATACATCATCATTGGGACCATTGTTCTCCAAAAAGTAAGAAGAGTCTAAGAAATCATGGGACAAAGAAATATTAGAATTATGAGCACATAGAGTAGAATCAAATACCTCTCTTGCCATGTCATGCAATTGTCCCTCATAGCCTTTCTTTCTTCTTTTTTTTTTTTATGGTCAATTGTACGGGCTAGCATGAACTCATGAGTCTCTTCAACAATCTTAACTCATTGTTTCATTTGATCGCCCAATCATTGGGAAGCTTCTTCATGCCACTGAACAGATGAATTTGTATTGGCGACAAAAGAATTTACTAATACTTCTAATGACGTCTCACTAAAAACATCAATGTTAGCTTGTAATTTTGCCAATCTATCATCAATACACTAAAGTTTTTTTTTTTTTTTTGAATGCAACATGCAGTACTGATGAATCATGCAATTTAATTCAAGAAGACACGATAAAAAGAACAAAACAAAACAATGAAAATAAAAATTGTTCCAAATAGCAAAAATGACTTCACTGCTTTCCACAACCTACACCTATAAAAGACAAGAAGAAAGTTAGATAACAAAATTAAAAGAAGAAAAAGTTAGTTAATAAAACAGGGTTAATGTTAGTAAGTTAGGTTACATAGGTATACAAAAGCTAGCACCTCTTTGCGAGAAGAACAATTGTACCTGTTTATATATTTACATATTTACATATTTACATAGTTAAAACAACAAAGTCCAAGCTTTCATGCTATTATTCTTCGGCAACAACGCAAAAAACTTGATGTGTTCGGACTTAGGTGTAAAAATCATATAAAACTAAGCACATTCCCAATCAAGTTTAAATTAAAACGTTCAACCCAAATCACACATATGAGCAAGCGTACTCATCATTAATCGAGCATAGGGTTTAAACGAGTGTCGATCCTCAAGGAATATGTAGATATTAATTACCTTTCTTTCATTGTTTAACCGACTCAATAAATTGAAAAATAAATAAAAATAAAAATAAAATAAAATAAAAATATATACATGTCAATGATGAAGAAGTATATAATTCAACTCATTGTATAGACAAACATGATCTCAAAGAACTCAATCATTATTATAACTAATTATTCTCTTGGCATCATGAAGGATAATATAGATTCACTTCTTTATCCAATCCATGAATCCCTATCTTCTAGGTAACTTAGTATCACATATCCTATCTCAACCAGTCTTATCCAAAAGATGCATTAACCATAGTCTTTGATTTAATTCCCATTCCTGGTAAATTACACATGAAATTAACTAATGAATCTATATCCTGGCAGACATTAAATAACTTTGAATTACTTTGTCCCTACTCTTAACCCCATTGTCCAAGCAAGTTAAAAGCTAACAACTATGAAACTAATGAATTGAAACCACTATTAACTCCTTTGTCTAAGCAAGTTAATGGAAAGATCCAACCAATCAATCTCGTAATAAGAATAAGTAATCAATACCAAGAACAAAAATCAATTAATAAAAAAAAAATCAAATAACTCCAAATATCATGAATGTCTTAAATAATGTCAAATTACAATAAAACAATCAACATATCATTGTTCAAGAAAAAGAAAATAAAGTAAAAGAAAGCACTCATGACAAGCCTCCTTCTTCTTCCTTTGAAAATCTTCTTGTACAACCCTCCTTAAACTAGAAGAATCCCTCCTTTGGTTGAGTGATTTTCTGTGATGATCAATGAATTCCTCCCATTTTCCTTGTGTTTTTCATCTATTTATAGCCTTAAGGAGTGCCTAAACTCGTAGGTACCAAGTTCTTGGCCAAGTAGAAGTTGGAAGATCCTAAAACTCCTCAGATTACCAAAAACGCGTAGAAAAATTGTAGCACTGCCTTAGCTTCAGGGCACAGCCGGCGCCGCCTTAACTCTTGGAGTCGGTGCCGGTTGTGTTTTGCTCTTCCATTCGTTTGTCGATTTTTCTTCGAATTTTACAAAACGTGTCCAGAATGTAGCTGGCGCCAGTTCCAGCTTCTCAGCCGGTGCCGCCTTGGTTCTGTTCCACTCTATTTCAGCAATTTTTTTGTCGCTTCAAAGTTCGTTTCAACAGTGCACGGCCGGCGCTGGTTCTAGGGCCCTAGCCGGTGGCGCCTCTCCTCTATTTTGCGATGTTTTTGTTTCGTTTTACCCTAAAAATCTAAAATAATGAACAAAATACATTTTCAAGTTTAAAATCTCAAATATGAAGGAATATGACTAGTTATTGAACAAAATGTATTACAAATAAACCTCAAATAACTAGAAAAAATATGACTAATTTAGCCCCTATCATATATCAACTTTACTTTATCAGTCATCTCTTGGATATTTATTCCTCCTTCCTTATCAATTTAACCAACATTGTTCCAACCCTAATACAACGGTGTTTGATATTTTTGCCCATATAAGGCCTCATATGGCATCATGCCAATAGATGCTTGATAACTATTATTATAGGCCAGTTCTGCATATGGAATACTATCAATTCATTGGTTCCTAAAGTCCAACACACACACACGCTGTCAACATATCTTGAGGATTTGAATTACGCGCTCAGATTATCTGTTTGTCTGAGGGTGAGTAGAAGTACTGAACTTTAAAGTGGTCCCTATAGACTCTTGAAAGTTGGCCTAAAACCTTGAAATAAAACGGGGACCCCTATCTAACACTACTCTTGTTGACACTTCATGCAACCTTACAACTTCCTGTGTATAAACTTGTGCCAACTTCTCCACATAATACCTCATATTCATAGGTATAAAATGAGCGGTCTTTATTAATCGATCCACTACCACCTAGACAACATTCTTTTGCGTCCTCTTCATCAGTATTCCAGTGAAAAAATCTATAGTGACGCATTCCTATTTCCCTTCTGACATTGGCAACATTTGTAGTAATTCTGCAGTCTTCTTATATTCCATCTTCACCTTTTGATAAGTGAGGCATATAGATACAAACTGCGCTACATCTTTCTTCATGCTCGACCATCGCAACAACTTTTTTAAAATCATGATACATCTCAGTCTCCCTAGGATGGAGGGTGTACCGGCTCTTATGAGTTTCCCCCAGAATTTTCTTCTTCAACTCTCTCGCATATTCAGCACATACAACCGATATCTAAAGTACATTATCCCCTGATTGTCCACTCTAAAGTCTGAGTTTTCCCTTCTAACTTTCTTTTCCTTAAAACTCTAGAATTCTTGACTATTTACTTGATCATTGTAAATCTCTTATTTTAGCTTGGGAACCACAGTTAGATTCCTTATCCAAATCCTTTCCCTACTCACTTCAGCTTCTCCCGCCAATACTTCTTGTATTTCGCTCACTTTTCGAGTTCGCAGGCTAGCCAATTTCATTTTTCTGCTTAATGGGTCTGCAACTACATTAACTTTTTTGGGGTGGTAATTAATTGGATATCAATATTCCTCTAGGAATTCCATCCATCTTCTCTGTTTCAAGTTTAGATCCTTTTGGGTGAGTATGTACTTTAAGCTCTTATGATTCGTGAATATTTCATACTCTGCATTGTACAGGTAGTATCGCCACTTCTTTAGGGTGAACAAAATGATAGCTAATTCCAAATCATGAGTAGGGTAGTTCACCTCGTGCAGCTTAAGTTTTCTCGAAGCAAAAGGCATTGCTTTTATTTTCCTGCATCAATATTGCTCCCAATCCTTCCTTTGAGGCACCCGTGTACAAAGTATAGGATTTTCCTTCTTCTGACAACGTCAACACAGGTGCCATTATTAATCTCTTTTTCAGCTCCTAAAAGCTTTTCTCACACTTTTCACTCCATAGAAACTACACATCTGTTTGTAATATTCTAGTCAAAAGTGAGGCAAGGGTTTAGAATCTTTTTATGAAATACCTACAGTACCCAGCCAAACCCAAGAAACTCTTAATTTCTGTGACAACTTCAGGTTGCTTCCAATTTTAATGGCTTCCACCTTGGTAGGATATACCTTGATTCCTTTCTTAGTTACTACATGTTCTAAAGTTGAAACTTCGCTTAACTAATACTCACACTACTAAGCTTAACAAAAGTTTATGCTTTCTCAACTTCGAACCTAATTTTTATATGCTTTGTGTGTTTAATCCTAATATTAGATGTAGTGTTAGGATTATTCTCGTCTCAAACTCTCACTTAATAATATCCTTATTTCAAATCTAACACGCTCCCTCAAGGTCCCATCCTTCATCCTTACAGATAGCACCGAAGTTCTTCCACGGCATTGTACTATGTCACATATGTGCATGTCCCAACAACTTTTCCAATTGATCCTTCTTGAAGCTCTCAATATCAAATACTTTAATTTCTTTCACTTGGTTTCCTTAACATTCTAAAACATCTCTTCTGAGCATGATGAACGACACTACCTTACTCTTATAGTCTACCTGAGCATAATATTTCGATAACTAATCCATGCCTAACATATGGTCGTACTTTCTCAAAACTTAAGTTTAAGATTTCTAGGTAGTTTTCCTTCCCCTACATTACTCTTACATGCCTGTACAAATTTCCTTACTTTTACTGACTTTTTCCAAAAATGGTATGCATTAACAATGTATATGATAATTCTGAATCATAACCCTTGTTAATAAATGTTCTAATCTCCCTTCCACACCTACCTATGACTTTCCCAAATTTACAGATTTATACTATCCCTCCAGATTATAGTCTCAAACTTGTAGTAAAGTCTATTGGTTTCTGTCCTTACACCAAGAGGGGCACCTATCAGCGATTTAAATGAAAAATTCTAATTCACTTGGATACTACTAGTCACACACCCACATCACAAATAAATGCATAGAATAAGAGCCAATCAATATATTCACCATATGACTTTGCATAATATATGTACTTTTCGTTACAATTTCGTTCATTTCCAAGTTCTCACGGTTTAAAGTGAACACTTTGGCCTTTATTCATAGCTTCGAGTTGATACCTCTATTGACTCTAGGCGCATTACTCCAATTAGTCCGAATAGTGGCAGAAGAGGGTTCCTTGATTAGGTTGGAGTAACATCAGCTAGTCTTTTCTCAGTTGAGAGGCATTTCCACAACTTAACATCATCTGGACACACTCTTATACTATTAACCTTTTTTGTGTACCCTACTTTTCGCAACGATGGCAAATAATCACCTTCGGAGTAGCTCCAGTCAATATAATGCTTACCTGCCTTCCTTTTTTCTTCCGCTGTGCCTAGTTGGCCCTCTTAATAGGGAAGTTCCTTGTTGTTGAGGTTATTCTCTCTATGTCTTCATCTCCGTGTTGGGTGGCATATCCACAACAATTGTATGTGTCATAAGTGGCACCTATCTCTCATAATTACCACCATTCTCAATATCCAAATTCATAGGGTATCTATATACCCCAAATTCTCAACCCAATCATTTATGTTCAAAATTAAAGCGTAAGTACGCCATACACCATGGACAAGTAGATGTTCCAATAGTATATTCAATCAAATAAAAGACATATAAGGTATCTCACATAGCACATGCCACATGCATATAGAAGGGTATTCTAGATAATGTCCCCATTGTACATACACAAATATCAGACATATTAGAAAATCACGAGTCCCCAATGCACATGTGTCAACTCTTAGGTTTCAACAAAAAGTACCATTGCTAAACACTTACTCACAACCCCATCTGTCTAACTAGAACTAGGGTAGTCAAAATCAGAATATTAGAAAAAGTATCAAAGATCTAGTAAGTCGTCAGGGCACTTAGCTTTATTGTACTTAGAAAACTTTATATGAGTATACTTGTCACCATAGACCTTTCCTCAATAGCCTCGTCAATGTCATCACCATTATATAATACAGGTATAAGGTTACCTCTCATACCTACTAACTCATTACTACTCAACAAGGTATTATGATCAAAGTCATCATCAACTTAATCCGCGAGACTTAACCCACAAGTCAACAAAGTCAGGATTATTCTAATCTAAATAACCAAGGTTAGTTCTTATTTCTAGACTCAATCTAAATGTAAGTCTAGTCCATACTTAATCTTTAATCTAGACCTAAGATTAATCCAAACATAGGTTTAATCTAATTCTCGACTTATCTGATGTTAGGCTCTAATACCAATTCTAATACCCTACTATGTACGTAACCCAATCGGATCGGGGATGTCGCCTCGTCCTTTTAGACCAGGGGTCTTTATAATGTGGTTTAAAATAAAAGGATACATAGATATTAACTTCTGAAACTAAACATAGAAGTAATCTATTACAACTTAAGAATATTCAAAATTCGAATATTACATGGTTTAGAATATCCAAAAGGGATTAAAGGTCAACATATAAATCTGAAATGGAGTTCAACAAGAGAAAAAGGAAAGACTAAGTCAAAACTATCATTCCTATGCTCTCAACTCTTCCTCTCCTGAAAACATGGTTAGGTAAATCGTATGAAATTACAAAAATCTCAGTAAGTCTGAAGTGTATGAGTTCGTGTCACAATTTCAAAATTCAATGTCATCATGCATGAGTAATATAAATTTGAATTGATAAATGTTCATAATTAAATAATTTTCACATTTCAAATGTATTATAATTTTGAGGAGATCCAGCAAGTACAAAAAAAGTAGCTTGCATAAATAAATATTTTGTCAGGTAAAATTGTTCGTATAACATTTCTAGAACATAAATTTCATTCTTCAAAAGTTTTGAACGTAACATAGAACTATATCCCGCGTATCAATAAGATACCCGTACTGTATCAATTATGATCACTGTACATCATATTTATAGTGATGGCATTTTCCATGCCAAGTAATTGGGTAGGGTGTACATGCCTTCTAAGAGAATATCCTGCCATCTCCCTCATATAAATCAGACCGGATGTCCTACATCCGTCCTCTGGCTCCCCTTAGAGACTATGTTGATAGCTAAGGATCGTGCTCAACAGATAGGACTGTCGCCCTATTTGGAAAAACACAGCTTTTCGGAGACGGCCAATCTTTCAAAACTTTCTCCTAATATAACGAAAGCTAGTCCTATAGCCTTCCTTGCCCATTGAGATCTCAATGTCATTAATTAATGGTTCAAGTGTTTGCTATTTCGATATGGAATAATTAATTTATTCCACAATTGTCCCAATCTTTTGAAATAAATTTCCAAGTCTCTTTCTGACCAAATTCAAAGCCACAAATATTTTTCTCCAAGGTTTCTAAACCAAAGCTTCTTATATCCATTCTAAAATGTATTGGAGAAGTATTAATCGTAATTCTTCATAATGATATTTAAAGCCATTCAGTATAAAATCATGCAAAATTTTTTTGCAATATTTTCATGTATGAAATGCATAAGTACATTTTCATGTATAGCATAATTTGATGTATGGCTCTATAATTACAATACTCATGAGAAACTTCATAACAAAAATCATGCATGAATAAATTATGATATCATAATAGAATCATTGTCTTCATGCATAAGTGTTTTTTCAAAAATGGCATGCTCATAATTTAAATCATACTTTTCATGCCATAACATAAAACGCTTCATAAAATTCATATATATATTTTAGGTGTACTTGAATGCAAATTGTACATAATTTAAATGTGAATTTTTTGCATGGATTTGCATTTCAAAATAAGCTTGAGATGCAAGGACTTATCTTATCCATGCTTAGCTAATCTCCTTCACTTAATTCAAGATCTCGCTTCTCCTCCTTTACCTATGTCTGCCACCTCTATCATATATAACGTATAGGAATTATTTATCTCACTCCAAATAAAGTATTAATTGAACCATTAGGGTAATTAGGGAATTACTTATGCCTTAAGTAATCCTAATTGTACTTAGCGATAAAACTTAAATCTAAGATAAAATGTCTTATCACAAATTCAATAGTTTACTGGAGTATCCACAACTTCATAAAGCATAAGTGTCCCCAATTTATTTATTAACACAAATAGCTAAACATAAAACCCTAAGTATCATGCAAAACTTAATTAGCCATGCAAACCCTAATTAGTCACTCAATTCCTAATCAACCATGCTACTCTAATTAATCTGACTCTATTTCAATTAATTAGGCAACACCTATACTGAATTACACACCAAGCTCACCAAGAATTCAAATAGCTTTGCAACAATTAGAGATCTCTTCCAAAGTCTTATTTTATAATGGTATAAGGTATTATTGTCCAAAATCATATTGTTTAGAAAAATCATCAGTGTCTTAATAAATATACTCCCTATAATCTTAAACATCTCTCAAATTCCATTTAAACCAATTTCTAAACATTTATAGCTATTGTTTTGTAAAAATTCATTTTTCTACTACAAATGCAGCACTATGCTTTTAATATAAAATAGGGATCAAAATCATCCACTTAATTAATCAAGAAAACCATTTTATTTTTCCACAAAAACTTCTAGTTTAGTACATTGATATGTTAGGTGAATTACCATCTATTTATCTCCCTATGATTTCCCCAAAAAGGGCTTAATTAATTTTTACACAAAAACCCGGATGAAAGCGAACTTGAAAAATTCATATCTCACAGATTACAACAGATTTTTTGATGATTTTTTTTTTCTAAAATCTTTCTAACATCTTGAAATTTCTTTAATATGAAAATAATGTGAAAAAATAACTAAAAAAGTGGTTTATTGGGGGGTTTTAATACCAGTCTCTGTACAGAATGTGCAGTTTTGATGCAAGGACTATTAAATTAAGTTTTCTTCATTTTTTTTAATGCAAAACTTACACCATAATAATCTTAACACATAATAAAACTCTCAGGGACTCAAAATTAATCATGCCATTGGTAAAATTCAGCTTACAAAAAGACCCATCTCAACTTCTAAACAGGACCAGCAATTCTGTGTTTTTATCACCATCAAACAACTTCTTAACAACATCAAATCTCTTCGTCCACTACATATATAACCACCCACACATAGCATTACACAACCACAGTATAGCTACATCATTCCTTTAACAAAATCACACCCAAAATGAGTATATATAGCCGATCACAAGAAGTTGTAAAACATTAACAGATTTTCGGCTAACAAGAAAAATAGAAGGAAAAATGCATTCTTCATATACAAGGAGCCATTTTTACTGAATATCTTAAGAATTTAACATAGATATATCACTTATACATCAGTAGGGCATGAAAAAAGCATAATATCAATTTTATTCAACTTAGACGGCAGCCAAAATTTTCTACTAGATGAAGAAGACAAAGATGGTGGACGTTTTACCTTGAACCTTGTTTCCAACCTTTCTATAGCAAAAGACAGCCCTTCTTGCACACAAGAAGTGATGATTTCTTGAAGAATATAAGAGAGGGAAGATTACAGAAGTGAGAATGCCCTTATATTAAGAAAAGAAGAAAGAGGAAATGGTGTTCCTCTTGCTTTTCAAAGTTGTCAACTAGCTTCAATGGAGAGGAGTCTAAAGGTTGTTTCTAGAGAGGAAGAAGGAAGAAAAATTGAGAGAAATGAGGGGGTGTTGGCCGGCCAATGATAGGGCCTAAATTAGTCATATTTTTTCTAGTTATTTGAGGTTATTTTGTGATACATTTTGTTCAATAACTGGTCATATTCCTTCATATTAGAGATTTTACCATTGGAAATATATTTTGTGCATTATTTCAGATTTTAGAGATAAAATAAAATAAAATCGTCACAAAACAGAATGGAGGTGGCGCTGGCTAGGACAGGGGAACCGGCGCCGGTTTGCCACTGGAAGAACAAAGAAAAAGCAAAGAAATAGGGGAGAATAGAGGAAGCAAATTGTAATTGGAATTAAAGGAAAGTGTAGCTTTATGGCTCAATTAAGCCAACAGCAAGAAAAGGACAACAACAAGACGAAGAAAGACATTTTAGTTAACAAAGGTGGTTGAGAAAAGGACAAAAGCAACAATTGAAGACAAAGTCAACAATTTTGGCAGAAAAATTGGGTAGTTCATGGCTCAAGCGAGTCGACAGCAGAACAAGAAGAAAAAGGGAGCATCTTCGGTCTTCAGCCGAAGTAGATGGAATTCGGCTCAGCAAGCCAATGCAACAACATGAAAATGAAAATAGAATTTCGATGGCTTATGGGCTTGGTATTGCGGCTCGACTAAGCCAATTGCAACAAAGTTGATTTCGGTTGCTTAGTTTCAACAATTTCATGGCTTGAAAGAAAGGAAACCTCCTCATGGCTTGATTGGAAGCTGATTTCAGGCAAATTACAATTCCACAAGAATTGTGCTTCAAGTGCAAAATCTTCAGCAGAAAACGACAAGTCCAAATTGATTTCCAATTTCTCAATTTCAAAAGTCAAGAAAGTGGATTCTTTTCCTTAGTTTTATTTAGTTTTTATTTAGACTTTTATTTAGATTTTTTACTAATCCTTTTTGGTTTTAGATTTTTTAGGTAATTACTTCTTATTTATTTAGGACTCTTTTAAGAACTTTGTGAGCCTATAAATAAATGCCAATTTACCCTAGAAAAGGGGAGGGGGTGCACAATGTAGAGACTTAGGTATATTTTAGAGTGCATCACTAATATTTTCTTAAGAGAATTCATAGATCATCATAGAAAATCCCTCAATCAGAGGTAGAAGAAGGAGACTTGTCTATGAGTGCTTTCTTTTACTTTGTTTTCTTTTTCTTGACAATGATGTATTAATTGTTTTATTATAATTTGACATTGTTTTAGATATTCATGATTTTTAGAGTTATTTGACCTTTTGAGTACTTGATTGTTATTCTTGGTATTTAATTACTTGTACTTATTCCGAGATTAATTAGTTGTTCCTTTTTATTAACTTGCTTGGACAAAGGGGTTAATGGTGGTCTCAATTCATTAATTTATTTTTTGTTGGCTCTTAACTTGCTTGGACAAAGGGGTTAAGAGTAGGAATAAAGTAGTTAAAGGTTAATTGATGTCTGCCAAGATATGGATTCATTGGTTAATTTTATGGATAATTTGCCAGGAATGAAAATTTAATCAAGGATTGTGGTTAATGCATCTTTTAGGTGAATTAGTTGAGACATGATATGTGATGCTAACTTATCTAGAAGATAGGGATTTTATGGATTGGAAAAAGAAGGGAATCTATATTATCCTTCATGATGCCAAGAGAATAATTAGTTATGATAAAGATTGGGTACTTTAAGATCATGTTTGTCTAAATAATGGCTTAAGTTACATAATTCTCCATCCTTGACATGTATATATTTTTATTTTTTTTATTTTTATTTCTTTTTCACTTTATTGAGTCGGTTAAACAATGAAAGAAAAGTGATTAATGCATACTTGTTCCTGGAGGATCGACATTCGTTTGAACCATATGCTATGTTAATGATGAGTACGCTTGCTCATATGTATAATTTGAAATTAACGTTTTAATTTAAACTTGATTGGGAATGTGCTTATTTTTATATTATTTTTATACCCAAATCCAAACACATCAGCCAACTTGGATAAGGATGGGGGAGAAAATTATGTTTTATACTAGGGTATTTTTTATCTAAGGGTTGGTTGAATTTGCTAAAATATACCCTAAATCCAGGGGTTGTAATTTACTTTATTTATAATGGGTCAAGATAGTTCATGGGTCATGGGTATGGGTCTTGGGTCAAATAATGTAATTGGGTCAAATAGTTAAAATTTAGTTTATCTTGGATTTGACCATGACTTTTAAATTATCAAACAAAAATAATCTTCTAATTAATTTAAATTTGTTCAAGAGAGCATTTTTCTAAAAGGAAAATTCATTGTTATATTATCACTTGAGATGTAATACAATAATTAATTTTGTCTAAATTACTTACTACATATAATACAAATATATAATATAATAATTAATTGTGAATAAATCATTTTCTACAGATCATACAAATAATTACCTTGATGCAATTATTTTCTATAAGAAAATTTAAATAATGAATACACGAATTAGTCACAAATAATGCATTTAATTTATAATATCAATTATTTAATTGTCTAAGTTGTGATTTAGTAGGTTATTACAGAAGTAGAAGTGCTTGCAAGCTTTTCATTCTCCTTCTTTTCCTTGACAGTTTCTAGATAGCTTTTGCAATTGTACCTCCAATGACCTAATTTTTCGCAATCGTGTCATGGGTCTCTAGTTGCTGTCTCCTTTTTTCCCACACCACCTTTTAGCTTGGTTAGATTTTTCTTCTTCTTCTTAGAAACATTTTTCTTTTTAGAAGAAGAATCAACTAAAAAAGACTGTATTATTTTCTTTCTTCATAGAAATCTCCATAGTCTTGAGAAGATTGATCAACTTAGGTATAGTGATCTCAATCTTATTCATCTGGTAGTTCATAACAAATTATGAAAAACTAGTTGGCAAAGATTGAAGAATTAAGTCTATACTTAATTCATGATCTGTTATAAACCTGAGTGATCCAAGCTTCTCAATTAATCCCAACATTTTTAGTCTATGAGTAGCCACATAAGTGCCCTCTACCATCTTAGGATAGAATAACTGCTTAGAGATCTTATATCTTTCTGTCCTAGCTTGCTTTTTAAAAAGTTTTCTTAAATGGAAGATAATAGTATGAACATCCATATGCTCATACTGTTTTTAAAGCTCAATGGTCATTAATGTCAGCATGACACAAGATGTTGTATTGTTGTCCTTTTGGTGCTTCTTGTGGAATTTATGCTCTTCAGTAGGAGTATCATTAGCTGGATATGGTGCAATAGGAGCATATAACACATAGAGAAAATTTTTTTATTTGAGAAAGATTTTTAAATTTCTATGACAGTCTAAAAAGTTACTTCCTCAATCCACAAATAACTGACCTAATTGTAAAAATTACGGAATTGTGAAATTCTATAGTAAAAATGATTAAAATGTTCATTAAACCATTTGGAGTATTTTTATTATCTTTCTCACCTTATTAATTTAAATCTCACAACTTCTTTAATTACACCACTCTAATAATTCTTCTTTTCACCCATATCACCTTATTAAATTACACTTTTGACTATTTTTGTAGGATAACGTGATTTTATTATTTGTTAAAATTACTTCAGTTTGAGTAATTATAATACTAATTAATTGATAGAAAATTGTGCTAAGGGTACAATTGTAAAAAAATAATTAAATATAACATACAGTTAGAAAGTAGACAGTTATTTTTGGACAAGTAAAAAAAAAAAAATTAGGCCAGTTATTTATGGACGGAGGGAGTATATTCATTAAGCTTGTTTATTTCCAAAACGCTACGTAAGTTCAAATTTGTTGTCATGATGCAAATGAACTAGATGTAAGATAAAAGACATTAGATTATATATATGCAAATATAATATATTTAATTAGGTCTTTAATTAAACGTGTATTAATTTCACTATTTTACTCAAATTAATATCCCCTGCTATTGACTCAAGATTGTAATCTTTCTTAGTGAACAAATATTCAAAATTCCTTAAGAATGACATTGGGTGTGCCTAACAAACCATCTTTAAATTCAATAGTAGGTATCCAATACCAATTACATCAAATATAACTATTGGATCATTTGGTGATTAACGTATTTTAATCTTAAAGCATTTAGTACTAACCCAATCTTACTTTTAATATTTTTTATGCTTGGGTGTGCCCAACCAGAATAAAGATATTAGTTAAATCCAACCCATTTATCAGGAACAAAATTCCATAGCTTGAACATGCTCAATGTCGAATAGGCTTGGGTGTACCCAACAACCTAATCTAAAAAAGAACTCTTGTTCTTACTATATTAATGGAAGGTATTAGATTTAATATTGTTTGACTGATTTAATTATTTAATTAGTGGTCTCATCGTTTGACATGTATAATATTAATACTTTGATACAATTGTAATGGATTCAATTACATAGCTTGGTTATGGACTTTTCTAGATTAATTTCCTTAAGTCAAGTAGGAAATTATTTTTCGTCAAACCTATATGTTCATACATGCTTGAGAAGAGAGTCTTACCATCTTCTAGATTTGTGCATGATAACTATCTCCTTAATTTTTGTAAAATAATTTCTGATCCTATCTAAACTATGTAATTTAATTACATGAATATTTTGATAAAGAAAGCTCAAGTTACATTTGAGGAGAACTAAATGAGAAGAGAAATTATACAAGAATAATAGAGAAGACAGAACTCGCATGCCCTATTTATTCAAAACAAAGTATGTAAATATGCATGATACAAAATTAATTAATCATAATTAATTATCTAAGTTCATAACCAAACTACCATGCCAAAAATATGCTTAAAACATATTAAGCAAAATAAACATATGTGAAAAAAAAATTTCTAAAATCATTATTTTGAAAAAAAAAAAGGTTAGTCCCAAAATCAAATTTTGAGAAAAACTTTTAGGCCCCTTTTGAAGAAGGAAAAATTTTAGTTGGTTCTTTTTGAAAAGAAGATTTTTGTGGGCTAAAAATAAAAATATATTTAAAAAAAAACAATTAACGTCTTAGCCCGCACGGGCTTTGTGAATCCCATCCGTGGCTTGGGCAACACCTTGAAAGTGGATCGGGGCAAAACAAGACATAGAAGCAACAAAAATTGTAGCGGAAACTCTTAAAAATTTTCTTTATGCCTCTACGTTTTGGAGAAAATTTGGGTTGTTTTGGCTGTGCGGATGTGCTTTGTTCTTTCACTGGTGTTTGATCTCTAGACTTAGATGAATAACTCGCTGGTCTTCTACTTCTTCTTATCAACACTATACTCTGGGGCTTTCAAAATATGTCCACTGCTTGAACACGTTGGTGAAAACAGAGGAAAGGAAATGGTATGACTTTTTAACTTACTATTAACAAGTAGAATCAAGAGAAACTAATTATCTTCTTCTACTGGAAAAAGTAGAAAACCGAGAGAGCTTTTCAGAGAATAGAGAGCTAGAGCAAAAATGGCTTGTTTTTGGGATATACTGTTCAATTGAATAACTATTATCACAACCATTTAGAAATCCCCTAAGATATCTCCGAGACATATCTCTATATTTCCTAAATTAAGCTAAATCTCATCCGGTTAAAGCAATTAACCCTAGCCAAACTAGGCTTAGGCCTGATTATTAAATCCTTGGTCCAAACCATTGAGTTAAACTTAATATACTTATTTAGTCTTGGACTAGTAAAAGCCTATAAAAAATAATTAATTTACTCAAATGGACCAAAATAATTTCTCAAGTCTTTTCCTAGTTTAGGCCTTGACTAATTCTAATTATTCAATAAGGGTTCAAGCTCTAAATAATTAATTAACTAGTGAAACAAGATAATTTATTTATTCTCTCTATTGGGCATTTTATTTTATTCTAGCCTAATAAAATCAAGCTACTTGAATAAAATAAAACTCATCACTATTTAAGACCATTTCCTTAACCTAAAAATTAATCAGGACTTATGGACTATTTTGTTGACTAAAAGACACATCGTCATTGGCTACTAAAATGACCAAAATATCCCTCCTATAAAAATAGTTATATTTTACTTTTTAAATATTTTTTATTATCATCATAAGAAAATATTGACTCCAAGAATAATGCTGTGTTTAGCAAAGTCTTTGACCTGCATGTGTTATGACTAAAATACCCCTCTATGTAGCACTCATCATTAAGATAAGAGAAATGTACTAACACATCTTTTAATGATTTCTACCATCCTTAAATATCTAATTTAATAATACATGACTTTTAGTATTTATCCGCTTATTTCTAAGAGTTACCCAAAAGCATACATTACTAAATCACGTTTCCAAATTTTTGGATTATATAGATTATCTTGGACAATCACAAGGGGGTGATTTCTCTATTTAAGAGTATAGAAACTATTATATATGGGTTTGTCTTAACTAACTAGTCACATATACCCAATATACAAATATATTGGTTCTATAATAGAACTTTACCTACAGTACATCAAAGTACATGCTTTCAGCTTTGCTAGATTACCAACCCATACCCAAGTCATAGAGTATTAGTCCACGTTGTAGCGGTAGTAATATGAGTTTCTTTTATTTTAGTACTTTAAAAAATCACTATTATAAATTCAGTTCTACGTATTTCAAATACACTTATACTATGAAATGAGAGAACTGCTTACTGGCTAGAGGTAAGCTATTTCTCAATTCGAATTCATAGTATAATAATATTTTTCCTAATCAAATTCCTACTCTAATCAACCAGTTAGGAACTAAATTTATATTAAGTAGGCCATGATCCATACCTTATTATGAAAGACCACCATTTACATAAATCACATACTTAAACATAATGGGTCTTTTCCAACAAAATTGTGTATAAATTAAAGTAAAGAAACACAAATAATTTTTTAGAATAAAACTTTTATTTATTTTATCGAATTTACATCAGATATATAGGATTGGAGAATATACATTTCAACAATCTTCCATTTGCACTCTACGACTATGTAAGCCCACAAGTGCCTACCACTATAGCATCTAAGTATTTTTTAAAGACTCTCTCTACTAAATGCTTGGTAAATAGATCTAGTAGATTATTCTCCAAGGCTACTTGTTCCACTATAATTTCCTATCTCTAAATAAATTCCCGGATCTGGTAGTAGTTTCTCTCGATATGCTTTCCCTTCTTGTGGTTTCTTAGTTCTTTAGACTGTGAGACAGCTCCTGATTTGTCATAATATTGTGCAATTGGTTTGTCCATATATGGCACAACTCCAAGTTCTAAGAGAAACTTCCGGAGCTAAACCATTTACTTAAATGCCTCCGAAGCTGCTACATACTCAACTTCCATGGATGAGTCAGTAATACAAAATTGCTTGATCCTCCTTCATGAAATAATTCTTCCAGACAAAATAAAGACATATCTACTAGTAGATTTTCTTTCATCCTTATCCACCTAGAAGTTTGAGTCTATGTATCCTATTAGAACCAAATCATCAATTCTATAAACCAACATATAATTTCTTGTTCCCTTGAGGTACTTGAATATATGTTTTACAGCTTACCGATAAACCTCACAAGGATTTGACTAATATCTACTGACTAATCCTACAATAAAGTAGATATCTGGCCTAGTACACAGCATGGTGTACATGAGACTTCCTACAACCGAAGTATAGGGAATCCTACTCATTCTATTTTTCTCTTCTTGTATCTTAGGATACTCTTTTAAAGAGAAATATAACCCATATATGCAAGGGATTTGAGCCCCTTTGCATAAGTCTATAATAAACCTAGTTAACATCTTATCAATGTATGTAGTTTAAGATAATCTTATCATTTTCCGTTTCCTATTTTTAAGAAGTTTAATCTCGAGAATGTAATTGACTTCTCCCAAATCCTTTGTACTAAATTAACCAAAAAGTCAAACTTTTGTGAATGACAATATCCCTACATCATTACAAATGAGTAGAATGTTATCAATATATAATACAAGAAAAATCACATTTAAACCTTTCAATTTCTTGTGCACGCAAGATTCATCCTTGTTTTGAATAAAGTCATAAGATTTTATAGTTTCATCAAAATGAATATCCCTCTTGGTGCCTGTTTAAATTCATAAATGGACTTTTTAACATGCAAACCATGTGTCCTTGGCCTTTAGCAATAAAACCTTCCGATTGGAATATATAGATGTTTTCACTAAAATAGTCATTAAGAAATGTCGTCTTAACATTCATTTCTCATATCTCGTAATCATAATGATGTACGATGGTAAGAAGGATACGAATGGATTTAAGTATGGCTACCGAGGAAAAGATTTTCTCATAATCGATATTTTCTTTTTAAGTGTAACCTTTTGCCACAAGCTTAGCTTTGAAGCTTCTACTTTCTCATTCACACCTCTCTTCCTCTTGTATATCCATTTACACAAAATGGATTTTATCCCTTCAGATGAAGTTACAAGATCTCAAATCTGATTGAAGTATATTGACTCAATCTTGGCTTTCATTACTTCATGCTACATGCTTACATTAGTATCAATAATAGCCTCCTCGTATCTAGTAGGATCTTGTTCCTGATAGTCAGAGACTAAGTTAAAGGCCTCTCATGTCCACCTTTCGGGAACCTTAGATACCCTCCCACTATGACGAGACTCTTTTTGCATAGGATCCTTAGGTTGCGCCTCCTCTTGTTTTACAATTAGGTCACTGGAAGTTGACTCGGAGGACAACTTCTCCATAAGTTCCATTTAAGTTGAATCTTTTGTGGACATACTTTGATCTTCCTCTAAGTATCTAGGATTGGTGATGCGTTAATTTTGAGTGTATAAAAATCATGAAATTTAAATCCATCATTTAGTCAAGTTTTAATTTAAAACATTAATCCCAAAATACACAGACGAGCAAGTATACTTATCGCAAGTATAGTATAGAGAATTAACGAGTATCGATCCTCAAAGGAACAAGTACATACTAGTCACTTTTCATTTATTATTTAATCGACCAAATAAAGTGATAAAATAATAAAAAGAAGAATAAAAAAATATTTACAACTCAAAGATGTAAAAATATGCAATTTAGACAAAAGCTTTTGAAAACACGATAATGAAGCACCTAGCCAATATCACAATCAATTATTATCTTGGTTTTATGAAGGATTTAAAATAGACCCACTTTGTTTGCAATCTATGGAATCACTATCTTCTAGTTAAATTAGTGAACATATTCTATCTCAACCAATTTACCCCAAAAATGCATTAAAATCAATCCTCAAACAAACCCCTATATTCTAGGTGATTTAAAATATGAAATTAGTCAATAAATACATATTCTAACAATCATCAACCAACATTTGATTACCTATGTTCTAGACAATTAACCCATTTTTCAAGTAAGTTAAGAGATAACAAATATGAAATTAATTAATTGAAGTCATTACCAACCCATTTTTCAAGTAAGTTAATAATAAAGATCAATCAACTAACTCTGTAAGTAAAACAAGTAATCAAATACCAAGAACAATAATTAATTGATCAAAAGACTAAATTCCTTAATAAACCATGAATTCAAAAAATAATGTCAAATTACAATAAAAATATTAAATACATAATTATTTAAGAAAAAGAAAACAAAGGTAAAAGAAAGCACTCATAAACAAGCCTCATTCTTCTCCTTTAAAAACTCTCTTGAACAACCATCATTGATTTGGTGAATTCCTCATTCAATGAGTGATTTTCTGATTTGCTCTTTGAATTCACCTTCTATCCCTTCTTTCTCTTGTATTTTCTCTTACTTTTATAGGCCTTTTGATGCTAAATTCATTGCTTGAGAAGTCTTGGTCGAGTAGGATTCGAAAAATATCAAAATTATTGAAAAATTCTTAAATTCGTGCACATAATTTTCTTGTTCTAGAGTGGGCCTGGCACCAGGTGTGTTCTTTTTTTCTCCTTGAACGTGCTCTATTTTCACTATTTGGGTATATTGGACCTGGCGCCTGGTCCTCTTAGCAAGCCTGGCACCAGGTGCATGCTAGAAAATTTACATTTTTGCTCGAAATCAACTTAAATCTGTACAAATTTGTCAAAAATACTCTTTACAAGTAAAATTCCAAATATGAAGGAATATGCCTAGTTATTACAATAAAAGTATCTCAAATTAACCTTAAATAACTAGAAAAATGATATGATTTTAGCCCCTATCAATTGGTACTCACCAATACTTTTTACTATTTATTATGATAAAAGTATCCACCATTTGTTTCCTTTAAATATCTAACAAAGTAGTATAATTCTGATTTTGATTCTAACTTGTCTCCTATGATCAGTATATAAACTGGACTTCCCCGTATCCTGAGATAATTTAGACTAGGCTTTCCCCTAATCCACATCTCATAGGGCATCCAAGGTACTAACTCGAAAAGTACTAAATTCAGAATATATGTCATTGTTTCTAGGGCATATCCCCAAAAAGAAACTGGAAGAGTTGCATGAAACATCATGCTTCAGACCATTTCCATTAATGTCATGTTCCTTCTCTTAGCTACTCCATTCTGTTGGGATGTCTTAGGAGCACTAAGTTGAGATACTATCCCATGATGTATTATGCAATCCTTAAACTCACCTAGAAAGTACTTTCTACCACGATCCGATCAAAGAGTTTTGATTAGTTTATCTGTTTGACACTCCACCTCAACCTTATAATTTTTGAACTTGTTAAAAGAGTCAGACTTGTGCCTTATTAGGTAAACATAACCCTATACCTTATACAATCATCTGTAAATATGATAAAGTACTCAAAACCATCCCTTACTGGTGTAGATAAAGGACCACACTCTTCAATGTGAACTAAACTCAATATCTCCCTGGCTCTTTCTACTTTTTGGGTAAATGACTTTTTAGTTATTTTCCCTTTTAGGCAAGATTCACACTGAGACTAATTTTTCAATCTCAATGAGTCCAAAGGCTCATCATAGATTAGTCTTTAAATCCTAGTTGCGTTAATATGACCTAATCTTAGATGCCATAGATATAAGTTATTAACATTGGTCTTTCTCTTCTTATTAATAGGTTCACTTTAAGTGTTATTTACTTGATTGTTAATAGGATTTATGAAGAATAAATTACCATACATATGCCCAATGTATAACACTTCTCCATTTTTAGTGATAGCAATACTAGAATAGAAGGAAATAAAATAACCATGATTTATAAGCTTCACAACTAAAGTCAAATTCTGTCCAAAACTAGGTACATATAAAATATCTCTTAATAAAATTATTCTGTCCAAAAGATAAGTTCTGGTTTTCCCACTACTTGAGCTCATACTTGTGCTCTATTCCCCACGTAGAGACTATGCTCGCCCTCGTGGAGTCTCCTTATCTTCTTAAATCCCTACAAAAGTTTAAGACATGATCAATGGCTCCATAATCAACAATCTAAGTAGATGTTGGTCCAACTATAGATATAAGCTCTAGATAGTATGCATTACTTGTGAGGTTTTTCTTAGCCAAAAGATCTAGACACTTATTTTTTCAATTCCTTTTTTGCCGCATTTGAAGCATTATACTTTGGCCTTTTTGGGCTAGGATTTGGGTTAAGTCACTGACTTTTCCTTCTTCTTTTTGAACTTTTTGAGCTTGGGCCTAGTCCTAGAAGAAGATGATTAGCAACTAAGGCCTTAGATTGTGGCCTCACAACTTTTTCCACCACTTGGAGCTCTTTCATCAATTCTATTCAACTCATATATAACTTGTTCGTATTATAATTCAATTTAAACTATGAGTAGGAGTCCCGTAAAGTTTCAAGAATCATGTCCATTGGCTCTCGGGGTCAATAACAGGCCCCAGGACTTCTGCTGCTTTGAAAACAACAATCATTTTAAGCATGTACTCTTGGATTGATACTTTCTCAGCTATCATGTTGTTCATGATCGCCCTAAGAGTCTCCAGCTTTGTGGGGTTGTTCTTGTCTGTGAACATGGTAGCTAATTGTTAGAATTCGTGGACTCCTAAACGCGGAAAACATCCACGAATCCCTCCCGAGGACCCAAGTAAACGATTAAGAAGATCTAAGGTTTAAGAATTACCTCTGGTTGCTGTAATCAAATCCTTCGATTCTGATTGCGCTGTTGTACGTTCAACCCGAACAATCACCAGACGCTGCAGTATGCGAACGTCCTCTATCGGATACACACCGCGAACTCACTCGATACCCGGGGAGAGCTAGCGCCTAGGGTTTGAGAGGTTTTTTTTTTTTCTGGTAGAGAATGGCACGAATGTTCTCAACCGAAAATTTGGACTATTGAAAAGACGGCTAGGGTTTTCTTAAAAACCCCCGAACCTCTTAGAGTCCAACCCTAATAATATCTTATCATATTCTAATTTAAATTCAAATTAAATTAAAACTGATATGATAAGATTCTGCCATTATCTCGGTAATTTAACTAATTAATTTACCGAGTCAGATTCTTATAATCTGGACATCATCCAGATACATTGAATGTAGACAAATTTCCAAATTCATTGTATCTGGTAAATTTTCTAAGTACGATTAACTTAGACATATTTCCAGATTCATCGAATCTGGTCACCAGAAAAATAACCTAACAAGTTCGCTTATTGTGTGACCCTATAGGTTCATTTAATACTGGCAGTGTGCCTAAATCGTATTTAAATGGCCCACAAGTTATAAGCGGTTTCTAGCAAAACATTATAACTATCTAGGTTAAATGAAGATCGGTGATCTCTTTGAACCAAACCATAATTTTATATTTAGTCCTTTTGTCACACGATATCCAGATTAAGCATAAGGCATGGAGCATGTCATCCTTATTAAGCTTAATCAATCATTTCTTGATTTCATAGTAGACTGTTCAAACAAATGATATCAATATCTTAGATTGATATATTTGAGCACGACCATGCATTTTTAACAGTCTAACTTATCAAGGGGCCCATAGATATCTCTCCCATAATTGAGAGGGAGAAATTCCTTCACAATCAATCATATTCCTCTCCTTGATTTATTCTATATCCAACAATAGTCTAATTTATTATCTGGTTAAAAACAACTTTAGACAATGTCAAAATATAGAATTTATTAAGTAGGAAACTATGATGAATTTAGGTCAAAGGACTTTCAATATTATTATGGCTAGAAAGTACTTATGACATATTCCATGAAGTACTCTCACAGTGGGTTATGTCCAATATAATGTTCTCTAACATTTATTTATGTCTTGATACGATATCACAAATATCCATGGCCAGTAGAACATAGCCATCAAGTCACAAACATATTAATCTTAATTTATTATTATTCCAATAATAATAATCGATCATGGACAGTTTTAGAATAGTCATTGTATTCATTGTAGGGTTTTACTATCAAGTCATGTACTTGATGACCACAAAACAAAACTCACTATTCATGGAAAGGAAAGTCTCGTATTATTATATAAAATATAATGACAATAGTATAAGTACAAATTGACTCTAGGACATATCCCCAACACTAATGATGTGCTAATATCATAGGTAGTAATCATATACTCGTATTTACACTAGAGCACATTTGACATGAGGGTTAACACGTAGCAACAAGCCACCTCGTTAGCCTTCTTCCATGCTTTCTCAATCTCTTATTCTTCCTCAGTGGATCTCTGCCCAATCTCAGGATAGAGATCATACAAGACATACTTATACTTCTCGGCTGTGAGTATTATGTCCGGGTTCTTTTTTCTGTTCCCTTAATTTGGACCCATTAGCTTATTCTTACGGAGAATAATGACCAAATGACTAAAAGAACTACCACCGACCATTTCTGAAATTTAAAAAATAAAACACTCTTGATTTATGTAAACAAAACAAATTTTTTTGCATTTTTATTAAAATTGATAATAGCTAACCCTATCACTATTATCTATAATATAATTAATTTGGCCCTTAAAAAAATTGACATAGCTTTGTGAAAAGGTTTACATCTTTCTAGTCTAAGTGTGTTAACCACTACTAATCGACTACCTTTCTAGGTAATGATCTAGAAGATAATTCCATTAATGAGATGGTCGTTCCTTTCATTCTTTATTGATAATCCTTGTATTATAACCTCTAACATGGGCTGGTCGATTACGGTATGTATCCTGGGTATCAATTATGTCCATCCATTAGTTCTAGATCCTTGTAAAATCTCCATCTTATACGAGTTCATTCCTAGGGTAATGCGGGGAGACCCATGATATCTAATGAAAACCGTGGTGGAAGCTGTGGGATTGTTGAAACCTCTTTTCTACTTAGTCTTTTAAAATAAAGATTTTTCTAGAAAAATATAATTTTGAAATTTTTCATTAAGTTTCCCTTAACACGCATAAAATATCTAAACCCATAAAATCTCTACATTAATGTTGACACCTTTTGAGAGATTTACCATGGATTAATTTTATTTGAGTTAAACACTTAATGATTTCAAAAAACACTTTTCTATTCAAAAATTTAGAGAGACTTTAGTCTCTAATATTATGACTATAACATTTTAATAAAATAATTGAAATTGATTTTTTCATTAACTTTCCCAAAACATCTAAACCTAAATATTCTCTATATCTTGGATACCAAACCTTTGAGAGAATAAACAAGGATTAATTCTATTCTAAGTTAATAAACCTGTTGATTAAAAAAAAATTCCTTTGTCAAAAATTTCTCAAGACCTCGATCTTGAAAAACGTGCACGTAGGTTGACAAAAAAAGAAATAGCATGCTGAAAAAACTGTAGATGTTTTTCCTGCATTTTCTATCCTTTTAAAACTTAAATGAGCACATAAACAGATTAAACGTATTAATTCATTTATTTAATGGTCTTGCTTAATCCTAATCCATTTACTACCTTTTACATGAAAAACATTTCCAAAAATTGCATAAAGGAACCTTGTGTGACATGGGACCAAAAACTAAAAAGAAATTACAAGAAACACGGTTCAAATAATAGCTCTTCAGGAGAACTTAATAGCTCGACCTAAACTGCTCCAAATCCATGTCCGAACAGGCATTTGAAGTTGGAATCCAGATCCACCAAAACTTCTTGGACCAAGGCAGTCCAATCCCTCTCCTAGGCCATGACTGCCTTACTTTTGTTTCTCATAGGTAGTGTAAGGCTTGGGAAGCCATAGGCTGCCTACAAGCTTTTTGGAAGCTTTTAGGCAGTCTGTGGCTTCCTAAGCCTTGGACTGCTTTGCTCTAACAAAAACCAATCCCTAGAAAGCCTTTAAACATCCTTGGACCGCCTATCTCCAGAACAAGAGCTTCTCAGTTCATCTTCCTCCAATCTTCTTCTTAACAAATCTGTTTCTTTGTCTAGAAACTCGACAGGCATCGATTGATTACAATGAACACATGAAAATTGAATTGTATTGTAAAATAATTACTGCCTATGCCTTTTAATTTTGGCTTACACAAAAACTACAATGAATATTAAATTAAAATAGTCCTACGTCTCCACTCGCGAGACTTATAGAGCTTCTACCCAAGTCATAAAACCATGAGGGATCTCGGGCAACCAAACAGAATCAATCAAACCGTGTTATTTTGTTTAAGTGGATTGGGGGAAAACAAGACACACAAAAGCAACAAAAATCACAGCGGAAGATTTTAAAAATTTTCTTTACATCTCTACGTTTTGGAGCAAATTTGGGTTGCTTTGGCTGCGCAGATGTGCTTGGTTCTATCACAGTGTTTGATCTCTAGACTCAGGTGAATAACTCGCTAGTCTTCTGCTTCTTCTCATCAGCAATATACTCTTAGGCTTTCAGAATGTGTCCATTGCTTGAACATGTTGGTGAAAACAGTGGGAAGTAAATAGTATAACTTCTTGACTTACTACTAACAAGTAGAATCAAGAGAGATTGATTATCTTCTTCTACTGGAAGAAGAAGAAAACCGAGAGAGCTTTTAAGAGAATAGAGAGCCAGAGCAAAAATGGCTTGTTTCTAGGATATATTTTTCAACGAAATAATTATTACCACGACTATTCGAAAATCTCCTAAGATATAACTGAGACATATCTATAGATTTCCTAAATTAAGCATGAGTCTCATCTCGTCAAAACAATTAACCCTAGCTAAATTGGGCTTAGGCCTGATTATTAAATCCCTGGTTCAAACCATTGAGTTAAACTTAATATATTTATTTAGTCTTGGACTAGTAAAAGCCCATAAATAAATAAATAATCAACTCAAATGGACCAAAATAATTTCTCAAGCTTTTTTTTGGTTTATGCCTTGGCTAATTCTAATTATTCAATCTAGGCTCAAGCCTTGAATAATTAATTAACCAATGAAACAAAATAATCTATTCTATTGGGCATTTTATTTTGTTCTAACCAAATATAATCAGGCCACCTGAATAAAATAAAACCTATCTTTGTTTAAGACAATTTTCTTAACCCAAAAATTAATTAGGACTTATGGGCTATTTCGAGGACCAAAAGACACATCATCATTGACTACTAAAATGACCAAAATACACATACTCTAAAAATAGTTATATTTTACTTTTTAAATATTTTTTTTATCACCATAAGAAAATATTGACCCCAAAGATAATACTGCGTTTAGCAAAATCTTTTACCTACAAGAATTATGACTAAAATACCCATCTATATAGCACCTATCATTAAGACAGGAGAAATGTACAATACCTCTCTCAATGGTTTCCACTATCCTTAGATATTTAGTCCAATAATTCGTGACTTCCAGTATGTACTTACTTATTTCTGGGAGCTATCCAAAAATGTACAATACTAAGTCACTTTCCCAGGGTCCTAGATTATATAGATTATCTTAAACAATCTAAAAGGGGTGAATTCTCCATTTAGGAGTATAGAAACTATCTTGCATGAGTTTGTCTTAACTAACTAATCACATATACCCAACATACAAGTATATTGGTCCTATAGTAAAACCTCATCAACATATATCAAAGTACACGCTTCCAGTTTCGTTAGACCACTAACCTATATCCAAACCATAAGGTATCAGTCCATACTGTAGCGGTAATAGTTTGAGTTTTTTTTTATTTTAGTAATTTGAGAAACCACTACTACAGGTCCAATTCTACGTATTCTAAATACGCTTTTACCATGAAGTGAGAGGACTACTTACTGGTTAAAGGTAATTCATACTCCAATTGGAATTTATAGTATAATAACCTTTTTTCTAATCAGATCCCTATTCTGATCAATCGGTTAAGAAGTACATTTGTGTTAAGTAGCTCATAATTCATACCTTACCGTAAAAGATCACTATTCACATAGATCATTTACTTAAATACAATGGGTCTTTTCTAACAAAATTGTGTATAAATTAAAGTAAAGAAACGCAAATTTTTTTTAGAATAATACTTTTATTTATTTCATCAAATTTACAGAGGATTGGAGGGCATACATTCCAACATACCCAAGCCAGCAGCAGCTTCACACAAGACAACAATAGCTTAGGCATTTTTATGCCCAAACTGGTGACCGGTTTTCATGTAGCCAGCAGCAGCTTGGCCTGAAAATTTTATTATTTTTTAAATTTTCACCCACAGGTAATTTTCTTTTTTTTTTTGTTTTGTTTTCTTTTCTCCTTCAGACTTCTTGAAACAATTTCCATTCTTTTACAGAAACAATTTTTTGTAAACCATAGCTTCGCGCAAGTATGTCAAAAATCCTTTATTGAAACAATTCCAGTGTCCTTTGTAATCAAAGCCCGATTTTACTTTAATCAAAATTCTGTTGTACACACAAGGATTTTAGAAATCCATAATTGAAACACATTCCAGTGATTGTGCACAGATGGGAAAAACACTGAAAACCTGTTTTCATAAAATAGTGTAGACATGAAACAATTTCAATGAACCAATAGTGTAAGGCACAGAACTATTGAAACAGAATTTTTAGTTCCTTTACAGAACAAACAATTTGTTCATAACCTACTCAATTTTCCAAATATCAAATCATTCGTGAAAACAATTTTTCACAGACTCAAAACATATTCTTGAATTAATTTCAAAAATCAAATATATTCTTGAAACGATTTCAAAAATCAAATATAGTCCTATAAAATCACATATGAGATGGCTCTGATATCACTGTTGAATTTTGATCATACAATATCAAATATGTGTGCTGCGAAAAATTAAATAAAATCCATGTAAAGAATCATTTGTATAAAATTAAACGGGTTAAGGGAGGGAAGAACAGTTGATTACTTTAATCAAGCAGTTTTTAAAATTTTCTTCGCGTGAATTCCTTTCAAATTGATCAAATTGAGCCACCAAATTCCAAGTATAGGAATTCTCTAACAATAATCTACACAAGGAATTGTATTCAAAATGGTGCAAAAAGACCAATTCTAGTCAGTATAATTTTGCAGCAATTGGGATTTAATTTGAGGAGAAAAAGAAAAATAGAGAAAAATGCTACTGTATTCACTATATCTTACTATGTATGTATCATATATCTATATTCACCACGTATATCAAACATACGAAACTCTTTCCATAATGGGCTTTGAAACCTTTTCCTTAATGGGCTTTAGATCCATAATTTCAATTAAATCTAAAAAGTTTTAATAATTATAATTTGACCTAATAATTATAACCACTTTATAATTCACTCAAAAAACTATTTCTTCTCACATATTAACCAAAAAATATTTATCATATAATACCTTGGATACCAATTCCTCTATTGTGTGCGATCTATTAGGTTTTTCAGTCTATTGGTAGCAAAATATAGATTAATTCTAATCACTACAGAATTAATAATCCTTAATAATTAGAATTAATTTATTAATTCTAATTAGAATTAAATTATTAATTCTTCAATTAATAAATCTATATTTTGTAGATTATGAGCGGCATCTAGCAATGCATCATGACTACCCAAAAGTGCAGAAAGTTAAGTGGTTTGACATGAACCTTTCAATAAAAAAATATCAGTGCAATAAACTCTTTTCATCATACTACATCACATTTGGTTTAGAGTATGAAATTAGTGCCAACTCCCCATAAAATATAATTAATTCTAACCTGAATTATTTGTATTTGTCCATAATCAATTGCTCAACATGTGTATCATTTGGAACGATTTCCAATACACAGGTGCCTTAGCTAAAGACTTCTTGAGTAATGATTTTCTACAAGTGACCGTGAAATATACGCCCCTACTATTATGAGTGTTGAATCATTTATTGACCCTCTCAACTATTTTCGTTTACCTTATTTTGTACCCAATGTCCATCCTATAGGCAGTCCTTGATAAGACTTCAAATATTAGAATTAAAGTACAACGTTCAGTAAATAATTTTTTTTAGAGATCTCAAGTCTAAATATATTTGTACATTTGTTATAATGAAATTCTATCAATAAAACTATATAGTTATCCATGTGACTATCTCATAGCTAAGTCATCCAATGTACTTATTCATATAATAAGCATCTACGTGTTAACTTTGAGTATAACAATACCCATAGATATGAGAACCACCGCTTATCCAATCAAGAAGTCTAACAGGTGCTAATCTTGGTACATTAATAATGTCCCGTCTCAGTAATACTATAACTAGGGGTGGTTTATGCACAAGTACTGCATAATGTAGTAGGAATCTCTCATCATGATCTTTATCATAATTTCTTTAACACTGTACGTTGTGCTAAGGACTTTATCTTTCAATTTTACATTCATACACATTTGAAACAAGGAAATTGAAAGATAAAGTGTCTTTATTAGATAAGTGTGCAAAACACATTGTACAAATGGATTGGTTCTAGGGCATAACTCTAACACCTATACAAATTGAGCCACGTCATAGTAGAAGAATATGTAGGGTTCTAGAAAGATAGACTGGAGAGGCCTTTAAGGTAGTCTTCGATCATTAGGAACAAGATTCCATTAGATACGATGTGGCTATTGCTGATATTGATGCAGACAAATGGTAAATAGCAATGAATACAGAGATTAAGTCGATATATCTCAATCAAGTTTAAGATCTTATCACTGCACGTGAAGGGATTAAACCCATAGGGTGCAAGTGGTTGTATAGAAAGAAAAGAGGTGCAGATGGAAATGTGAAAACCTATAAAGTAAGGTTGGTCACAAAAAGTTATACTAAAAAAAATGGATCAATTTTAAGGAGATATTTTTACTTGTTTCCATGCTTAAGTCCGTTCACATTTCAAATCTATCGCATATTATTATGACTATAAGATATAGTAAATAGATGTCAAGATTGAAGGACCACTGGAAAAATAAATACGCAGTGGAAATTGCAATTTTAAAAAAAATTTCGAGCCAAAGTCTAGAAATACTTACTTCTAGGGCATTTTACTTGAATAACCAGTGTTGGATTCGAGTTTGACAACGCTTTCTGAATTGGAACGTTTACTTGTTCCACATGAATACCAGCTAAACGTCGACTTCTTCACATCAAACACTTCCCACGTTTGCTAGCTGTTGACCTTCCAGAGTATTCTCGAACCTTCTATGGACTTCTACCATTGAAAGTAGACCTAGGGTGAAGAAGATAAAAAAAAGAACGGAAAAGCTAAACGTTAAAGGAAAAACGAAAGAAAAATGACAAGAAAATGGTGGCCTTCATTTTTGTTAAAGGAAAATCGAAAAGCAAATTTTCTTTTGGAATTTTGGTTAACCACACATAGGCACACATGATGCCTTTATTTATATAAACAACTTCCTTTTTCCTTTTTCAAAACAAAAACAACTAGCCACTTCCTTTTTCTTTTATTTCCTTTTCTTTTTTCCTTGTGTGGCGGCTACTCCAGGTTTTTAAACCTGTAGCCATCCTACACAAACCCTGATGGAACAAGGCTCTTCTTAATTAGTTTAAAACTAATTAATTAGCTCTCTTATTAATTAATTAATTCATTTGGATTTAATATAAAATTATCCAAGATAATAAATAAATAAATAAATAAAATTAAATTGGCCCAATTAATTATTCTAACCTAAATAAATAATTAATTGAACTCCTAAAATAATTCTTCCCATAATAAATTCACTCAATAAACCCATATAGTAAATAAATTTACTAAGGTTATTTTAGTTATTTTGGGGATCAAAAGATATATTATTCTTGGCTATTAAAATGATCAAAATACCCCTACTAACAAATAGTTATATTTTATCATTTTAAATATTTTATTTATCACCATATAGAAATATTACTTCTAAGAATAATATTGCAAATGTAATGCCTTCGACCTGTAGGTGTAATGATGAAAATACCTGTGAAACCCCAGTCAAAACCAACTTTAGAGTGAGGGGGTTGGGATGCATATCATACTTTATTGCATATTTAAAAATATTTTTATATGATTTTGTGTGCATTAAATTTGTGTTTTATGGTCTAGAGAACTTGATTATGATTATTGAATGAGAATGGCAAAATGGTAATTTTTTCTTGAGGTGAAAAAGAGAGATAGCTTGAGGATTGAATAGGAAAATATTTTTAGAGGGAAAATAAGAACAAGAGTTGTTGTGGTTTAGTGGTTAGAGCCTTAAAATTAATTCTTGAGGTCTTGGGTTCAAATTCCATCATAGGAGCTTTAGCTTGGTTAAATTTTATTTTTGCTTGGGAAGTATTACTTTCGGCCTTAAGTGCTTGGAGTAGGATAGAGATGTTGTCCTAAGAGAGACATGATAGGAGTATCATAATCCTACTTTTTTGCCCTACACAAAATTCTTAAAGGGAATTCATTTCCTCTTGATCCTTAATTTTTTCTATTTCTCAATCCATTAGGATGTTCAATTTGTTCAAGTCGATTTTATTCTAGAAAAATTCCAACAATGTGTTGTGGCTTTGAAAGTTCAAAATGTCTTAGTGAAAGACATCCTATGGACTGAAACCATGGAAGAGGGGGAAGGATTTCAAGTGCATTAATTTCCTTAGTGAACTTTCTAAAACTTCACTCTAGTTAGGTTCATTTTCTTTCATGTATTGAACTGAAATTTTTCCACCTTCTTGTGCCTTCAAGGTGTCGAAATTCTTAGCCATTATTCCCTCCCCAAATGCTTCCAGAAAATGGCCATTTTGATCAGCTTGGAACCTGAATTTTTCTGGCCATTTTCGGACCGCACAAAGGTGGTGCAAAACTAGGAAAATTCCTGGGCAAATTCACAGCTTTGGAGGTCCGAAACCAAGCTGTTTTCTTCCAGGTTTTGCTCAGCTCCTTAGCCATGTTTTTCCTCCATGAAGAAGGCTAGAAACCAGCCTTGAAAGACCCCTGAAATCTCCTTCAAACTCCCTACAAGCCGATTGGAAAAGGGCAGCCGAAAACTGCCCAGAAAATTCTAGCCTTGCAAAATTCTGTGCAGTGATTTTCCAGCCTTGTTTCCTTATTCAGCCTTAGCCCAAACTCTTCCAATTTTCTGTACAGTCTTCCCTTAAACAGCCATGAACTGAACTCCATTGTCTTCCCCAACCTTCTACATGAAAATCCAATCATGGCCGCCCTAAAAGATTTCCAAAAAAATTACTGCAATCATGCTTGATTAGATACCAAAATTCCAGCCACCATAATTTAACAACTTTCCATAAAATATCCCTCAAACAACCAGACCTTCCCTTCACCATTATACTCCTTATTTTCAGCCACCCTTAGCCTCCTTCAACCAGCTTTCATCCAGCCGAAATACTGCACAAGTAGTCGGCCATGGCAACATTCCAAAAGCTCTCCAATAATCAAATATATTTTCGTATATTTAGTTTCCAAATTTGCTTCCCAAAAATATTCTTCAAGGATTTCAACAACTAGCCTTTCCTTTTCCTTTCCAAACCAGAAAATCATCTACCAAACCCTACAAACAATTCGGCCAGCCCTAAACCTACAGAAATTTGGCGGCCTCCAATCCAAAAGCTCTCCATTCTCTTCAACCTTCAAGAACACATAGCACACCAGGAACACTTACTCCTTCCTTTCACCTAATACCTCTCCAAATCACTTCAAACTTCTTCTAAAAATTTCAGATTTCATCTATACACTACCGTGAATCCATCCATACCATTTTTAACATCAAACTCCAAAATCTAACTCGCACTTTTGGATAAAAAACCAGAAATTCTGTGAAGGCTCAAGAACACCTTCAAGGTAGGTTTATTCAATCGACTTCATCTTCGCTAATCTTCAATCTCTAATGAACATATATGTGTTTAAGCATGCTAATGAACTTTCTTCTTCTTCTTCTTCTTCTTCTTCTTCTTCTTCTTCTTCTTCTTCTTCTTCTTCTTCTCTCTCTCTCTCTCTCTCTCTCTCTCTGACCGAACACTCCCTCTCTCTTGGCCGAATGGCTTCTTTTCCATGACCATGCTTCCTTTATCTTCTTTGGATGGATTTAGACATCTAGGGGTTGAGATTCATTCGAAACTCCTTCAACATATTCATCAATCAAGTAAGCTTTTTTAACCCTTTTTTTAAATTCTAGATTCATGTCTCTAGGATGATGTTGATAGAAGATGAATCATGAATAGAGTTGAGTATATATTGTTGTGATGAGTTGAGATTGAAGCATGAATATATGTATGAATATGTTGGAGATGGGATTTATGCATGGATGGGTTATCTTGGTTGATTGTATGATGTTTTGAGGTTTAATGCATATCTCCATGATCAAGTATGCTAGAGATTATGTCATCTATGATGAATAGGATTTATATTCTTGTGTGATTATTAAAGCCATGATTATATTTATGCTAGTAAAGGTTAGATCATGCCTTAGTAAGTCTAGATCTATACTTATATGCATGATTTGGATGAGTTGATGAATTGAAGGATTGTATGTTCATGATTGTGGTTAGCCATAAAAATATGATCATGACCTAGTTATCCCTAAGCTAATTTTTATTTCATGAATAAAATATTTCATAACATGATTTTGCTAGTAATTTCGAAAAAATCCTAGGAGGGGTAGATTTAAATTATTATATATAATAAGGATATTTTAGTTAAATAAATAACAGCTTTTGCTAGAAAATAAAATATATATGTAGATATTATATAAAATAATGAAATCAACTAAAGCCTTTTATGAAAATAATCATAATTACTAAAATATTTATTACTAAAAATTTAATTATTATCTTTTAATCAAAACCCATTAAAAATTTATTTATTATTTTTCAAGCAAGACTCATTAAATTTATTTTCAACTAATTTTAGTTATCAATTATTTTCTAACAACTAAATTATTAATAAATCATTATTTTACCTAATACCACCTAGGACTCTTCATCAAATAAACTCTAAATTTTTCTTAGCAAGATTTAAACATTCAACTTATTAGTACTTATTTCCCAAAACCTTAATTATTTTAAATATCAAATTAGGCTTAGCTTATAAACCTATTTATTTATTGTTTGGCCTTAAAACTTGGGACACTAGGATCATGGTAATAATGAGTTGAGTTGTTTTAAATTGAGAAAGTGAATTTTGGCTTGAGTTTGATTGTGGTTTGTATTTGCTCATGCGGGGTTAGGTCAGCTGTTGGAGACCTTTTATTGTGAGCAAGGATCAGGTAAGCTCCTGTATAAAACCTGATTGATGTAAAATGTTTATTATGGCAAGCCAAATGTAGAGTGCATGGACACTCAGTTCTACAAAGGCAATTGAGGATTAACTTCTTTCTTTTTTTTTTCAGACAAATAAATTATTTGAAAATCAATAAGTAAGTTTATTCAATCTCAAAACTCTTTCCAAAACTGAATTTGACAAAGACTTTGGAAACCCTTAATTGTTTTTTCATGTGGAACGGTGTTTTATTCATTTTCTCCCAAATGAGAAACGTCATTGAGTACTCAATAAGGGTGGATTGCTAGGACTAGTCTTTGAAGGGTTAGGGTGAGTCTCTCAGTAGGTGGCCACCTCTGAGGGGTGAGTCCTTCCCGGATAAGATGTCAGTCCAGTAGGTCGTGCCGGTCCGAGCTAGCAATTGTTTATTTTTCAATCAAGTGACTGTGTTTTGTTGGAATGGACACCCGGGTGTTATTTGGGTATAGAAAATGAGGAGTATCTTGCCCGGTAGGCCGATCACCTACCTTTTTTATCAGTTTACACAAAGTATCGGCAATCTGACCAGTTATGGGGCCTAACGTGTGGTAACCCATGATCATTTCTTTTGAGTGGTTGATTTTATTGATTGTGTATGGTTGAAAAAGCCAAAACACTACTCTTGCTTTTGACTAATGTTTATTGCTTGCTAGTATTTCTCTTATAAAGGTTTTATACTTTACATTCACGAACTATTTTTACTGGACACTCAAAGCACACACGGACTTATTGGGATTTCTGTCTCATTACCTTTTTACCATGATTTCAGGTCGATCCTGCTGTGGGGATGAGTAGCTAGTGTTATCTGCCTTGGAAGAGAATGTTGTCATTTATTTTTCTGTGTTGCTTTGGGGAGTTGAGAGTAGATAATTTTACTTATGGATTTGTTTTGGGAATTCATAGATTTATTCTTGGGATATAATAAATTTTAAGTTAAAGTATTATTTTTATTCCGCTATTTTATTTGTGTGATCTAGTTATAAAGACCCTTGTCTTTGGGACGGGGCGACATCCCCGGCCCTGGTGGGCCTAGGTAGCGGGGTGTTACAATACCCCTCTATGTAACACGCGTTATTGAGATAGGAAAAATGCACTAACACTTTTCTCAGTGACATCTACCATTCTTTGATAACTAATCCGATAATCCATGACTTCTAGAATGTATCCACTTATCATAGGAAGCTATCCATAAGTGTACATACTTAGTCATATTTTTCAGGGCTCTAAATTATTTAGATTATCCTCGATAATCACAAGGGGGTAATTTCTTCACGTAATGAAACATATATACTCTATTGTATAAGTATGTTTTAATTAATTAGAGTCATACACCCAATATACAAGGTTTTTGGCCTTGCGATAAGACCTCACCCAACATACACCAAAGTATACAAGTCCAACTTCACCAGACCACCAACTTATATTCAAGTCTTATGGTACTCGTCCATTTAGTAACTAAAATAAACCAATCTTTATTTATTTTAATAATTTTATAAAGATTATTATCACGTGGTCCAATTCTATATATTCCAAATACAGTTACACTATTGGTGTGAGCGGACTACTTACTGGTTAAAGGTAAACTATTCCCCATTTTGAAGTCATAGTGTAATGATCTAAATCTTGATGAACTGCCCAGCTTCATTAATCAATCAAGAATAAGTTTAACTTATGTGTTAGTAGCTTATAATCTACACCTTACTATGAAAGTATGACTCAAATATGTAGATTGCTTACTAACACATTTAGACCTTAATATACAATATATGTAAACAAACAATCATTAATGAATGAAACTTTTATTAATTTCTAAAACACAGAAATATATAGACCATTTTGGGTATACATTCCAACAATCTCCTATTTATACTAAATGGACTATGATAGTTTATATGTGCCTACCCCTATGACATCTAAGTATCTTTGAACCATCTTCTCTATCAAAGGCTTAATAAATGGGTCTACTAGATTATTTGTCAAGGAAATCTGATCAACTACTATTCCCCATTTCAGGATGAACTCCCGGATCAAGTGATACCTCTTCTCAATGTGCTTACCCTTCATGTGGTTTCTTAGCTTCTTACATTGTGATACAGTTCTAGAATTGTCACAATATATAGTAATAGGACTGTCCATTTTTAGCACAATTTCAAGTTCTGTAACGAACTTCGGGAGCCAAACCGCTTCTTTAGAAGCTGCTGAAGCTGCGACATACTCAATTTCCATGGTAGAATCAGCAATACAAGATTGCTTAACATTTCTCCCTAAAATATCCTCTCCAGACAAAATAAAAACATATCCACTAGTGAATTTTCTTTCATATTTACTCGCCCAGAAGTCTGAGTCCCTGTAACCGATAGGAACTAAGTCATCAGCTTTGTAAACATGCATATAATCCCTCGTTCCCTTTAGGTACTTGAGAATATGCTTCACAGCTTGCCAATGTTCTTCCCCTAGGTTTGACTGATACCTGCTAACCATGCCTAAAGTAGATATCTAGCCTTATACAAAGCACGACATACATGAGACTTCCCACTGCCTAGGTATAGGGAATCTTACTCATCCTTTTATTTTCTTCCTGTGTCTTAGGACACTGTTTGGAAGATAAGGTCAATCCGTACTTAAAGTATGAGTGACCTTTTACATCGATCCATACTAAACTTAGCTAATATCTTTTCAATAGAAGTAGATTGGGATAAACCTAGCGTTCTTTATTTTCTATTTCTAAGAAGTTTTATTCTAATAATGTAGCTAGCTTCTCTCATATCTTTCATGCTAAATTAATTTGATAGCCAAAAATTTATGGATGACAATATTCCTACCTTATTTCTAATGAGTAGAATGTCATCCACATAAAGTATCATAAAAGACATGTTATTGCCATTTGTTTTCCTATACATGCATGGTTCATCTGCGCTTTGTATGAATCCATAAGACTTTACAGTCTCATCAAAATATTTATTCCATACTCGTGATGCTTTCTTAAATCTATAAATGGACTTCTTAAGCTTACAGACTATTGTTTTTGGCCTTTTACAACAAAGCCTTCAGGTTAGGTCATATAGATGTCTTCGCTAAGATAGCCATTAAGAAAAGCTGTCTTGACATCCATTTGTCAAATCTCATAATCATAATGACATATAATGGCCAAGAGAATGTGAATGGACTTAAGCATGGTAAGAGGTGAAAAGGTATTCTTACAGTCGATTTCTACTTTTTGAGTATAACCTTTTGCTACCAATCTTGCTTTAAAGGTTTCTATATTTCCATCTTTACCTCTCTTTCTCTTGCATACCTACTTACACCATATGGGTTTAATCCCTTTAGGTGCAATGACAGGATCCCAGACTTGATAGAGATAGATAGACTCAATCTCGGCATCCATTGTTACTTGCCATTTGCCTGCATTAGCATCAATAATGGCTTCATCATATCTATTGAGACTTTGCTCCTAACGGTCGGAGACTATCTCAAAGGCTTCTCTAGCCCATTTTTTTGGAACCCTAAATATCCTCCCACTACGACGTGATTCATTTTGTATAAGAATATCTGGCTGTGCCTATTTAGGTTCCTCAATTGGGGTATTCGAAGTTGAAGTGTCACTCAATTTCTCTTCCAATTCCGCCTTACTTGAAGTCTTAGTAGATGCATTTTGTTCATCCTTCAAATATCTAGCATGAGTACTAATAAGTACCTTTTGCTTTTGGAGATGATAAAAGTATCTACCTCTTATTCCCTTTAGATACCCTACGAAGTAGTACAATTCTGATTTTGGGTCTGGCTTACTTCCTTAGTCAATACATAAGTTGGAAAACCTTATACCTTAAGATGATTTATTCTGGGTTTTTGTTCAATCCATATCTCATAAGGTATCTTAGGCACTGGCATAGAAGGTACCAAGTTCAGAATATATACTGTAGTTTCTAGAGTATATTCCCAAAAAGAAATAGGAAGAGTTGCATAACTCATCATGCTTCTTACCATTTCCATCAATATTCTATTTTTTTTCTCAGCTACTCCATTCTGCTGGGGAGTCCCAAGTGCAATTGATTGAGATACTATACCCTGATGTACTAAGTAGTCTTTGAATTTACTAAGGAGATACTCTTCACCATGATCCAATATTAACTTTTTGATTAGTTTACCTGTTTAACGTTCCACTTCAGCTTTAAACCCTTTGAATTTATCAAAGGAGTCAGACTTGCACCTCATCAAGTAAACATAATCAAAACGCGTGTGATCATCTGTAAACATAATAAAGTATTCATAACCTCCTCTAGCAGGTGTAGACATAGGACCACAAACATCAATATGAACTAACTTTAATATTTTCTTGACCCTTTCCACTTTTTGAGTAAAAGACCTTTTGGTCATTTTACCTATAAGACAAGATTCACATTGAGGCAATTCTTCCAATTTCAATGAGTCCAAAGATCCATTTTGGATTAACCTCTGAATCCGATTAGGATTTATATGTCCAAATCTCAAGTGCCATAAATAAGAGTTATTTAATGTGGCCTTTATCTTCTTATTATTAGGTTCTGTCTGAGTATTATTTATTTGACAATTAATATGATTGATATAAAAAAGATTTCCATATATATTTTCAGAACAAATAATATTTTCATTTCCACTGATTGAAATACTAAAATAGAAAGAAACAGAATATCCTTGATTAATTAATCTTGAAATTGAAATCAAATTTTGTTTAAAACTAGAAACATATAACATATCTTTTAAAACTAAAATTCTATTACAATCAAATAAAAGCTCCAAGTTTCCTACTACTTTGGCTGACATTTGTGCTCCATTGCCCACTCTAAGTGCATGCTTTCCTCTACTGTAATACCCCTACTATAAATAATACTGGAAGCGTGTAACAGGTTTGGGGGTCGCCCAGTCTAGTTTCCCAAACAAAAGGTCTTTATAACAAATAGAAGTACATATACTGATATACTAAGGTCACACTATTGTCATATACAACTCCAAAATAAAGTATAAAACACACTGACAAGTGTTCTGTGATAGTAATATAAGGTACATGCACAAAGGTATAGTCTGTAGACCTATATAATGGTATCGTCTTTTATTGGCGAGGTCCCTCTATTCCGGATCCTATAAAATTGAGTAAAGACACGTGTGAGTGAAAGTCACTCAGTGAGTCCCATAGGTGCTAGTGTTTTATGAAAACAAACAGGCACAAGAATTTTCGAGTTTTGTTTCAAAATCCGTTATAGGAAAGTATCATATTTTTCCACTGAAAACAACTTTCCAACTCACTAGGAAGGAGTTTATTTTGAAACCAATCATTTTTGGAAAATCAAGTTTTATTCAACATTACTGCCCAATTTCAGAAATACAGGCACTTCTCTCATCAAAAGGTCGACCTGTGTGCAAAGCTCGTAGAGTCTTGCCTTCGACATCACAGTTGTATTGTACTAAGGACACAAGCCTATAGTACTCAACTATGCATTGTCTGAGCAAAAAGTGCATACCAACACAATACTAAAACATGAGAATGTTTTACTTGTCACCGTAAGCCTAGGGGTCCCAATCCTAACGTCAATCACCATTGAGGTGGCAAAGGGTTGAACACGCCAGGTGTTCCCGCCCCGCATCCGTAAACAACCCAAAATAATATGCACTCAAAGCATAGGCAATTGCTGGGTGCTAAACTGCTAGCCAGGATGGCTAATCTCAATGTCTTATTGCCCCGTTTGGATTAAGACAATCCCTAGAACTAACTATGTTACTTAGGGTCGTCTACCTCTAATGAGAGCTATGACAAAAATCAAAATTCTTACTGAGTATTTAACGTCTTCACTGGTTCACAAGATCCGTCCAATTCTATTGGTTCACAAGACTAATCAAATATTCCATTCTTAAAGGAGCATAAATAAAATACTTTCCGGGGGCTAAAATATCATTTTTCAAAAGTTAATCTCTTACCAAGAGATTGTTTTCCAAACCGCAGCAAAAAAGGATAAAAAGTCCTTTTTTGCTTGATAAAATACATTTCCAAGGGCATTTTTGCCATTTGACAAATACCCAATTCTAAAGGAGTTTTATTTAGGAATTCTAGAATTCTAATCCTAAAAGAAGAATTAAATTCAAGAAATTCCAATTATAATTCCATAGTTCACCTTTTCTAAAAATACTTTCCATAAAAAGGAATATTTATGCTTTCCTAGAATAACACATTATTTCGTTTCATAATTAATGAAAAGAAAGCCTTTCTGGTATATGTTTATACCTAGGAATTATTCATAATTCAAAGGATTCAAAATTCCTTATAGAAAATATCATTTTCTAAACTCCTCAATAATTTCTCGTTCAGAGAAACCATATTTTTCTCAGGAAAACACAAAGGTCCATTAACCTTGTCATAAAAGGTTTTAGGAAAATTTTTCACTAATTATGAATAATTCCATTTATAAAAAATCATATTTTCCATTCAATTGCAATCATGGCATGATACTATTTCTTCCTTAGAGGAATCATTTATTTGTTTAGAGAAACCAAAAAAAATCATAGAACATTTCTTCAATAAAAACATAATTTCACTAGCATAAAACAGGATTCGTAAAACAAGTGGGACTCACCTTGTGTCCTAAATTAACGTAGTTGTAGCTATATGCTTCTAGCCTTTTGTTCCAATCCCTAACGTGAATAACCTACATTAAAGGTCATTTGAACATTAACTTAGCAACTAAGTTCACACCTTTTAGTTACTAATATAAGGAAATTGGTAATCTCCGTTTTCCTATTTCTTCTTGAACTATTATTTCCTTGCGTAATAAAATCCATTATGCACTTCTTTATCCCTTTTTTTCCACATAAATACAAGACTTTCATATGCCTTTTGAAAATCTTCATTCTTCCATAAACATCATTAAAACAACAACGAAATCCATTTGCTTGGATTTAATTTTTTGCATTTTTCCAACTTTGGCACTATTTCTTGTTTTTATCATATCTTTCAATATACAACTCCGATTAATCTCAAATTAGCGCCAAAACACTCGTAAGACATTCACATACAACATTCCATTTTCTCAGTCTTGAATTCATTTCAGCAGTGCTGGGGCGAAATAGTCCCAGCTTCTCATAATCCAACCATTAATTTCACAAATAAAAATTATTACTTCATTCTCCCTTAATTAAACTACTTATACAACATTTATTCCACCTCAATTTTAATCATATCTCCCTTCAATTTTCTTATTTTCAGGTCTATTCATCCCAACAAATCAATAGTTTCAAAGCACAAAATCAACTATTATACATAAGAACAACAATAATTCATTTTCCTTAACAATTAAACCATTTTCCATTTCAATTTCATCTTCATCTTCATTTTTTGCAGCCATGAACTACCCCTTAAATCACCTTCAAAACTCCTTCATACACTATATAAACATAGCATATAGTCACCATAAACAACCGACACACACAGCACACACAATCACTTGAAGAACATAGCTAAATTCTAAAATAATTCATGAAAATTATGGATTTTCTCAACATAATTCATACCAAAATAATCTTCATGCTTCAAACTACAACTTTAATTCTTGAAGCTTGAATATTTACCTTGTTTATAGCTTGGTTTGAGCTTGAATTGTCCCAAGTATCTCTTTCTCCTTTGTAGAAAAACTTTTTCTCTCTCTTTTTTCTTTTTCTTGCTATAGCTATTCTTCATTTTCTCTTCTTTTTTCTTTCCTTCTTCTTTCCTTTATGTTGCTATTGAAGGCATAGAAAGGAAAACACAGGGCACGCAACGGAAGTAAAAGCAAAAAAAAACTAGAAAAAACTAAAGAACAGGGGAACCAAACAGAGCCGGTGCTGGTTCTAGCAGCCTTAGCCGGCGTCGGTTGCACTCTGTACTGATTCCGAGGTTAAAAAAAAAATTTACCTCTTTTCTTCGTTCTAAGAATTTGCTGGACCGGAATGTGTGCAATCGGGGTAGGTTTGCTGGTAGAAACCTCTGGTGCGATGCCTGCAAGCCTCCTACTCCATTTTTACATGTAGGTGAACTCCAAACTCTCGATCTTCCAGTATTTAGCCTGCCTAATTCCATTTGGTGAACAACTAACAAAACTAATGAATATTTTATGGAGAGAGAGAAAGAGAGACGTGTGTTTTTTTTTTTTTTCACAGAGAAGAGTCTGTCAAAAACAACGACAATCTCCAATTCTCCTGTTTAACCTAAATAAAACCCTAAGTTAAACTGGACTGGGCCATTGGACTCTTAGTTTAACCTTTTGGACTAAATTAATTATTCTAATTAGAACCAATTTAATGGCCCAACAAATAATTAATTTTCCTAGTCCAATTAATAAGCCTATATTAGTTTAGTCTCAGGTTAATCCCTAATTATTCAAACTGGGCCAAAACCCTGAATAATTAATTAACCCATGATGTGTTTGGATTTGGGCATAAAAATTATACAAAAACTAAGCACATTCCCAATCAAATTTAAATTAAAACGTTAGACCTAAATCACACATATAAGCAAGCATACTCATCATTACTGAGCATAGGGTTCAAACGAGTGTCGATCCTCAAGGAACAAGTAAACATTAATTACTCCTCTTTCATTGTTTAACCAACTCAACAAAGTGAAAAATCAAATAAAAAGGAAAACTAAAAATAAAATAAAATAAAAATATGTACATGTCAAGGATGGAGAAGTATGCAACTCACACCATTGATTAGACAACCATGATCTTCAAGAACTTAACCACTATCGTAATCAATCATTCTCTCAGCACCATGAAGGATTAAGGTAAATTAGCATCACTGGATCTGTCTCAACTAATTACTACCTTCTAGATAAATTAGCATCACTTAGTCTGTCTCAACTAATTCATCCAAAAGATGCATTAAACACAATCCTTAATTAAATTTCCGTGGTCTGGCAAATTTAAAATATGAAATTAATTAATGAATCCTTGGTCTGGCAAACATCAATTAACATTTAATTACTCAATCCTCAGCAATTAACCTTTTTGGTCTAGCAAGTTAATAGCCAATGAATGCAAAAATTAATCAATTGCAACCATCATCAACCTCTTTGGTCTAGCAAGTTAACAATAGAAACAACTAACTAATTTCGGAATATGCCCAAGTAATTAAATACCAAGAAGAACAGTCAATTAATCAAAAGATCAAATAACTCCAAGAATCATGATTATCTAAAATAATGTCAAATTACCATAGAACAATTAAAACATCATTGTCAAGAAAAAGAAAACAAAGTAAAAGAAAGAACTCATAGACAAGCCTCATTCTTCTTCCTTTGAAAACCTTCTTGTACAACCCTCCTTGAACTTGAAGAATTCCTCCTTAGACTGAGTGATTTTCTATGATGATCAATGAATTATCTCATTTTTCCTTGTGTTTTTCATCTATTTATAGGCTTAAGAAGTGCCTAAACTCGTAGGTACAAATTTCTTGGCCAAGTAGAAGTTAGAAGATGCTAAAACTCCCCAAATTTCCAAAAACGCGTCAAAAGATCGCAGCACCGCCTCAGGAACAAACCACAGCCGGCGCTGCCTTGGTCCATCAAAGCCGGCACCGCCTGTGTTCTGTTTCTCCACTCATTTACCGATTTTTTCCGAATTTTACACATACGTTCCAGAATGCAGCCGGAGCCGCCTCTAGCCTTACAGCCGGCGCCGGTTAGGCTTTGCTTTACTCTGCTTCTCCAATTTTTCCATCGCTTTGAAATCCGTGCATCCAGTGTATAGCCGGTGCCGCCTCTGCTCTGTTTCGCGACAGTTTTGCTTCGTTTTATCCAAAAATTTGAAATAATGACCAAAATACCTTTCCAAGGGTAAAATCTCAAATATGAAAGAAAATGACTAGTTATTGCACAAAATGTATTATAAAAGAGCCTCAAATAATTACGCAAAATATAACCAAATTATCCCCTATCAACCCACCAAACTAATTTAATTAATTCTCTCTCACTATGGACCTTTATTTTATTCTAACCCAATAATTAAATTATGCTACTTAAATAAAATAAGTTTCATTTAATTTAAGATCAATTCCTTAGCCCGTATTTAATTAGGACTCACAGTCTATACTGGGGACCAAAAGACACACCGCCTTGTCTACTAAAATGACCAAAATACCCTTACCATATAAATAGTTGTATTTTACATTTTAAATATTTCCTAATATCACTATAAGAAAATATTGACCCCAAGGACAATGTTGCGTTAGCAAAGTCTCCAACCTACATGTGTAATGATTGAAATACCCCTCTATACATCACCATACATTTAGAGAGGAAGAAGTGTACTAACACCTCTCTAAATGACATCTACCATCCTTAGATTTCTAGTCAAATGATCCACGACTTCCTGGATTGGTTCCGCTTTCCAAGGGAGCTACCCTAAAGCAAACATCCAAGTTATGTTTCTCAGGGCCCTAGTTATTTAGATCATTCAGACAACCACAAGGGGCGATATAGTATAGAAACTATCTTATACAAATTTGTCTTAACTAACTAGTTACACATACTCAATATGCAAGTATATTGGCCCTACGATAGAACCTCAACTATAGTATATCAAAGTACATTCTTCCAGCTTCGTCAGACCATTAACTCATACTCAAGTCGTAGAGTACTAGCCCACACTGTAGCAGTAGTAGTTTAGGTTTCTACCATATAGTACTTTTAAGAAACCACTACTATTGGTCATGTTCTACGTATTCGAAATACGCTTATGTCATGAAGTGAGTGAACTACTCACTAGCTAAAGGTAAGCCATTCCTCATTTGGAATTCACAACATAATAACCTAGACATGATGAGATTCCCATTCTTATCAAACAGTTAAGAACGAATGTTTATGTGTTAAGTAACCCGTGATCCATACCTTACTGTGAAAGACCTCCATTCACATGGACCACTTATTTAAACATAATGGGTCTTTTCCAAACGTAATTGTGCATAAATAAAAATGTAAATTCACAAATAATTTCTGAAAATAAATTCTTTTATTAAAACATTTGATATTTACATCAGAAACCTAGTCTAAGAGGGTATATTTCCCAACAGCTACCGGTTTGGATAGCTGAAAACTAGCTCTTCACCACCATTCTTGGTAGGCAATTGTGACCAATTTGGTCACAAGGCATTTAATGCACTGTGGGCTATCTATTCTTGCTATTTTTTGATTGGTTATTTTAATTTTAATTACCAAATTCTTAAGCTTTTTCCATAAGCTCTTGAATTCTATTGCATGCATGAATATCTCATGCAACAAATTGTATTTTGATGCATAAATTTTGAGTGTATAAAAATTATTAAATTTAAATTCATCCCTAGCGAAGTTTTAATTAAAACATTAATTCCAAATTACACATACGAGCAAGTATACTCACGCAAGTATAGTATAGAAAATTAACGAGTATCGATCCTCAAAGGAACAAGTACACACTAATCACTTTTCATTCATTGTTTAACCGACCTAATAAAGTGATAAGATAATAAAAAAAATAAAGAAAAATATATACAATTTAAGGATGTAAAATTATGCAATTTAGACAAATACTTTTGAAAACATGACAATGAGTCACTTAGCAAATATCACAATTAATGATCATCTTGGTCTCATGATGGATTTAAAATAGACTCACTTCGTTTGTAATCTATGGAATCACTATCTTCTATTTAAATTAGTGAACATATTCTGTCTCAACCAATTTACCCAAAAGATGCATTAAAATCAATTCTCATATAAACTCCTATATTCTAGGCAATTTAAAGTATGAAATTAGTCAATGAATCCATATTCTAGAAATCATCAACTAACCCATTTTTAAGCAAGTTAAGAGATAACAAATATGAAATTAATTAGTTGAAGTCATTATCAACCCCTTTTTCAAGCAAGTTAACAATAAAAATCAATGAATTAATTTCGTACTAAAAATAAGTAATCAAATCTCAAGGCAAATAATTCATTAATCAAATAACTAAATATATTTAGAATCATAAATCTAAGAATAATATCTAAATACAATTAAAGAATTAAACTCTCATCATTCAAGAAAAAGAAAACAAAGGAAAAAGATAAATACTCATAGACAAGCTTTTCAATTTCCAATAAAAACTCCTCCAAAAGCAATGCTCATTGAGTAATTTCTCTAGAGAAAATATTAATGGTGATGCACTCTAAAATATTTGTCTAATGATCCATATTGTGCACACTTTTATTACATATGTGAATAGGCTTTTTTATAGGCCTTCAGATTTCCTAAAAGTCCAAAACAGCAAAGAAGTAATTTCCTAATAGAAATCTGGAATTATTCACAAAATCCACCGCCTTAATTTCATTGAAGCCGAAATCGAGCCAACATCTAGCAATTGAGATGTTTCCTTTTCTATTGAATTCGGCTCACCCAAGTTGAATTCCCTTGTCCCAAGCCATTGAGCCATGAAGCCACTGCAATTTCCTTTCTTCTTTTACTGAAATCAGCTCATCCGAGCATATCTCTTTCTTTTCTATCAAGTCGCGGCTTGTCTTCTTTTGGTTGCGTCCACCTAAAGATGCACAACATCCCCCCAAGGATGCCATCCTTCTTTTCTTTGTTGTTTGTTTGTTTCCTTGTTCAGTGACCAATTCTTTCCTTTTTCCTTTTGTCTTCTTGTTAAGCCATGGCTAGCCAAGCCTCAACTTTTCCCTATTGAAGCCTCGCAAGGATTCCTTTCATCCTCCCTAGGTTTTCACTTGTTGTTTCCTTTTATGTTTGTTATTTCGGTTTCTGCTTTCTAGCTTATTTTTTTTCTCCTGTGTTTTGTTCTGTCTCCAGTCTTGGACCGGTGCTAGGTTAGTCTTCTTGGCCTGGTGCGGGGTCTTCAATGGAAAATTATCCAATTAGCTCCAAATTCACATATTTTTGTATAAAATTACAGAAAAATATTTTTATAAATGAACTATCAAATAGGAAAGAATATAACTAGTTATTATATCAAAAGTATCATAAAATATATTCCAATAACTAAAAATATATATATATAAATTTAGGCCCTATCACATCCCCCCACACTTAAATCTTTGCTTGTCCCTAAGTAAATTACAAAGCACAAAACACAAATTAGCTCTTCTCAAATTCATCTATACCAAAGTCATAATTTCTTTTTTGAAATTAGATATAAATTTGTCATTTATTTAACTCTTTAAATTTTTTTTTAAACTCATGCATTAAATCAAATATGCCAAACTCTCAAAATTAAGTTAAACAAGTTTATACTTTAGTTTAAGAAAACTATTTCACCTTTCAAGCCAAGACCTAGATAACATAAAATCATACAAGTCAAGTTGTTCAACCAATTCAAAATTCATAGAATCAAATTTGCACAGCCTTACGTAACAAAATAAGGAAACATTCATTTTTTTTTTCAATGTTTTTTCAACACTCATTTTTTTTAATGACTTAGAGAATTAAAAGCCTCAAAAAAGTGGATTCCTCTTCACTAACCATATTAGTTCCCTTATAGCCATTCATTTTCTTTACTTTTCGGGCATGGACCTCAAGAGAGTGGAGTTCTTTATTTATTTTTTCTTTCTCTTTCCACTAACCATATTGGCCTCCTTAAGCATTGTGTCCAAGTGAGATAAGCATTGTTTTCAACTAGAATGAACATTCTCTTTCAATGAAATAGATAAATCTTTCCACTCATTTTTTTTCAACTCACCAAAAGAAAATTTCACTCTTTCTTTTCAATCCTCACAATCCTTATTCACAACCCAAAGTTAAACAAATGTAGAAAATCATGAATCAGGAATTAATCAACAACTCTTTCCATATTTCATCATATCATCCATATCCAAACAAGAAAAGTAGAATAAAATTCAAATACTAAAACATAACCAAGATTAACTTAAATTGCCAAGATTTAACATATTCAACTTAATACACAATTTTACTTAATAAAATCCAAAGGTGAAAGATAAAATCATAACCTTATCATAGGTAAAAAAAAATTTCATACCAGTTTTCAAAAATTTCAAAAATATCCCCATAGTTATTGAAAATCCATTGAATTTAAAAAAGATGCACTTGAGAAAATATTAAATCCCTCTCCCACGCTTAAATTAGACATTGTCCTCAATGGCCTAAAATGGCACAATAAAGCATAACCAATAGACCAAAAATGCAAAGAGAAAAAAGAAAATAATACTCCCCAAGGCAGATTAGCTCCATGTAAAGGGAAGTTCTCCTTCAAGAAGTCAAAAGAAGTAGTGTCATCAACATGGGAGTTAAGAAACCTACCAAAAAAAAAAAAAAAAAAAAGCAAACATACTAAGTAAAAGCCTAAAAGAGGAATTGAAAGAAAACAAACTAAAAGCACACTAAAAAATCAAAGAAAAAGAAAAAGAGAATGTCAAAGTATTTAAGAACCCCCTGAAGTAGAACCTCCAGACAAGCATCCAAATTGTCTTCCTGGTCAGTCTCACGATCCTGGTCCATGGAATCTTCTCAATTTTAGGACAGGGGTCGGTCAGAACATACTTGTATTCCTCTACAGTGAATATTATGTTCAGATTCTTTTTCCAATCTATATAGTTAGGTCCAGTTAACTTATTCTCTTTGAGAATAATGGACAAAGGACTGAAACTAGACGTTTCTGTTGATTGTGTAAAAACTTCATTCAAAAAAATGTTTCTTTTGGAAAAACATATAAAAAATGCACATTTAAAACATCATATTATTTCCATAATATGGTTAATCTATTAAAACTATTATAAAAAATATAAAAATTTTGGCTCTTAGAAAAATTGATAAAGCTTCGTAGGAAGGTTAACAATTTTTTAAGTGAAGTATATAACCATCACAAATTAAACTTCTATAATAGATAATGATCTAGAGATAGTTCTATCAATAGGATGATCACTACTCTCACCACCTACGGATAATCCAGCATTAATGGCTCCAACGATAGACTGGCCAACACTAACACATATCTGAGGCTTTAATTATAATTCTTCTGTTAGTTCTAGGTTATTGTGAAAATTCATCCTATAGGGGGTTATGCTCAGAATGACATGAGAAAATTCACAATCTCTAACGGGAATCCATGATGGAAGCTATGTGGCCATTGGAACTCCTTTCCCACTTAATCTTTTGAGAAAAATAAGTTTTTGGAAAAAAACAAACGTTTCTTTAAAATTTAATTGATTTTATTAACTTTAATGACAACCCAAAAATTCAACCATTAATCTGTATGTCAAGGATAAAATCCTTTAAGAGAATAAACTATGAATTTTTATTGCACTACTTAAGTTAAAACTATTTTTCTAGGAACTAAATTTAAAATACTTAGATTCAAAATTATTCTCCATGTCAAGGATAAAACCCTTTGGAAGAATAAAGCATGAATTTATTTTTTAAATTGCCTAGTTCCATTTTAAAACGTTTTCCTTAATTATTTTTTCTAGAGAAAAATTAATTTCTCAAAAACTTTTGTGCATTTGATCACAAAATTAAATAAAATAGTCATGCTCCAAAAATAAACTTTTTAAATGCTATCTCTAACCTTTAATTCTTATGTGACCAAATAATGGATTAAACATAATAACAATAATAATATTAAAATGATCTTATTTAATCCTAAGGTGGTTCCACTTGTACTAACCATTTTCATGCAAAATTATTTAATACCATAAATAAACCATTGCAAGAAAATAACCTCATGTGATATGGAACCCAAAAAGAAAAAAAAATACAAGGAAAATTTTTTAAAAAATTCCTTCAGTGGACCTAACCCGAACTGCATGTCGAACTAAATGGAAACTGAGTTCCCTTTTGCCAAAACTGGTCGCGCAGTGAGGGAGTAAAACTCCCAAAGCCAGCTGCGGCTTGCAGGACTGAAAACCGGCCACGGGTGCTGGGAAGTCGGGCGTGGTTTCTGGGATGGAATTTCTCTAGAGCCAGGCACGGTATAGGTTACCCAGTCACGGTTCATGGGACATAAATCTCCCAAGCCGGCCATTGCTAGCAAGCTGATCAGCCACGGCTAGCCCTTTATCAACCCGGCTCTTTTTTTCTTTTGTTTTTCGTGCAATCTTCTCTATTTTCTACAATTTTTCCTTCAAGTTTTCTTCAGGGTTTTTGGGTGTTAATCCATACACTAATATTTTTTTTACAGGAATCCGTAAATTGAATTAACATACAATATCAATCGCCTATGCCTTTCAAAATGAGACGTACATAAATTCTACGGAAAGCGATTAATTACAAATTACAAGTGTTTATACCTCCACGCACGTGGCGTATACAAAATCTACTCATAACAAAAATCACGAGGGATCTATACAATCACAAAGATCATATATTTTTATTAGTAAATGAACCACCTTTACTAGTTATTAACCCTAAACATGCTATCAAATTATAACTATAGCTCTGATACCACTTGAAGAACCATGAGAAAATAAATACGCAGCGAAAATTGTAATTTAAAAAATTTTTTTGAGCCAAAGTTTAGAAATATTTACTTTTAGGGTGTTTTACTTGAATAACTGGTGTTGGATTCGGGGTTGATGGTACTTTTTGAATTAGAACGTCTACTTGTTTCGCAGAAATACTAGTTAACCATCGGCTCCTTCGCATCAAACACTTACTATGTTTACTAACTCTTGATCTTCTGGAGCATTCTTGAACGTCCTATGGACTTCTACCGTTGAAAGTAAAATTAGAGTGAAGAAGATTGGAAGAAAAATGGAAGGGCTAAACGTTAAAAGAAAAATGAAGGAAAAACGATAAAAAAAAAAAAAAACAATGGCCTTTGTTTTTGTTCAAGGAAAACTGAAAAGCTATTTTTCTTTTAGAATTTCGGTCAACCACATACAGGCACACATGACATCTTTATTTATATAAACAGCTTCCTTTTTCCTTTTTGAAAATAAAAACAACCGGCCACTTCCTTTTTCTTTTATTTCTTTTTCCTTTTTCCCTGTGTGGCAACTACTCCAGGTTTTTAAACCTGTAGCCATCCTACAGAAATCTTGATGGACCAGGACTCTTCTTAATTAGTCCAAGACTAATTAATTAATTAATCCATTTAGACCCAATAAAAGATTATCTAAGATAATTAATTAATAAACAAATTAAATTAAATTGGCCTAATTAATTATTCTAATCCAAATAAATAATTAATTAGACTCCAAAAATAATTATTTCAATAATAAATTCACCTAATAAGCCTACATAGTAAATAAATTTACTAAGGTTATTTGATCTATTCTGAAGACCAAAAGACATATTATTCTTGACTACTAAAATGACTCAAATACCCCTACTAACAAATAGTTGTATTTTATCATTTTAAATATTTCATTTATCACCATATGAAAATATTGACCTAAGAAAAATATTGCAAGTACAATGTTTTCGACCTACAGGTGTAATGATAAAAATATTTCTCAACGTAACACTCGTTATTGAGATAAAAAAAAAAAAAATGCTCTAACACTTTTCTCAATGATGTCTACCATCTTTTGATAGCTAGTTTGATAATCCATGACTTCCACTATGCATCCACTTATCACATAGAGCTACACATAAGTGTACATATTTAGTCACATTTTTTAGGGTTCTAAATTATTTAGATTATCCTGGATAATTAAAAGGGGATAATTTCTTCATATAATGAAGCATATATATTCTATTGTATAAGTTTGTTTTAATTAATTAGAGTTATACACTCAATATACAAGGTTATTGGCCTTGCGATAATACCTCACTTAACATACATCAAAGTATATAAGTCCAACTTTACCAAACCACCAACTTATACTCAAGTTTTAGGGCACTCATCCACCCAATAGTTGCAATAAATTAATCTTTATTTATTTTAGTATTTTTATAAAGATTATTATCGCATGGTCTAATTCTGCGTATTCTAAATACACTTACATTATTGGTGTGAGTGGACTACTTATTGGTTAAAGATAAATCATTCCCCATTTAGAAATTAGAGTATAATGATCTAAACCTTGAAAAAGTGACCAACTTCATTAATCGATCAAGAATAATTTTCACGTATATGTTTGTAGTTCATAATCTACACCTTATTGTGAAAATACGACATAATCACGTAGATTACTTACTGATACATTTAGACCTTAATGTGATTATATATATAAACAATCATTAATGAATGAAACTTTTATTAATTTCCAAAATACAGAAATAAATAGGCCATTTTGGGCATACATTCTAACAAAGATAGCCTTTCTTAATAGTTATCTTAGTGAAAACATCTATATAATCCAGTCTGAAAGCTTCATTGCGAAAGACCAAGAGTATATGGTCTGCAAGTTTAAGAAGTCCATTTATGGAATTAAGCAAGCATCACGTGCATGGAACATACGTTTTGATAAGACTGTAAAGTTTTATAACTTTATAAAAAAACGTGGATGAATCATGTATGTATAGAAAATTGATAGGAACAATATGTCTTTTATAGTATTTTATGTAGATGACATTCTACTCATTAGAAATAATGTAGGGACGTTATTATTTGTAAAGGTTTGGCTTTTAAGTCAATTTAGCATGAAAGATATACTACAACAAATTTGATAATTAGTGATGAATTGCTAAAATACGTATTGTCAAAATGTCATGGAAAGTATTCATAGCATGACAAAAATCATAATTCATCACTTAATTTCATAAGTTGAATATTTTTCATGACGATATTTTACAATATCACATACTAGCATATTTGGCGCCAATATTTCCCACCTAGTAGAGATGGAGTGAAATATTTTTTTGTGACGATATGAATATTATGTGATGTTTTAATTTTGCCATTAATGTACCACCTTTTGCATGACGAATTATGTAACGTTATTATTTACTATCGAAAATTGACATTACATCACTAATATTATTATTCATTATATGTGATAATTTTTATTGCGTCATGTATTTAATAACTATTTGGTGAGCTATACATACGTCACCAAAATATAATTATTAATGACAAATCGCATTTTGTCACACTTATGTATAGTATAGGTGATAGTTTTAAAAATAATATAAATTTTTAAATAATCTATGGTGTTAATTATCTATCACAAAAAGATTACATTCTCGTAATATTATATATGATAAAATGTTTGTATCACGTATTATGAAGTTACATTATAATAATTCAATAGTATCATATATTTAATAATTTTTAGCCCTACTTAATTCTACCCTAACTTTCACATATTTATTAATTTTTTATTATATTTAAATAAATTCATCTCAATTAAATTCATAATCACTTATACCTGTAATTATGTCCCATGGTGAAAAAATCATGGATGAGGTCACGACAAGTGACGGTACACACGTCTACTCTTAGGGTTGTAGCACATGCAGGGAGTGCTAAACAATTTTAATATTTGTTGTTTCTATAAGAAAAATTTGATATTGAATTATTATAATATAAATTTTGGTCTGAAACACTTTTAATATATTAAATTGTCATATTGTTAAAAATATAAAATTTAATATAACAAAAAGGGCATGTGAAGAACCTTACTTTTGTTAGCTAAGACATAATTCGTAAATCAAATTTAGGTGATAAATAACTTTCGAATGCTAAGGTTAGGATGAGTTTCCTTTTTCTTTTTTTTTTCTTTTTTTTGGGAGGAGGGGAGAATGGGGGGCGGGGCGGGGCGTGGGGATGAATGGCTAATCATAAAAGCAACTATTGCTTCAAAATAGTAGGGAAATTGAACAATCCACGTTTAAATGAGAAACAAAGCTGACGTATTAGGTACACTAGCATTTTTCACATCCTTGTATATGTCATATGATGATCCATGGTTTTGACCTTAAAACAGCCAATATACCAAACATATGCATTTTTTTTTTCCTTTTAGTTATTATTTGATTATTTATGGCCTATTTAATAGAAATTTCAATATGAGAGTCTAAATATTTAAGAATTGATGTGTGAAAATTGAAATTTAAATATTAAATTCTAAATTTTGAAATTTACATTTGAAGACCAATTTGATTTTAATTTATTTGTACACTATATTTTAATACAATTTAAAATAAATTGAAAAGAATAATAATGCTTAGATAAATATCTAATAAATTCAAATTTTAAACTTAATTAATTTTCATTTCATTTAAAATTTATAACATAATTTTAGTATGTATTAGTCAATTAAGTGATCACAATAATCTATTATCACACGTAATTAATTATTTAATATTATCTATTATAAAATAAAGTTAAATAAATAAATAATTAATTAATTTTAAATATTTATTGAGTTATCAAATAGGTCCTTAATAATTCCTTTCCCTTTTTGAATTGAATATATACATTTTATTTTAATATTATTAAAATAAATATTTGTTTTTAAACAAATATATTTTTTCTAAATTTTCTTAATTAAAAATTTCTACAATTTAATTTCTTTTATTTTAAAAAATATAAATTTATCATTCTGTGAGTACCATTAGCTTTTCTATCAATAGAGATAAAATAGTAAATTATATATAATTAATTATTCTCATAAATTTTTATGCTAAATTAAGATCAAACATTTAAATTTAAATAGAATAAATTCTATCTTGATTTAAATTCCCTTCACATGTAATAATGTGATAAATTGAATTAGTTATAAACACGTCTATCAAGCAATAAGAAATTTACTTCGCTCCTTTTTCGAATTTTGTATTTTTCTTATTAAAAAAAAACACTCCCGCCCACATCAGGCATGGCTAATATCATCCAAAAAGGGGGGAAAAATTCTTTTCATCTGTTCAAAAGTAATATTGTTGTTTCCATTTTTGTCAACCTTGTTTTTCCCTCCTTTTGGTTCATGAAAAGAAAAAAAAAAAAGGGTACAGCAAAGAACAAAGAGACAATTAGAACAAGCAATTAGATAAATAATTTGTGAATTTTCTTCAAATTTTTTATCCCTTGATTTAATAACATAGGTCCAAGAAATGGCCCACAACTATGACATGACAGCAGCGGCCCAGCAATTGACAGCCCAAAAACTTCACTGTCATTGATTACTCTAATTTGGAAACTCGTGATTGAAAATAATTCTAAAATCAAGGAATCAAATCTCGCTTGTGGCGAATCTGTAGGGTGCCGAGGTTGAGGTAACGCAGTAGTAAATGCTTCTTGTTGACAGTTCTTCTTTCCGAGAGGGCCAAGCGAGAAGCAGGGGATAATTTGATGAGGGAAAAGGGGCTTCAAACTCATTTTCTCTTTCTACTGATCCATCTGGACTCGTCTTCATTTTATAAACCCATTTGTATGATATGGGTTTTATATTTTTTGTTTTGGGTATCAAGTCCCATGTCTCATGCTGTCTTAAGGCCTAAATCTCTTTTTCTATAACTGCGACCCATTTCTTTTGCTCAGAGACTTCCTTGTATGTATTGGGTTCTTTTATATCTTCTACTAAAGCTGCATTATTATATTTAAGATTTGATTTATGTACCATTATGGACCTTTGAAATGGTTTGTCGCATCTTGTATTCCTTCTTCTTCACTTTCTTCTTGTTGGGTTCTCCTTTCGTGCCCTTGAGATGTTTGGTGTACTCCAATATTATATGGACTTCTTTTTTTGTGTTTAGGACTTGTTGGGTCATTTCTATCTTCATGAGGAAGCTCTTCCTCGAGTTCTGACTTTTTTTCATAATTTTTCTTCCAATTCTTCCTCAATCTCTTTTGAGTTTGGTAAAAGAGCCGCTTCTGATGACCATCGTGATGACGTTTCATCAAATACCACATTTTGAAACAAATGGCATCGTCCTGTTGTTGAATCACAACACCTCCACCCTTTTCTTTTATTGTCATATCCATGAATACACATTTGATGGCCTTCTTATCAAAATTACCTTGTAGATTATCAGGAACAAATACATAGCATACGCATCCAAATATTGGAAAGTGATTTCCTGTGGACTTAATCCCCCATAGCTTCTCAAGTGGTGTGATGAAACTGAACCTTGCTTGTGACAACCAATTAATTACATGGACTACCATCTTCATACATTCCACCCAAAACTTTAGGGGAACATTCTTAGAGTGAAATATGCTCCTATATTCTTAGGAGTGAGAGCAAAGCAACAAGATTTTTATATATAATTCTCAAAGAAACTTCTTTTACAAATATTAGAAAACTCAAAACTCTCAACTCTTAAACACACTTCACTCTTTGCTTACAATTCATCAAACACCCACTTAGACTTTTGCTATACTACTCACACACGAGCACTTACAAGATAATACTCTCACTTTTTTTGTACACTCACACCACTTGCTTAGCACTATACTGACACAATAGTGCTCTTTGCCTAACTAGCCTTAGCACCCCACTCTACATTACATGTGAAGACAATGAAATAGCAAAAGCCATGCACACACAGATAAAAAAAAAAAAAAACAGAAAATTAATGGTAAAACTCAAAGAATACAACGATGAGCCTTTTAAAAGTTAAACCTCTGCGTTTTAACATTGTCTTCGGTGCCGGAGTGGACGATGAAGCTACCGAGACTGCTTTCTCACGACTAGAAAATGTCTGTGGATCAAAATCAGCGAGGCGTCTACTCCTCCAGGGCATGAACGTGAAGCTCTTTACTTCTCAGAATATTCTACTGCCCAATCTAATTGGTGAGACAACTTAGGCGAGGAAAGGAACTTCTTGATTCTTTGTTATTGATTAGCAAAATTAAGAAGAACAAAAAGGAAGAAAATCAAATGAGAGAGAGCGAGGAGAGCTAGGCCAAGAGAAGCCTGTGTTGTTCATGTGTCTATTGTGAAGAAGAAGAACACTCGACTATTCACAATACTAGATAACCAAAATATCGGGTTTTTGATATTTCAAAACTCTCGGAGGCTATAAACAGAAGAGGTTTGGTTAAACCTTAACTCTTCTGTTCTGGGAATAAAAATAATCCTTTAGTCCAAGCTATCGGGCCAAAATTAATTTATTATTTTTCTTGGACCTAATGAGCTCAAAAATAATAATCATTAATTAATTATTTTTTGGGCCTATTAAAATAACTTAATAAATAATTAATGAGCAAAAATGAACTAAAATAATTATTTAAGCCTTTTATTTACTAGTTTAAGTCCAAGTTAATTTTTTTAATTATTCAATCTGGGCTTAGACCTTGAATAATTAATTAACCAATTAAATTAGATAATAAAATTAATTTCTCTCATTTCTTTATTTTATTCTAGTCCAAAATTAATTTAAACTTCCGGAATAAAATAAAATTCTTTTTATTATGACCATTTCCTCGACTTAAAATATTTAGAATTTATGAGCTATTTTGAGGACAAAAAAAGACACATCGCCTAGGCAAATAAAATGACCAAAATACCATTTCTATATAAATAGCTGTATTTTGTATTTTAAATATTTTTTAATATCAGCATAATAAAATATTGACCCCAAGAATAATGTTGCGTTAGCTATGTCTTCGACTTACAGGTGACTAAAATACCCCTCTACATATCGCCGTGCATTTAGAGAGGAAAGAGTGTACTAATACCTCTCTAAAAGACATAGACCATCATTAGGCTTCTAATTTAATAATCCATGACTTCTTCGAATATTTTTGCTTTACAAGGGAGCTACCCTTAAGCCAATATCCAAGTCATGATCCCCAGGATCTTGGATAATTAGATCTTTCGGACAATCACAATGGGCGATATAGTATATACATTATTTTGTATAAGCCTGTCTTGACTAACTAGTTATATATATCCAACATACAAGTATATTGGTCCTTCTAAAAAACCTCAACTATAACATGTCAAAATATATGCTTCCAGCTTCGTCAGACTACCAACTTATACTCAAGCTGTAGAGTACAAGTCCACGCTGTAGCAGTAATAGTCTAGGTTTATATCATATAGTACTTTTAGAAACCACTACTACAGGTCATATTTTTTGTATTCGAAATACGCTTGTATTATGAAATGAGTAGACTACTCATTGGCTAAAGGTAAGCCATTCCCTATTCAGAATTTATAATACAATAACCTTACAATGATGAGATTTCCATTCTCATCATCTGGTTAAGAACAACAGTTTATATATTAAGTATTCCATAGTCCATACCTTACTGTGAAAGACCTTCATTAATATGAACTATTTACTTAAAAACAATAGATCTTTTCCAATAAAATCGCGCACAAATATAAAGAGGATTTCACAAACAATTTTTGAGAAAAATATTGTTATTAATATAAGTCAAAATTACATCAAAAATCTAGTTTAAGAAGTTATACATTCCAACAGCATGAGAAATGGTTGATGCTTATTTGTAGAGTTCATCCCAGTTGGTGCTCCTAATGTGGGTTTGTTTCTGCGACTTCGAGATTCTTCTTGCAACTTGCAGTTCAGGTTGTTCCTCTTGAGGTGTTGGAAATTTCAAACAAGTTGTAGCTCCTTCTAGAATGACTTCCAAGTTGCAGATTTTTTGAGCGAATGGTAGCTACACGATGCAGGTTCCAAATGCTCTAGATGGCTCCAACGAGTTGCTATTTGTTCCTTGCAAGTGGGCGATGTTTCTTGAAGGTGACTATGGAGAACTTTCTAAAGAGGAGTCATTGTTTTTTAACATTCCGCACTGAGAAATTATGTAAGCTAGGCCTCCTTTCCCAGCATACACAGATTTATGAGCAGGGTGATGTCTTTCTTTTTAACATTTTTATTAATTTCTTTTGAAAATTTTGAGATTTTTTTTTTTTGAAAAATTCTATATTAATTTCATCTTCGATCCCACAAATTGTTTTTAAAATTTATCACCTTATTTTTACTATTTTCTTTGTTATAATTTTGTCTTTAAATTTAAGATCCTAATTCATTCCCTACTTTAGGGTCTCAAACCAGAACTCCTATTCTAACATTACCATTTCGTACTAATGCATCAACATTCACCTTACATTCCCCAGCAGGTGGTGGCTGCCATTTTTGAAACACCAACCCTACACCTTTGCCTGCCAAGTGGGGGTAGGTGAATGATGGAAATTGTATTGTCGCTCTCTCATCTTGACCCATCCTACGTATTTCTTAGTTTTTTAATTTTTATATTTATATTTATTTATTTTATGTTAATATATATATATATATATATATATATATATACACAAATTTTTAATATATGTATATATATGTATACTATATTTATAAAAAAATTATGATTAACATATTTTTAGAATATTTGCTCATAATTTAAAATATAATGAGTAATTAAACAATTTTAAAATTTTTTAAAAGATATATTATAATATTTAGTTTGAGAGAGAGATATCATGTTTTTTTAAATTAATTTGAATTGTTATGGACATATTTTATATTTTATTTTTAAATTAAAACATAAGAAATATTTAATTGTCTAAAACTATACAATTTTTCATAGTTGATTTTTTATTTTATAAGTCTTCTTATACACTAAATGAATGAAATTATATTAGAAAATTTAACTTTTCAAAATTGTACTATATTTCTATAACTAGTTATGTTTTATTATTATTGTAGTTAGATTTTGGTATATTTTACTTGTTGTTTGGAGTTGTATTTTAAGACTTTGTTATTTTATTGTGAATTTTCAAATTGTAAACTTATTGATTTTTTTTCTAGTATTGGAATTTTCCATACTTATTTCAATTGTTAGATCCTAATGAAAATTTTTTTTTCCAATATTGGCTGCTGGGCCTCCACTTTTCCACTTAGGATAGGTTAGAGTGGGATGGTTTTATCCCCAGTAGGTCATGATTGGGATCCCCACCTCTCTTTGTTACGAAGGATGGGTCAAGAACAAGATATTAGAAGGTAGAGTAGGGTCGAGATTTCTAATTCCTAATTCATCCCAATCTAATTGCCATCTTTAGGTGATATTGATTGATTTGAAAGAAGGATTACCATTACAAAAATCATAATACTCAAGCGATAAGTATTTTGAAAACACTTCATAATATAATTTTTAAACTCAATAGAAACAACTTAAGAGCAAGCAATTCACAAAACCATCATCCTCTTTATAGGCAAGGCTCGTTTTGAATACTATATTTTTAATCTTTCAATAAAAAGACACTACTTACTAAAGGATTGCCAATTTTTAACAAGAAAATACCACGTTAATAAAAATTATATTTAGCAAATCTATATTACATATATAATAGCCAAAGGGGAAGCCTCTAGTGTTGCCATTTGTCATTTGAAATTAACAGAGAGTATGAACACATGGCATCTCCACCTAGCTTCAGCTTTGCTTCCTTGCAAAAGACAATTCATCATTTCTTGACTCTCTTCCTCACCTCTTCGATCTCCTTCTCTACTCCCTTTTTGTCTCTTTGATTTGCCATCTAGATTCAATGACCATAATCCTTCAATCACTGCTTATTCCTCAATGAACTCTTCATCTCCATACACTCATTTTCTTTTCTTAGCCCTGAAGAATTTTCCACTCTAAATAAAGAAAATTTGAACCCTAAAAAGAACAAAGCAGAGTAGTGATTGTGAAAATGAATCCGTTAGGCTGCAACACCGGTTATAGGTTAGGGGCTACCCAAATTTGCCATCCGGGGTTGCCCAGCTAAGATGCGGCTGCTATTACCTCTCAATGCCCAAAAACTGCTCAGAGAACCCCCTCATCATCATCACAACCTCAAACATTTTTTTGAAAAAAAAATTTTGGTGTGTTCTGGGGAGACTAAAATAAGATTAAGGAAGGTAGATAGAAGATGAATATGCAGTAAAAGATTTAATCTTTTCTTCTAGTAGTTCATCATACAGACCATAAATCAAGAAAGTACCTAGTTTTCGACTATATCTAGCAGGCAAATATCCATGGATTAAAAAGATCAAGGGTGGTTGGTTTTGAATTGGGCAGAGACTGAAGAAATCATTGGTGGAGCAAAGAGGGGCAACCACCCTCTTTTTCAACACAGTGATTACTAATGGAGTTAATGATCTAGAGCATCAAATTAGTGTCACTGTTGAGGAACACAGACATGTTCTAAAGAAACAAGAGTAAGATGACTTGAGAGCCCAGTAACAACAAGCCCTTGATCTCCTTAGCAATGGCGTCTCTCATCAACAAGTCCTTGACCTCCTCGCTCTATAGATCCAAGAATGATACTCTTCTATTGAATCAGCTTCGTTTGGGACTCAACTCGGTTAGCTTTAAGAATTCTACCACTGGATTCAGCGAATAAGATAACTGCAATTGGAAAAATTGGTTACGTGTGGACTCAATACTGGAAATAATTGCCTTTCCCTTTTCCTCTCTGGAGAGGAAAACAAAAAAAGTAGACATTTTACTACTTTTTTCCAGAAATTCTTCTCTATGAAGGTAAGCAAAGAAAGATTGTGTTGATCATTTTCCTTTTCCTAATCATTCTTTATTGTACTCTGATTCTTCCTTTTTATAGCTAGAGTTTAAGACTTAAACTGGGAGTGATTTTTTGTTGGGATTTCAAATTTGATTTTCTGGGTATTGTTTTTGCTGATGATGTTGGATATATTTCATGGTTTTGGGATTTCTTCATCTAGGTTACCAATGTAAGAAGAAGAAGCAAATCTATGTTTAAGGGCTCCGAATCATTCATGCAAATAGGTCGCAAGAAAAAAAATAAAAGGCTTCATACATCCACAGGTTGAGGATAAAGCCGATATTTTTTTTGTCTTTCATTTTGTTTGCTTAGTACCTCGCATGCCTTTGCTAATTCTGTTCATTACTATTGATCTGGGGGAGTATGCATATTATATTCATCTTTATCAATGTTATCATTGTTATTGCTTCTTTTTGTCATGATTTTCTATTTAAAGTAGTTTCATATTTGGTATGCTGAACATATGATGGTGAAGCTGCAATGCCGAAATATGAATCTATTGGGAAATCTAGGAAATTAGATGAATTTTGTGTTTAGATTGTTATTGCACAATATTTTCATTTTGAGTGTTATTGATAACATTGGCTGCTTGGGTGGTGTTTGAGAGATCTGGCTATATGGTGTTATCATAAAAGGATATTGACCCACTAATCAGTAAAATTTTAAAAAAGATGATAAATTTTGTTCAAATTTCAAAAAAGGTATATGTATGATTTTGTTTAAATTTTTTTCATTTCAGTATTTGATATATTTTTTATGTGTTTGTGTTCTTTGAGAAATGTACTACTACAATGGTAATGCCATTCTTGCTATTCTTGACCTTTAACCCTCTTAATGTGCCATGCATTTACAAAGATGGCAATTTTCACAAGGTAAGTAAGGTAGGTAAGGCGATATATATTCTGTATGCCTGGGGTAGGACTCATGTCTATGAAATATCTGAGCAAGAAAATTCATCTTAAAGACATATTGAATATTATACAAAATGCAAGCAGCAAACTTTTGTCTTTCATGTTGTAATATGACAGCAAATAATGCACTGCAAGTACCAGTGCAGTGTGTAAATGTCCATAATGCTGAACTATGCATCGGCTGAAATATAATTCTTACATGAAGTCTACAATTCATTAATGATTCATGCATTTTCACTGCTCAATTGGTGAAAGATGGTCAGAATGAGAGGGCTTTGCACTTCCTACTACTGACAATACAAAATGTTTATAATAACAATAATTTAAGTTAATGCTAACTTTAACACCACCACTAATCAGAGAAAAGGGTGTAGCTACACTTCATTAGTTCAAGTGTCAAATTTTATTCAATCCGGCGTAAGTATTATATAGTTTGACAACTATATAATATTTAATTCCAATAAGATAACCCTTTTACTTATATATCTGAAAATTGAGCTTGTGTGAATTCATCAAATGTATAAGAAATTCTGAAATTTTAATTGGCATATTAATTCTTTCTCTTATTGCTGAACTATTTTCGAGAAAAATATAGCCAAGGTTGCTTGCTGCTTTTGTTCTACTTCTAGCACTCGGAGGAGAAAAACTGAAGTTTATGATACTTTTCTACTATAATAACTCACGTAGTACGTGAAGATAAGGTTCCAATTTGAAGATTTCAATGCAGAGTTAACAATTAAGATGGTTTTTGCATTTTTTGCATCTTTACTCTTCAACCTGATCTCCTTAAAGTTAACAGAATGGGGATGAGTCGTAAGTGGAGTAAGGAGTATCATGCTGGCAATGTATAAGACATGGAAATTTTTTCATTAAGATTATTCTGATTGAGCCACATTTTCTATCATGTAATTCAACAAAGGACTCAAATGGGAAATCAAATTGATTTACAGATTGTAACTGTGAAGGACCACAGGTAAGTATACCTCATGTTTATTGGTTTTGAATGGCACAGAGACATATAGATACGTCTAACAAATATTGATTGAAGTCATTTTGAATCGCAGGGGAAAGGAATTAAGAGTAACACTTTGCGGGAAACATGCAAATGTGATACAGAGTTCACAAGTTCTGAGTAGCCGGACTATGGAAATTGGTGTTTTTACATCAATGATCATGAAGAAAGACCAAGGGCATACATCAATATCAGATAGTAGCACAACAAAGGTCTACATTAACTTGGAAACCCCAGAAGTGGACAACTTCAGACAAATGTATGTACATATTTGAATACACTATATCTATATATGGAATCACAACTCCTAAAACCTGTTAACATATATATATTTCTTCATATGTTGAATAGGTATGAAGAAAATAACAAATCAGGAATAGCAAAGGAACTGAGTACCGCAACTGCTGTTTTAACTACAGAATTATAATCCTATTATAACAGAAACAAAACAAACAATGATAACCAACCTAGATTTATCGTAAAGAAGCAAAACGTTTGTTCAAGTTTGAAAAAAAAACCCTTATCTTTTCGACTGTATGATGAATTCCAATGAAGCACTCAAGCACGCAGCAGCGTCAACAAGAACATACTCCGACCGTTCAGATCTACGCCAAATCCATCACATTCACATATATTACTTACAACGACACTCACAATAAATCAAAGATTCACCTTCTCAATGACCTCCACACAACCCTCAAGACACCGTCACCGATTCACAATAAATCAAAGATCCACCTCCTGAATGATCTCCACACAATCCTCAACACACCGTTACCGATGAATTGGAAAAAAGAAGATGCAAATTTTTGTCGGAAGAAAAAAAATCGTGCCTTAGAAAATGTTAAAACAAAGACAATTCCCACAAGCAACCGGGCAGACTTAAAAAAACGTTATAAACATTTTGTGGCAATTATTTAAAAAAAAGGGGGGGATTCCAAATACATGGACATTAAAAAATAATTCCATAAAAACAAAAAACAAAAAAAGAAATTTAAGCACGGTTTATAAAAGCCCTAAAAAAACACACAAAGTAAAGATTTAATAAAATATACATTATTAAAAAAATAATCATATCAAACTGAATATAAATATGATACACTATACATATTTTAGATAAATTTAGTATTGTGAAAAATATATTGTAGCATAATTTATGAAGGAATAAAGTTTCACATTGTTTGAAATCATTTGAATTCATTGAATTCATGAAAAATGAACAAAGTCATTCACATTGTTTCCAAAGAAACAAAGAAGGTGAAGTATCAAAGCAGTTAACTTAAATAAAAAACAATTAGTATAAAAAAATATGTTGTTATGAATATTTAAAATAAAAAAATAATGATTAATGTAAAAATTTTAAAATTATATGTTATTATATATAATATAATTAAAAATATAGAAAAACAACAAATAATTTTGATTTTCTCCTTTAGAATCTAAATACAAAATAGGAAAATCAAACTGAATACAAAGTTAATAAAATTAATAAATTATCATAAAAATTTACTGACTCCGAGTAATGCTCGGACCTCCCACCTAGTGAGATTTAAAAATGATTCCCATTAATTCAGGTAACTGATAAGTAACTATCTTACCAAGGTGGATTTTTCATGAAAGAAAGATGTGATAGCGTAGTTAAATTATTAGCATTTAGATTGTTATAAGATTGTTTAAAAGTTTTTTCAAATTCATGAGAAGTATAGTATATTAACTCTAGTTACAAAATATTTGTATTCTTGGCCCCTTCCATTTTTTTTTAAATTCTTAGTAATTATAATATATTAAATTATAAATTACAATATATATATATATATAGTATATTATACTATTAAATTATTTCCAAATTATTAGTCATTTTCTCTTCTTTTATATTTACTAAATTCTAAACTTTTAATATTTATTGATCCGTTAAATTATTTGTTTGAGACATTTTTTGTTTCATTCAATTATTTCCTCTCAACTCTCTTTCATCAACCAAACAATAAGTCTTTTGCATCTTTTCTAAATTTTAGCTCTTCCAAATTTTTTTCCTGCATCTGCCCCTAGTTATAAGTATTAGAGAGGAACCATTAACTCCTTTTGAATGCACATTACATCTACATATTTTTAATTTTTTTTTCAATTCAAATACCCACTCCATCCCGATAAAATTGACCTACTTACTATTTTTTATTATTTTAAAAAATTTGATATTTTTCTTAAAAAAAAATTTACTTATAATTTATGATAAAATAATCAATATACTCCATATATATATTATTTTTCTATATTTAAATTTAATATAAAATATTATAAGACCTATATATTTCTTACTTTTATTATACTATATTATATTATATTATTTTTATATTATAATATTTATTTTCGCATAAAATTTCGTATTAAATCAATCACTATTAATTTTAGTTCAACGAAAAGAGTAAATTATTTTAAAAAATTCAAACACACCCCTAGTTCTAGTTTCAACTCCTTTCATCTAAACCACTCCACCTAACTATTAAATTACAGTGTCATGGCCATTATACGGATGATTTTGCTAGCTGTTATTCATCTAATAAATGCTCACCGGTATGAGCTTTTTGATTTTTCCATATAGAAGTGTATTCATAACTGGTTTCCTTTATCTTACGTTTTCCAGTGTAATGAACAACAGATTCCGGTGGCTATTATTTCCAACGGTCCGCTTTCAAATTCAATTCCCACTGTACATTTTTGTCTTATGTGGAAAATTTTCCGTGCATGAACTCCATTTGTAGCATAAATCGTTGCCCACAACCGCTGATTTTTCAGTGCCAAGCTGATCATCGTGTAGCTTCATCCACAAAATGGCTAGACAATCTTCATCTTCAAAAGGTTTCTTCGTGGCTCAATTCACTCTCAGGATTTCAGTGATTGCATTTTCAATTGCTGCAATCATCGTAACAGTTGCAACGAGGCAAACCCTCGAAGAATATGGATTGGTGGAGGAATTTGATTACAGGGGCTCACCACCTATGAGGTAAAGCATTCATTAAACCTCAAAATCTTGCATCTCCAACCGTAAAAAGGGATGGAGGTTGGAAATTTTGAATCTTTTTGTTTGTTTGTTTGATTCATTTGTCTCGATGTGCAGGTTTCAAGTTGGGGCAAATGCTGTTGTGGGTTCTCTGTGTTTGGGGTCTTTGATTCTTGTGTATACTTTGAAGGGTTCCAAATCAGATCCCCAGAATTACTTCCAATTATTCTTGCATGATTTGGTAATCAGATACATATCATTTGACAAGTGTTTTTGGCAAATTTGATTTTATGTTCGATGCTCTGTGAAACAGGATTTTGAAATTCCAATCACTTGTTTGATAAATTTCTAGATTCTATACAGAAATTTTGTTAGAAAATTCTTGCCTAACCCGAAGAAGTCAAGGTTTAAATCCCCAGTCTAGATCACGAGTCAAGCACTCCAGTGGTCCGCTATTAGCTCAATTGCATTCTTTTGACAAATGGGATGCTAAATTCAATACTCTGTGAAGTAGGAATTTGATATTTCAAAGGGACCTTTATAAATTTCTAGAGTTTATAGACCATTCTTGTGAGCGAGAACTGAAAAAAGAAGATATAATCTTGGTGTTTTGGCAGGCAATGGCAATATTGTCTATAGCAGGATGTGCAGCTGTGACTGGAGAAAAGTATCTGGCAGACTATGGACAAGGGATGAGTTTTCTCCAGATTTGGCCTCCCTATTGTTCTCGTGGGGAAAAATTCTGTCACAGAATGTTGATTCCTCTTGTCCTATCGTATCTAGCTTTCTTATGTATGTTCATACTTGCACTCATGGCTGCTCACAAACTCAAAGTCTCAGTGCAGAGCAACTGAGATCACTGCTGGATATATAGATCGAAGAGCACAAGAATCTTGAAAAACTTTCTTCGTTAGCCTCTGGGATTTGAATCTTTCATTGCCGAAGAAGGGTTGTAGCTAGCTAGTACCAAAATATAGATGCATAAATGTATTGTGACTGAGACATGGATTGCTTCTGTTTCATTGTCTAAGCTTTTGTTAGAGCTTTTGAGGATCAATTCTAATGGTTTGATGGCTATTAATCTACTTTGGTACTGGATTCTTCCATGTCTGCCTACTGGAAGTACTTTCCAGTATTCTTATCAAATGGGGAAAAATGGACACCAAACCTGCTAATGACTAGTAACCATATCACTCTAGTTTGTATCAAATGCATTATAAGTTGTATGATATTGACAAATAGCTCCAAACTAGTTACGGCCTCGTGGTAGATATGGTCAGAGGTCTTATTGTTGTTATTGAGATTTGTGTGTGCAATTAAGCTATATAGTTAGGCGTTGTGAAAGTTTTTTTTTTTTTTTTTTGAAATTTTTTATAAAAATTCTAATCTTATTATTTTGGCCAAATAAAAAAATTTCAAAAATATATGATTCTAAATAGATTTTTAAAAATATAAAAATATAAAAATAATTTTTGTCAATGAATATAGGGCAAAATATGTTAGCTATCCTTGAACTTTCATAATTTTTTATTTCCACTTTGGAACTTTAAAATATTTGATTTTAGCCCTCGAACTTTTAAAACACATAAAATATAGCCATTTTAATAATAAAAACTCAAGTACAATACAAAATCTCTAGATTGTAACTCTCATTCTCTCATTTTTTTTTATTTCTAAAATATTATTCTTTAACTTTAATCTCGCTCTCTTCTCTTCGAATTAGCTCTTCTATTAATTAAAATTATTAAGTGCTCATGAAAGTTCTTCACATGACCTATTTTATAGGTATTTTTATTTACTCAACTCACAATGTGGTGTCATTCTTCTAATTATTATAAAGTAACTTCTATATATGACAAGAAAATATTATTGCGACTTGCGTGTCTTTCACTGCTCTTTATATATATATATATATATATATATATATATATATTTGATAATTCACTTATACTTTCAAATTTATTCTTCCTTTCTGTAAAGATGCCAAGAAAATTACTATTTGTCAAGAACTGAATCGATTTTTTTTTTTCTTCTTCATCTTTATGTCTTAGTTTTATTTATTAAAGGTTAAAATATGTTATTTTTGTTATATGGTTAGATTTAAAAAAGTGCGAAAGAGAAATCTCAAGATTATTGAGTCGCATAAAAGGTTTGAAATTAGATTTTAAAATTGTTATTGATAAATAAAGAAATTCGAAGAGAAGAAAGCGATATTAAAATTGAAGAATAATATTTTAAAAATTAAAAATAGGGGAATGAGAGCTAAAATCTAATGATTTTGTATTGTATTAGAGTTTTTATTGTTGAAAGGGCTATTTTTTAGGTATTTTAAAAGTTCGAGAGCTAAAATCACACATTTTAAAGTTTGAGGGTGAAAATCAAGATTGATGAAAGTTTAAGGGTGGCTAATATATTTTGCCAATGAATATATTATTAAAACAAAAAAAATAAAAAATTGGGTGTCGTGAAGATATGGTCAAGGATCTCATTGTTGTTATTGATAATTGTGTGTGCAAATTAGTCATATAAGTTAGGTGCGGTGAAAAGTTTTTTTTTTTAATTTTTTTATTAAAAAAACCCATCAATTGAAAAAAAAAAAAAAAGATAGACGACCAGGATCAATCCTGTCGTCAACCACTCAAGAACAAAAAAACAAAAAAAAATTGGGTGGTCCCAATTTTAGAATGATCTATTCAATCTAAGTCATACAATCAAATCTAGGATATCAATTTAACAAACCAAAAAAAAAAAAAAAAACCATCAATTTAAAAAAAAAGAAAAAGGTAAGCTATACAATCAAATCTAGGTCATCAATTTAACCAAAAAAAAAAAAAACCATCAATTAAAAAAAAAAAAAGAGTAAGTCATGCAATCAAATCTAAGACATCAATTTAACCCAAAAAAAAAAACCCCATCAATTTAAAAAAAATGTCAATTTAACCCCCCAAAAAACCATCGATTTAAAAATAATAATAATAAAAAGGGGTATGTCATATAATCAAATCTAGGTCATCAATTTAACCAAAAAAAAAAAAAACCATCAATTAAAAAAAAAAAAAGGGCACCCAAGAACAAAAAAATGAAAAATTAGGTGTTCCCAATTCTAGAATCATCCATTCAATCTAAGCTATACAATCAAATTTAGGCCATCAATTAAAAAAACAAAAACCCATCAATTTAAAAAAAAAATAGGGTGGGGGGGGGAGGCGGTAAGCCATACAATCAAATCTAGACTATCAATTTAACCACAAAAAAAAAAAAACTCATCAATTGGATGGCGAAAAAAAAAAAAAGGCACCCAAGAACAAAAAAACAAAAAAAAATTGAGTGGTCTCAATTCTAAAATCATCAATTTAATCTAAGCCATACAATCAAATCTATGCCATACCAAAAAAAAAAAACCATCAATTAAAAAAAAAAAAAGAATGGACGACCAGGATTAATCATGTCGTCAACCACTCGTGTATTTGTGTTTTTGTTCATGAATCTCAACCGTCCAAAGCTACAATCAAATCTAGACCATCAATTTTTTTGAAAAAAACTATCAATTAAAAAACAAACCCATTAATTGAAAAAAAATTAAAAAACAATTGAAAGAAAAAAAATAAACCCATCATTTGAAAAAAGAAAAAATATATATCAATTGAAAAAAAAACCCATCAATTGAACCCAAAAAAAAAAAAAACAAACAAACAAAACCATCAATTGAAAAAGAAAAAGGGATTGAGTTGTCCACCACTCATGTATTTGTGTCTATGTTCATGAATTTCAACCGTCCAAAGCTACAAGCAAATCTAAACCATCAATTTTTTTTTTTTAAAAAAAACACCCATCAATTAAAAAACAAACCCATCACTTGAAAGAAAAAAAAACCCATCAATTAAAAAATAAAAAATATATATCTATTGAAAAAAAAAAAAAAGGATGAAGTCTTCCACCACTCATGTATTTGTGCCTTTGTTCATGAATCTCAACCGTCCAAAGTTGCAATCAAATTTAGACTATCAATAAAAAAAAAAAAAAAAACACACACACACACACATCCACCAATTAAAAAACCAACCCATCAATTGAAAAAAATTAAAAAAAAAACAATTTCGCAAACATTGATTCGATTGGTGATGAAGAAAGAGAATTCTTAGTTCAATTCTCCACCTTAACGACAGAAAAGGGGATTGATCAAATTCTATGGAGTATGACTCATAGTGATCATTTATCAAAAAATAACTCTGGTTATCAAATGGTTGAACAACCGGCAGAAAAAAAAAAAACAAAAAACAAACCTATCAATTGAAAAAAAAAATAAATAAAACATCAATTGAAAAAAAAAATCAATTGAAAAAAGATATATATATATATATATATATATATGTATCAATTGAAAAAAAAACTCCATCAATTGAAAAAAAAAAAACGGATGTAGTCATCCAACACTCATTTATTTGTGCCTTTGTTCATGAATCTCAATCGTCCAAAACTACAATCAAATCTAGATTATCAATTTAAAAAAAAAAAACACCCATCAATTGAAAAAAAAAATCAATTGAAAAATGAAAAAAAATATATATCAATTGAAACAAAATCCCATCAATTAAAAAAAAAAAATAAAAATAACAACCATAATCAATCCTGTCGTCGCACCCCAAACCAATTAGTATATCACTTTAAATTAGAGCGTTTTGCATTACATGTGTTTTCTTTAGATCTGCCTAGAGATCAAAACATTTTTTCTTTTGAAATAAATGAAAAAGAAGATTAGTATGTTTGGGTGGAAGGATGGAAGGATTTGGAAGGAAAAGAAATGAACTTAGGTGATTGAATTAATTTTTAATAGAGGGGAATGAAAGGAAATAGAGAGGGGAATAGATAGATTAGGTATGGTTAAAATATCTAATTTAATTTTGATCTAAAAGTGAATAAGAATCGGAAGAAACAAATTAGCTTTAATAAAAATTTTTGTACAAATTAAAATATCTTTGTTTAATATATTTATATTTATATCAAAATATGATTAAAGACGTAAATTAATATTTTATATTTCATTTTTTCACTATCAATTATGCAAGTGTGATAAATATTCAATACTTTCCTTTGCTCTCCACTACTTTTCCTTTTTCCTTTTACTACTCTCCTTTACATTCTTCTCTTCTCCCCTAATCCAAACATAGCCTAAGAAAAGCAAATGGTCATAGCATAGCAAAAAACGAACAAACAAATAAAAATAGGAATTCAACTCCTATTTCCTTCAAGACAATAACATCTGTTGGGGAAAATTGAGGATCATAAACTGCTTTCTAGTCCTTAAACCCAAGAACAATCTTGTTTCAGTTATTAAAAGGACAAAAAGTCCTACATTGAATAGCCAAAATTCCATAAATTAAAGCACAAAGTCTTTCCTGTTATAAAATTAGGGTAGTGTTAGAATAAAATCTACACACTACATACTAAGAAAATTCTAACTATTCTTTGCACAAGAATTTTTCTCTTTCTTTTCTCTCACAATTTTCTCTAATCTTTCTTTCACTAATCTTTCTTTCACAAAATAATGGTGTATTACAAGCTTAGAGAATAGCTCTATTTATAGAGCTCTAATTAGTGGATTACATCATGGCATACATCATCTTCCACTAATCTCAATTAGTGGTGTCTCCACTAAATGGTGGACATCCATAAAAATCTTCTATAATAATTCACATAAATCCATAATTAGTGGAGCCTCCACTAATTAATAAAGATTCTAATAATTCATAACACTCCCCATTGGATGTCCATCCATTACATAAAGAATATGCCTCGTTAAAACCTTACTAGATAAAAACCCAGTGGGAAAAAAAATCTAGTGAAGGAAAAAGAGTACACTATTCTATATGTCTGTTTATTACGCCCCCTGATGAGATGATTCCTTTAAATCTTTAAACCGACGCATACCGATTTTATATCTCAACTTCTCAAATGTTGCAGTCGATAAAGTCTTCGTGAAAATATCTGCGAGGTTATCACATGACCGAATTTGTAACACATCAATTTCACATTTCTTCTGGAGTTCATGAGTAAAGAAGAATTTTGGTGAAATATGTTTTGTCCGATCTCCTTTAATATATCCTCCTCGTAATTGAGCTATGCAAGCTGCATTGTCTTCATAAAGAGGAGTTGGAATATCTTTGATTGATGATAATCTACAACTTTCTCGGATATAATGAATCATGGATCTTAGCCATACACATTCTCGACTTGCTTCATGAATGACTATAATTTCAGCATGATTTGAAGAAGTAGCTGCTATAGATTGTTTCGTAGAACGCCATGATATAGCAGTATTTCCACATGTAAATAGATAGCCCGCTTGAGAACGTGCTTTATGTGGATCAGATAAATAACCAGCATCTGCATAACCTATCAATGTTGGACTGGTTTTATTTGAATAAAATAATCCGAGATCAATTGTACCTTGGAGATATCGAAGGACTTGTTTAATTCCATTCCAATGTCGTCGTGTTGGTGAAGAACTAAATCTTGCTAATAAATTGACAGTAAAAGCAATATCAGGTCGTGTATTATTAGCATGATACATCAATGCACCAATTGCACTGAGATATAGTACTTCAGGACCAAGGAGTTCTTCATCATTTTCTTGAGGTCGGAAAGGATCTTTATCCACATTTAATGATCGGACGATCATTGGAATATTCAATGGATGTGCTTTGTCCATGTAAAATCTTTTTAGCACTTTTGCTGTATATGTTGATTGATGAATAAATGTTCCACTCTCCAGATGTTCAATTTGTAAACCAAAGCAAAATTTGGTTTTACCAAAATCCTTGATTTCGAATTCTCTTTTTAAATAATCAATTATTTTTTGGAGCTCTTCAGGAGTTCCAATAAGATTAATATCATCAACATATATAGCTAATATCACAAATTTAGAACCAGATTTCTTAACAAAAACACATGGACATACCTGGTCATTTTTAAATCCCGCTTTCAATAAATATTCACTAAGACGTGTGAACCATATGCGCCCAGATTGCTTCAGGCCATATAATAATTTCTGCAACTTGATGGAGTAATTTTCACGAGGATAATGTTTATATGCTTCAGGCATATGAAATCCTTCGGGGATTTTCATGTAAATATTATTTTCTAAATTTCCATACAAGTAAGCAGTGACAACATCTAATAGGCGCATATCTATCTTTTCATGTACTGCCAAACTGATAAGATATCGGAGTGTAATAGCATCAACAACAGGAGAATAAGTTTCATCATAATCAATACCTGGTCTTTGTGAAAAACCTTGGGTTACTAATCGCACTTTATATCGAACGATTTCACTCTTTTCATTGCGCTTTCGCACAAATATCCATTTGTAGCCAACAGGTTTTACACCTTCTAGTGTTTGGACTGCAGGTCCGAAGACTTCACGTTTTGTCAGTGCATTTAACTCCGATTGAAAATCATCTTTTCATTGCAGCCAATCTTTTCTATGCCGACATTCATCAACTGATATTGGTTCAGGATCATCATTATCCTGTGTAACATCAAGAGATATATTGTATGCAAATATATTATCAATAACAGTTTCTATCCGATTCCAACTTCTACCGGAAGTGGTATAATTGATAAAAATTTCAGTGTTACTTTCATCAACTTCTGGTTTTTTGTCCTCAGTTCTCTCTTAGTCTTTATCATTCTTTTCTTCAATATGATCTTCTGGATCATTTAATCCTCTTTTCTTTCGAGGATTTTTATTTTTAGAACCAAGAGGTCGGCCACGCTTCTGGCGTGTTTTTGACTCAGCAGCTATAGGTATAATATTTTGTTCTGCTGGAACTTCAATTCGAATAGGAGCATTTATAGCTGGAATATGCGATTTTGTAACTCTTCTGGAGTCAACAAAAGCGTCTGGCATTTGATTTGCAATGCTTTGCAAATGAATTATCTTTTGAATTTCAAGTTCACATGCGCTTGTGCGCGGATCAAGATAATTTAATGATGTTGTCCAAGCAAGATCCTTTTTATACTGTTTTGGTTCTCCCCCTAATTTAGGGAATAATAATTCATCAAAATGACAATCAGCAAATCTTGCTGTGAATACATCTCCTGTCAGGGGTTCAACATACCTGATAATAGAGGGAGAATCATATCCAACGTATATTCCCTTTCTTCTTTGAGGACCCATCTTTGTACGTTGGTTTGATGCAATTGGAATATATACAGCACACCCAAACATTCTTAAATGAGCAATATTTGGTTCTGACGCAAAAGCCAATTGCAAATGAGAGAATTTATGATAACTAACTGGTCTTATACGTACAAGTGTTGCAGCATGTAGAATAGCATGTCCCCAGGCAGATGTTGGGAGATTTGTTTTCATTAATAATGGTCTAGCAATTAATTGTAATCGTTTAATCAAAGATTCAGCAAGACCATTTTGTGTGTGAACATGAGCTACAGGATGTTCAACATTAATCCCAATTGACATGCAATATGCATCAAAAGCATGTGATGAAAATTCACCAAGCATTATCCAAACGGATATTTTTAATGTGATGGTCCGAAAATTGTGCTCGTAATTTAATTATTTGAGCAAGTAATCTCGCAAATGCCAGGTTGCGAGTAGATAATAAACATACATGTTACCATCGGGATGATGCATCAATTAAGACCATAAAATATTTGAACGGTCTACATGGTGGATCAATATGTCCACAAATATCTCCGTGAATCTGTTCGAGAAATATAGGACTTTCAGCTCCTACTTTTACTGGTGATGGTTTAACAATTAATTTTCCTAGGGAACATGCAGTACATGCGAATTTTTCTGATGTTAATACCCTTTTATTTTTTAAAGGATGACCATGTGTATTTTCAATGATTCTTCTCATCATGGTAGATCCCGAATGACCCAACCGGTCATGCCAAATGCTAAAAGTAATAGGATCAGTAAACTTCTGGTTTACTAGATGATGAATTTCAATTGGACGTATTTTTACAAAATATAGGCCAGTAGAAAAAGACGGCAGTTTTTCTAATACAGATTTCTTACCCAAATGCATTTGAGTAATAAAAAGATACTCAATCCCATTTTCCTCATTTGTTTCAACATGATACCCATTTCTACGGATATCTTTAAAACTCAATAAATTTCTTCTGGATTTTGAGGAAAATAGTGCCTTATCAATAATAATTGTTGTTCCTTAGGCAACAATATACTAGCTCTTCCGGAGCCCTCAATCACATTTGCACTACCGTTTATCGTATAAATATTTATTTCTCCCATTTTGAGATCAGAAAAATATTTCTCATTTTTTAGTATGGTGTGTGTAGTTCCACTATCAATAATGCATACATCATCATTAACAACAGCCATCTGAACACAAATATATATATGCAAACGTAAATATTATTAGAATAGAATGAAAATGAAAATACAAAAATATCAGGGTGAGGCTTTAGTTCTTCTGGACACTGTCATCACCAATTAAATGGTCTATCCTACCGTCTGGGTGTTCAAAAAAATTCGATACATCCATATGGGTAATATTGATATTAAGATCTTCAGGATCAATATCATCATCCTCAGCATTATTTATTGGATGTTGAGAAAAATTTGCTTCCACATTTTTATTTTTCAATGAAGTTTGATACAATTCAACTAAATGCTTAGCCGTACGACAGTTTCGTGACCAATGACCTTTCATGCCACATCTATAACATATATCCTCATGCTTTTCTTCCATTTCTTTTTCTTTTCCCTTATGATCTTTTCTGTTCCATTTCAGGTGGTCAGTATTTCTTACAGTTTGATTATGATTGTGATAAGGGAAATATCGAGCGTGTCTACGACCATAACCACGACCACGGCCATGGCCACGACCACGACTATAACGATGGCTTCTGCTAGAGCCAACAGTATTCACTTACGAGAGTCTTTGTTGAGCCGGTTGATCCAGCTTCATGATTTCTCAATAATAACTCATTATTCTTCTCTGCAATGAGGAGGGCAGTAATTAAATCTGTAAATTTTGTATACCCCTTTTCTCGATATTGTTGCTGCAGGACAATATTTGAGACATGAAAGGTGGAGAATGTCTTCTCCAACATATCTTCATCAGTCACTTTTTCTCCGCATAATTTTAATTGAGATGTAATTTTATACATTGCGGAGCTATATTCATTCACGGTTTTAAAATCTTGCAACCTCAGGTGCAACCATTCATACCGTGCAGTGGGTAGTACGACCATCTTCAGGTGGTCAAATCTTTCTTTTAAATTTACCCACAGGACATATGGATCTTTTTCGGTAAGATATTCCATTTTCAAATTTTCATCGAGATGACGACGAATAAAAATCAAAGCTTTAGCCTTGTGTTGTGCAGATGCACTATTATTTGCTTGAATAGTTTCACTAAGGCCTTCAGCATTTAGATGCATTTCTACATCGAGAACCCATGACATATAATTTTTCCAGAAATATCAAGGGCTACAAATTCGAGTTTAGTGAGATTAGCCATAGAGATCAATAAATGCGTACCTGTCTTCTGGTTTTGTTAACGGCAGAAACTCGTGCTTAGTCTTCTGGCTTTTGTACCGGTAGAGACTCGTGCTGATAACGTGTTATAAAATTAGGGTAGTGTTAGAATAAAATCTACACACTACACACTAAGAAAATTCTAACTATTCTTTGCACAAGAATTTTTCTCTTTCTTTTCTCTCACAATTTTCTCTAATATTTCTTTCACTAATCTTTCTTTCACAAAATAATGGTGTATTACAAGCTTAGAGAATAGCTCTATTTATAGAGTTCTAATTAGTGGATTACATCATGACATACATCATCTTCCACTAATCTCAATTAGTGGTGTCTCCACTAAATGGTGGACATCCATAAAAATCTTCTATAATAATTCACATAAATCCATAATTAGTGGAGTGTCTCCACTAAATGGTGGACATCCATAAAAATCTTCTATAATAATTCACATAAATCTATAATTAGTGGAACCTCCACTAATTAATAAAGATTTCAATAATTCATAACATTTCCCTTCTAATATTCCCCCTTCCCCTCTCCCCCCCCTGCTATTCTATGTGTTGGAGGGGCACCTCTTCTGTTCCCAACTCTATTTCTATAGTCTGGAAAGAGGTTTTTGTCTCTTCCTCACCGTTAAGGATTAAATTTTCATTAATTAACATGGTTTCAAAAACATAAAATTAGCAACATATTTTTTCTCCTTATTTTTATGTTGAAAAAATAAAGAAGTGATAAAACATGTTCGTAAATAATTAAACAAAGTTGGGAGGAAAAGAAAAGTCTATTGGTAAATATTTATAACTCCACAAATAAAAGATAGTAATAATAAATATGAAAAATACTGAATGATACAATTAATTTTTGGGTGAAGAGGTAAGAGGGAAAAGGGAGAGGAAGTAAGAATTTTTAAAGTGGAAGAGAATTGAATTATTTTTGTCTAAATAATTATTGATACATAGGTGTGGATTTAGATTAGAACGGTATGGATTTAATCCTCCCTTATTGCAAATCTTACCCCATAAATAATAAATTATATACGATTAAGGAAAGTGGGAAAAGAATTGGATAAGCTTTCAACTAAAACACCAAAAATATGAAATTTCAATGTAAAATAAAAGTGGATCTTAGCGGAACTATCACCCCAAAATTGATAAGATTTAAATTTGAACATGAAAAAAAATAACAACTTATACGTAATTTCTATAACAGAATTTAACATAACCTTTTTTTATTTAAAAAAAAAAATCCTTCTGTGTTCTATCTCTGTTCATGCTTTCCACTTCTGGACATGTTTTGGGGCTCTTCCATTCAAAATTCTATCCATTTTTTCTTTTCCTAATCTTAGTTAATTGTATCCAATCTACTTCAAAAATAAAATCGGTAATTTACATACTCTTAATTGGTTTTATGTTGGGTGCCTTTTCTAAATTTTTTTAAAACACAGTATTAGTAGCCTTCACATATTGCTAATTGGTTTTGAGTAATTGGATACCATCCGTAAAATAAAAGAAAATAAATAAATGAAAAAAAAAATGAAGAGTTCAAGTAATTAAAAAAAAATCAATAAAACAGAAAAAAGTTCTCTCAAATGTCAGTATCTTTGTATCTCCTCGTAGTCTCACCAATAGCATTAGGATTATTTCTCCTTTTCAATCCTGTCCCTCTTTCTCTAGTGTGCCAAACCATACTTAATATCATCGTAAACTTCAGCTTTGCTCCAACCCTTCTGGAGTCAAAGGCAACAAATTAACAAATTTAGAAACTTTAGAATATTGTGATTATAATGTAGATACTAATATACTAATGCTTTGCTTTGTTCACAAAAAAGGTGGGGGTTTACTTCTATTGGGAAAAGTAAATGTGATTTATTAAATTTAATAAAATATTATTAAATATACGGTAAATGTAAGACCCAATTATTGATAAGAGGAAGAAAATATGATGTGTTATAAGTATATGACACCTCTCGGAAAAACAAAAATTATTTAAATTAATATTATTTTAAATTAGAATTTTGATTTTGATTGGGAATAGTTTTTATTCAAATATAGTCTTACAATTATATGCATTATATTTATTATTTTAACTATTAAAACGTGTAAAGTAAGAATACAATTATCTTCTAACATCATTTACTTTCCAGTTAATTTAGGGGGGAAAGATTTGTTGTCCCTCCCAATTTATTTCTATACTACATTTGCCTCCAATCAAATATGAAGGTTTGCTCATTCAATTACTTTCCCCCCTCAAATACTTTCACTTTTTATTCCAACCAAACATTGATAAAATTATCCAGTGTGGTGATCTCTTTCTGCATGTGAAGATAAATTATATATGTTGTGACAAAATCCTTGGGTTGACTGCAAGGCAAGAGAAGATACTGTGGTCTCATTGCACTTGAAGAAAAGAATGAGGCTAAAACTAATTTGCATCCTTACGGTACAAAGAGGAGATTCGGAAATATTGAAGAGGAGAAATAACGGCAGGGAGATTGTGAGGCGAAAGATGGTTGTTTTTAATATGCAAGATGTATTAGGAGATGGTAGGAGATTAATCATGAATCGTCTAGGCAGGTCATAGTGTCACTTCATTAGAAAATGCTCAGGCAGGAGAAGAATTGTTCTGACAATATCACCATCCAATTTGGAATTGAATCACTATCTCCTCCTAAACTAAATCACATATAATTAGGATTAAACAATGGCTGGCGATACTGCCAGAGCAATATCCCTCCTGCTAGCGTAATTTTCATTCTATTGACAAATTTACTCTTCTTTGATCAATTCCAAATATTTTTCAAATGAAAATTCTAGCATAGACCCGGTTTACGTAGATCATATGTATTGAAGTGTTGTATTTTATGCATTAAAAATTGTACAGTACAACTTCTCAATGTATGTAGTCCACGGGTCTACGAGTCTACCGTTCATGCAAGAATTTCCCTTATCTAAATCTCTATCCTCTTTAAATTTATCTTACTCCTCTCTCATCTTTCTTTCCTATTCCTATCATACATAATATTTTCTTCCCTCTTCCCTCTTTCTTCTCTCTTCCTAATGTTTCCTTTCTTTCTTCTCTCTCCTCATGGTCCCTCTTTTTTCTCCCCTCTTCTCTCTCCTCTCTCCTCCCTCCTCTATTACCCGAAAAACTTCCCCCTCTTAATTTTCTTTCTCTAGTTTGTCACCCTACTTTCCCTCTACCATCTCTTATCTCCCATTCTCTCTCATATTCATCTTTTGTCCCCACCTCCAACTTTTTCATCTTTCATCCTCATGGTTCTAGTGTGTACTACATGGTTTTCTTTTTTACTACATAAAGAAAAACTCCATGTTCACTCCTAAGGCGAAGTTTACTTTTACCTATAAATTCTACTTTTTGTGTTTTATTTTTTAATTCACTAAATTATTTAATGCATCTAATTTATGTCAATTGTCAATCTTTTTTCCTGAATGTAACAACTATCAATCTAGTTACAACTAGACGAGAAAAATTGAGAACAAAGTTTATGAGAAAGAAAATTCGTCCAAGACTAAATAGTTATTTTATTGGCTACTATGACAAATAATGTGTGGTATGGACATGTATTTGAAGGAGTGAAAAATAGAGGTGCCATGCAAGCGAAGGAAATAAAATAGACACGGCACAACGAAAGGTTAAAATAATACATTTACGTGTCTTATTCTGGCTTTGCTGAGAAGATGAAGCACCAATCACAGGAGTAGCTATCTATCTCATTGACGATTTCGGCAAGAAACCAGTGATTCGTCGGCTTCTTCTTGGCATGTACGCGAAGCTTTTTGCTTCTCAGAATATTCCTCCGCTTATCTATGCTGGTGAAACAACCTAGGTGAGGATGGTCCTTCTTGATCATTTGCTATTAATTAGCAAAGACAAGAAGATGGAAAAAGGAGAAGAAGAAGAAAACTTGAGAGAGAGAGAATAGAGACAGCTCTGGAGTTTTTTTTTCCTACCGTGTGTTTCCTTTTTTTGCTCTACACAACGACTCCTATCACATCCCAGATAACCCAACCTCGGTGTTTTGATATTTCAAACATCTAGAGGTTATCAATAGAAAGGTTTGGGTTATCCCCAACTTTTCTGTACTGTGAATAATAAAAAACCCTTTAGTCTAGGTTATTGGGCCAAAATAATTTATTATTTTTTTTGGACCCAATGAATTCAAAAATAATAACCACTAATTATTTATTTTTAGGCCTATTAAAATAACCCAATAAATAATTAATGAGTCCAAATGAACTAAAATAATTATTAAGCCTTTTATTAACTAGTTTAAGAACAAGTTAATTTTTCTAATTATTCAATCTGGGTTTAGGCCTTGAATAATTAATTAACCAATCAAACTAGATAATAAATTTAATTTCTTTCATTCCTTTTATTTTATTCCAGTCCAAAAATAAATTAGACTTCCTGAATAAAATAAAACCCTTATTCCATTATGACCATTTCCTTGACCTAAAATAATTAGGACTTACGGGCCTATTTTGAGGACTAAAAAGACATATTGTCTTGGCTACTAAAATGACCAAAATACCTATATTATATAAATATCTATATTTTACATTTTAAATATTTTTTAATATCGCCATAAGAAAATATTGACTCCAAGGATAATGCTGCGTTAGTTATGTCTTCAACCAACGGGTGAAATGACTAAAATACCCTCTACACATCGCTGTTCATTTAGTGAGGAAATAGTGTACTAACACCTCACTAAATGATATTTACCATCCTTAGGCTTCTAGTCCAATGATCTACGACTTCTTGGAATATTCTAGCTTTCCAAGGGAGCTACCCTAAAGCCAATATCCAAGTCATGTTCTCCAGGACCCTAGATAATTAGATCATTCAGACAACCACACGGGGCAATATAGTGTAGATACTATCTTGTATAAGTCTGTTTTGATTAACTAGTCACATATACCCAACATACAAATTTATTGGTCCTTAGACCACTAACTTATACTCAAGCTGTAGAGTACAAGTCCACACTATAGCAATAGTAGTCTGGGTTTTTATCACATAGTAATTTTAGAAACCACTACTATAGGTTCAGTTCTACGTATTCAAAATACGTTTGTGTTATGAAATAAGTAGATTACTCATTGGTTAAAGGTAAGCCATTCTCTATTTGGAATTCATAACATAATAACCTTGCTACGATGAGATTTCCATTCTCATCATCCGGTTAAGAATAATAGTTTATGTGTTAAGTATCCTATGGTTCATACTTTACTGTGAAAGACCTCCATTCACATGAACCATTTACTTAAATATAATGGGTTTTTTCTAATAAAACCGTGCACAAATATAAAGAAAATTTCACAAACAAATTCTGAGAAAAATACTTTTATTACTACAAGTCAAAAATACATCAGAAATCTAGTCTAATAGGGCATACATTCCAACAATCTCCCACTTGTATTCTAAGACTAAGTCAGTCTATAGGTGCCAACCCTTATGGCGTCTAAGTGTCTTTTAAAAACTCTTTCTGTCAAAGGCTTAGTGAAAGGATCTGTTAGATTATTTTCTGAGGCAATTTGTATTCTAAGACTAAGTAAGTCTATAGGTGCCAACCCTTATGGCGTCTAAGTGTCTTTTAAAAACTCTTTCTGTCAAAGGCTTAGTGAAAGGATCTGTTAGATTATTCTCTGAGGCAATCTATTTCACCACGACTTCCCGTCACTGGATGAAATCCCGGATCAGGTGGTATTTCCTCTCTATGTGCTTCCCCTTTTTGTGGTTTCTTGGTTCTTTAAATTATAAGACGGCACCATTGTTGTTGCAATACATCACAATCGGTTTGTTCATGTGTGGCACGACTCCAAGTTCCAAAAGGAACTTTCGGAGCCAAATTGCTTCATTGGACGCCTCCGAAGCTGCCACATACTCAGCTTCTATGGTTGAGTTAGTAATACAAGATTGCTTAATACTCCTCTACGAAATGGCTCCTCCAGACAAGGTGAAGATATATCCATTAGTGAATTTTCTTTCATCCTTATCTGCTTGGAAGTCTGAGTCTGTGTATCTTGTAGGAATCAAGTCATCGGCCCTATAAACCAGTATATAATCTCTCGTACCTTTGAGATACTTAAGAACATGCTTTACAGCCTGTCAATGAAATTTCCTGAGGTTTCACTGATATTTGCTGACTAAGCCTATGGCGAAGTAGATATTTGGCCTAGTACACAACATGGCATACATGAGACTTCCCACAACCGAAGTATAGGGAATTCTACTCATCCTATCTTTTTCTTCTTGAGACTTTGGACAGTTCTTTGAAGAAAAAAACAACCCATGTCTGTAAGGGATGAATGCCCCCTTGCATGAGTTCATGCTGTACTTGACCAACATCTTATCAATGTATATAGCTTAGGATAAACTTAACATTCACTATTTCTTATTTCTAAAAAGCTTTATTTCGAGAATATAACTGGCTTCACCTAAGTTCTTCATACTAAATTGACTCGATAGTCAAACTTTAGTAGATGACAGTGTCCCTATATTATTTCCAATGAGTAGAATGTTATCCATATATAGGACAAAAAAAATTACATTTATGACTTCCAGTTTCCTATATACACATGGTTTATCCTCGTTTTGAATAAAATTGTAAGAATTTAAAGTCTCATCGAAATGAATGTTCCATACTCTAAACGCTTGCTTAAGTCCATAAATGGATTTCTTAAACTTACAAACCATATGTTCTTGGCCTTTAACAATAAAACTTTCTGGTTGGGACATATAGATGTCTTCACTAAGATGGCCATTTAAAAATGTCGTCTTGGCATCCATTTGTCACATCTTGTAGTCATAATGACATGCGATGACAAGGAGAATACGGATGGATTTAAGCATGACTACAGAGAAAAATGTTTCCTAATAGTCGATCAATTCTTTCTGAGTATACCTTTTCGTCACAAGCCTAATTTTGAAGGTTTCCATCTTCCTATCCGCTCCCCTCTTCCTTTTGTAAATCCACTTATACCCAATGGGTTTTATCCCTTTAAGTAAAGCTATAAGATCCCAAACCTGATTGAAGTACATAGACTCAATCTCGACTTTCATTACTTCATGTCATAGGTATGTATCGATATCAGCAATAGCCTTCTTGTATCTAGTGAGATCTTATTCTTGATGGTCGGAGACTAGGTCAAAAGCTTCTCCAGTCCATCTTTCTGGAATTCTAGATATCCTCCCACTACGATGAGGCTCCATCTGTATAGGCTTCTGAGGTTGTGCCTTTTCTTGTTTTGTAATCGGGTTAGGAGAAGTTGATTCAGAAGATAACTTTTCTTCGAGTTCCAACCTTGTTGAACCTTTAGTGGATATACTTTGTTCATCCTCCAAGTATCTAGCATTAGTATTCGCGAGTACTTTCTACTCCTTGAGATGATAAAAGTAACCACCATTTATACCTTTTGGATACCCTACAAAATAGCAAAATTTTGATCTTGATTCTAACTTGTCACCCTTGATCAGTACATAAGTTAGACAACTCCATATTTTGAGATGATTTAGACTTGGCTTACGCCCAGTCTACATCTCATAGGGAGTCCTAAGTATTGATTTGGAAGGCACCAAGTTCAAAATATATGCCGTTGTTTTTAGGGCATATCCCAAAAAAGATACTAGAAGTGTAGTATGAGACATCATGTTTCGGACCATTTCCATCTGAGGGAAAACGCAGAAACAAGGGAGCCATGGACGGAAAAAAAAACAGAGAAAAAAATTAAACGCGAGCCATAAAGGCCATGCAGAAGCGTGAAGATCATACCTTTGCGTTCCTTAACCCTCCTAGGTTGCGTAGGAACAGATTGAACGGCTGGAATCGCCTCGCTTTGCACACTTGAAGGAGCTTCCGGTTGAACACCCGCTAGCCTTCGACTTCGCCTTGTTTGCATTAACGCTTAGCTCTCCAGCTCTCGGGATATTCCTCAGCCTAACCTCTAGTTGGTGAACACAATGGGAAAGAGAAACGGTCTCAATTCTCCTTGGTTCGCTCGCTATTGGTTAGCAAAGAACAAGGAAAAAACAAGAAGAAGAAACGTGAGAGAGCAAGAGGAGAGACGTGAGAGTCTTGTGGCTAGGGAAAAGAATTAGGGTTTTTTTTTCTTTTCAAAGAGTTGTTTTATTAGTTAGCAAAAAATTAGGTCTCTCATTATCTGATAAACATATCCCCGGGATTTCAAAACACCCGGATGTTATCTTGAGAATCAGTTTGGCCTAACCCTAAACTCCTCTTAACCATATCTGGAAAAAACCCTAAGGTCCAAGCTATTGGGCCAGATAAATATTTATTATTTTTCTTGGACCCAAAAAGGCCCAAAATAATAAATATTAATTATTTATTTCCTAGGCTTACATAAGTAACCCAATAAATAATTAATGAGCCCAAATGAACCATAATAATTAATCTTTAATTATTTATTTCTTGGGCCTATATAAATAACCCAATAAATAATTAAACATTAATTATTTCCCTAGTTTAAGCCTGAGTTAATTTCTTAATTATTCATACTCGGACCTAGGCCCCGAATAATTAATTAACCAAATAAACTAGATAATTAATTTCTCTCAACTCCTATTTTATTTATTTATTTATTTTATTCCAGATCCAATAATAAATTAGACTTCCCGAATAAAATAAAATAAAATCCTCTTCAACCGAGACCAATTCCTCAACCCAAAAATAGTTAGGACTTACGGGCTATCCCGAGGACCAAAAAGACACATCGCCTTGGTCGCTAAAATGACCAAAATACCCCTGCTATATAAATAGCTGTATTTTGCATTTTAAATATTTTCTAATATCACCATAAGGAAATATTGACCCCAAGGACAATGTCTGCATTCACAAAGTCTCCGACCTACAGGTGAAATGACTAAAATATCCCTCTACACATCGCCGTACATTTAGAGAGGAAGAAGTGTACTAACACCCCCCTAAATGACATCTACCATCCTTAGGCTTCTAGTCCAATGATCCACGACTTCCTGGAGTGTTTCCGCTTTCCAAGGGAGCTACCCTAAAGCAAACATCCAAGTCATGTTTCCCAGGGCCCTGGATAATTTAGACCATTCGGACAACCACAAGGGGCGATATAGTGCAGAAACTATCTTGTATAAGTCTGTCTTAACTAACTAGTCACACATACCCAACATGCAAGTATATTGGCCATACGATAGAACCTCAACTACAGCAAATCAAAGTATATGCTTCCAGCTTCGCTAGACCACCAACTCATACTCAAGTCGTAGAGTACTAGTCCACGCTGTAGCGGTAGTAGTCTAGGTTTCTACCATATAGTACTTTGAGAAACCACTACTACAGGTCATGTTCTACGTATTCGAAATACGCTTATGTCATGAAGTGAGTGGACTACCCACTGGCTAAAGGTAAGTCATTCCCCATTCGGAATTCATAACATAATAACCTAAACATGATGAGGTTCCCAGTCTCATCAATAGGTTAAGAACAAATATTTATATGTTAAATAACCCGTGATCCATACCTTACTGTGAAAGACCACCATTCACATAGATCACTTATTTAAACACAATGGGTCTGTTCCAAACGAAAATCGTGCACAAACAAAAAATAAATTCACAAACAATTTCTGAAAATAAATTCTTTTATTAAAATATTCGATTTTACATCAGAAACCCAGTCTAAGAGGGCATACAATCCAACACCATCAATGTCTTATTTCTTCTCTCAGCTACTCTATTCTGCTAGGGTGTTCCTAATGCAGAGAGTTGGGATACTATCTCATGATGTACCATATAGTTCTTGAATTCACCAAGGAGGTATTCTCTACCACAATCCGATCGTAAGGTCTTGATTAGCTTACCCATTCGATGCTCTACTTCAACCTTAAACTTTTTGAACTTGTTAAAAGAGTCAGACTTATGTCTCATCAAATAAACGTAACCATACCTTATACAATCCTCTGCGAAAGTGACGAAGTACTCAAACCCCCTCTTGCTAGTATAGATAAAGGACCGCACACATCAATGTGAACAAGATTCAATGCTTCTTTGGTCCTATCCGCCTTTTGGGTAAAGGGTCTTTTGGTCATTTTTTCTATAAGATAGGATTCACACTGAGGCCAGCTTTTTAATCTTAATGAGCCTAAATGCCAATTATAGATTAACCTCTGAATCCTGGTTGAGTTAATGTGACCCAACATTAAATGCCAAAGATATGAGTCATTGACATTGATCTTTCTCTTCCTATTTAAAGGTTCTGATTGAGCCTTATTCAATTGATTGTTAATATGATTAATAAAGAATAGATTTCCATACATGTGCTCAGTACATATAACTTGTCTATTTCTATTGATAGTAATACCAGAATAAAAAGAAATAAAGTATCTTTGATTTATTAGTTTTGCAACTGAAACCACATTCTGTCTAAAATTAGAAACAAATAAAATATCCTTCAAAATAATTATTCAATTACAATCAAAAGTAAGTTCCAGTTCTTCCATAGCAAGGGCCCAAATTTTTGCTCTATTTCCCATGTGTAGTCCATGTTCGTTCTTCTGGAGTCTTTTAACCTTCCTAAACCCCTGCAAGGAGTTACAAATATGATCAGTGACTCTTGAATCAACAATCCAAGTGGACATTGATCTAACCATTGATATAGACTCTAGATAGAGAACATTACCTGTGGGATTTTTCTTGGCCTGAAGATCTAGATACTCTTTTTTTCAGTGTCCCTTCATCTCACACTTGAAGCATTTGCCTTTGGGTTTATCTTTGGGCTGGGACTTGGACTGATGCACTGCATTTCCCTTCTTCTTCTTGAACTTTCTGGACTTGGGCCCAGTTCTCGAAGAAGAAGCTATCATGGTGCTAGCCTGTGGCTTCATGACCTTCTCTGCCACTTGGAGCTCCTTCATCAACTTAGTTAAACCCATGTTTAATTTGTTCATATTGTAATTCAATTTGAACTGAGTGAATGAGCTTGACAAAGATTCGATAACCATGTCCACTTAGCTCTTGGGATCAATAACAGCCCCCAAGACTTCTGCTTCCTCAAAAGCAGCAATCATCTTGAGCATATGCTCTTTGACTGATACTCCCTTAGCCATCTTGGTGTTTATTATTATTCTAAGAGCCTTCTGCCTTGCGGGCTGGCTTTTATTAGCGAACATTATGGCAAGATGTGCTAATATCATATGCAGTAGTCATGTGCTCGTGTTTAGATTGTAGCACATTTGACATGGAGGCTAACATATAGCATCGAGCCATTTTGTTAGCCTTCTTCCATGCATTTTCAGTCGCACGCTTTGCGGTGGAACCTTCCCCAATTACTGGACAGATCTCATATAGGACATACTTATACTCTTTGACTGTGAGTATTATCTCCATGTTACTTTTTCAATCCATATAATTTGGATCCGTTAGCTTATTTTGACGAAGAATAACGGCCAAAGGGCTGAAAAAACCTCCACCAACCATTTTTAAAAATTTGAAAAATAAAAGAAATTCTTAGTATTTGTAAAATAAAAATAATTTTGTACACTTTATTCTCATATTTGAACTTGATAATAGCTAACCACATTACTATTATCTTTAACATGATTAATTTGGCTCTTAGAAAAACTGACATAACTTCTTGGGAAGATTAACAGTTTCCTAAGCTAAGTGTGTTGACCACCACAAATTAAATTTTCTTCTAGGTAATGACCTAGAAGGTAACTCTACTGAGGGAATGGCCGTTTCTTCTCATTTCCTATGGACATACCTCGCACTATAACTTTTAACGTGGGCCGGCCGATCATAGTATGTGTCTCAAGTTATCAATTATATCCTTCCATTAGTTCTAGATTCTTGTGGTACCTCCATCATATACGAGTTCACTCCCAGGGTGACACAAGGAGACCCACGATCTCTAATAAGGATTGTGATAGAAACCGTGGAGCCATTAGAACCCCACCTATCCCACTTAATTTTTAAAATAACTATTTTCTTAGAAAAATATTATTTGAAAGATTCCAATTAAATTCTCCTTTTACTTAAAATAAAATGTCTAAATTCATAAAATTTCTATGTCAATGTTTATATCCTTTGAGAAATCTTTCCTCATGGATTAATTTTATTTAAGTAAAAAACTTAATAATTTCAAAACTTTTCCATTTAAAAAATTATTAGAGATTTTGATCTCAAGGCTTTATTTGACAACAATAATTTTTTCTTTGCTAAAATGAATTTAAATAACTTTTCATTTTAACTTTAAAAAATTTCTAAATCTATAATATTTTCTATGTCAAGGATAAAAAATATTTAAGAAAATAACCAATGATTAAATTTTGTTTAAGTTAAAATAACTATTTAATTAGAGAAAAATATTTTTCCTTGTTAAATAAAATTTTTCAAAGACTTTGGTCTTTGAGAAAACATGCACATAGAACTCAAAATAATTAACATGCTAGAAAATTATAAACGTTTTCATACTTTTCTATTTTTAATCATAAGCGCCCAAATAAAAGAATTAAACACACTAATTAAATAAATTAATAATCTTGTATAATCCTAATATCCTTTACTATTATTTTTTATGCAAAATATTCAAAGAATATTAACTATTGTAATAAAATAACTTCGTCTGGTATGGGACAAAAAATGAATGTGTATATATATATATATATATATATATATATATATATCTGGTCTAGTGCACCTGCCACACTAGATCTAGTCCATGGAAAAATCCATGGACCATGGTCCGTGGGCGGGTGCCCACGACCCGAGCGCCCAGTGTAGCAGCTTCCGCGAGAAAGCTGCTACTTGGTTTCCACGAGGAAGCTTCCTCAAGCGCACCCCCTGAGCTGAGGCCATCTTGCACCTGGCTGCGGCTTTAAGCAACGGCTGGCCTGAGCTCCCTCAGCTTCTCTCACATTGAAAGCACTGGCTTGTCTCGGCTCGGCTCAGCTCGGTCCATCTTCTCCAATGATCTTTCGCTATGATTTTTCTCTACAAAATTCACTAGTCTCCTCTGCAATGCTTTGCAATCGTCCAAGGCCATTTCTTATTACATTTTTTTTCACCAAAAAATGTAACAACCGCCTATATCCTTTCAAATTGAGCTTACATGAAGTTAAACAAAACTGTGAAGGAAATTTTATAGAAGCTCCTGTACCTCAACGGTGAGGTGTACAACCATTCTACTTATACTAAAACAGCTAAGGATCTCATTATAATAGGTCTTGCTAGGTTTTATTAACTAGCATGCATCATCCTAAGCCTTTCAAAGATATTACTCTGATACCACTTGAAGGAATGAAAAACAGAGGCGCCATGCATGCGAAGGAAATAAAATAGACACGGTGCAATAGAAGGTTAAAACAATACCTTTATGTGTCTTATTCTGGCTTGGCTGAGAAGATGAAGCACCAACTACAGGAGCAGCTACTTGTTTCGATGACGATTCTGGCAAGAAACCAGCGATTCGTCGATTTCTTCTTGGTATGTACGCGAAGTTTTTCACTTCTTAGAATATTCCTCCGCCTATCTATGTTAGTGAAACAACCTAAGCGAGAATGGTCCTTCTTGATCCTTTGTTATTAATTAGCAAACACAAGAAGATGAAAAAAAGAGAAGAAGAAGAAAACATGAGAGAGAGAGAACAGAGACACATCTCGAGTTTTTTTTTTTTTTTTGTTTCTATCGTGTGTTTCCTTTTTTTGCTCTACACAACGATCCCTATTCACATCGTAGATAACCTAACCCCGATGTTTTGATATTTTAAATATCTAGAGGTTATCAACAGAAGAGATTTGGGTTATCCCCAACTCTTCTATACCGTGAATAATAAAAAAACCCTTTAGTCTAGGCTATTGGGCCAAAATAATTTATTATTTTTCCTTGGACCCAATGAATTCAAAAATAATAACCACTAATTATTTATTTTTGAGCCTATTAAAATAACTCAATAAATAATCAATGAGTCTAAATGTACTAAAATAATTATTAAGCCTTTTATTAACTAGTTTAAGAACAAGTTAATTTTTCTAATTATTCAATCTGGGTTTAGGCCCTAAATAATTAATTAACCAATCAAATTAGATAATAAATTTAATTTCTCTCATTCCTTTTATTTTATTCCAGTCTAAAAATAAATTAGACTTCCTGAATAAAATAAAATCCTTTTTCCATTATGACCATTTCCTTGACCTAAAATAATTAGGACTTACGGGCTACTCTGAGGACTAAAAAGACATATTGTCTTGGCTATTAAAATAACCAAAATACCCATATTATATAAATAGCTGTATTTTATATTTTAAATATTTCCTAATATCACCATAAGAAAATATTGACCCTAAGGACAATGCTACATTAATTATGTCTTCGACCTACAGGTAAAATGACTAAAATACCCTCTACATATCACCGTTCATTTAGAGAGGAAATACTGTACTAACACCCCACTAAACGATATCTACCATCCTTAGGCTTCTAGTCCAATGATCCACGACTTCTTGGAATATTCTAACTTTCCAAGAGAGCTAGCCTAAAGCCAATATCTATATCATGTTTCCCAGGGCCCTAAATAATTAGATCATTTGGACAATTACATGGGGTGATATAGTGTAGACATTATCTTGTATAAGTTTGTCTTGACTAACTAGTCACATATACCCAACATATAAGTATATTGATCCTTCTCGAGAGCCTCAACTATAGTATATCAAAGCATACATTTCTAACTTCGTCAGATCACTAATTTATACTCAAGTTGTAGAGTACAAGTCCACGTTGTAGCAGTAGTAGTCTAGGTTTTTATCACATAGTACTTTTAGAAACCACTACTAGAGGTCCAGTTCTAGGTTTTTGAAATACGCTTGTGTTATGAAATGAGTAAACTACTCATTGGTTAAAAGTAAGTCATTCCCTATTTGGAATTCATAACACAATAACCTTGTCACGATGAGATTCCCATTCTCATCATCTGATTAAGAACAATAGTTTATGTGTTAAGTATCCCATGGTCCATACCTTACAGTGAAAGACCTCCATTCACAAGAACTATTTACTTAAATACAATGGGTCTTTTCCAATAAAATCGTGTACAAATATAAAGAAAATTTTACAAACAAATTATGAGAAAAATATTTTTATTAATAAAAGTAAAAAATACATTAGAAACCTAGTCTAAGAGGGCATGCATTCCAACAGTATTAAGGTACATATAAAATATATGTATAAAAAGTGATATTAGGCTAATTTTCCTTGATAGTTTACTATATATTTCTTACTTTTCCTTCCTATGTGACCCCTATAAAAAATAAAAATAAAAATGAAGTTTATAAATATAAAGATAGAGAAATTCTCTTCTACCATTCCTTTTCTTCTTCTTTTGGTCATTTGGCATTGAAGTAAATCTTTGAGTTAGCCTTTCATGTCTATCAATTATTGAACTTCATATTAAAGGATAATTTTGTACATGCTAGAAAAATTACTTAAAGGCCTTTTCTAACTCAAAAGTATCGGTGTATATATAATTTGAATAAATTGATTATCCTTTATGCAGTATTGGGGGTTGATTATGTTTCTAGATGATTGTGGCAGTATAGATTAGCAGTATCCATGTGTTGTTATCGCTTCTTGTGGCACTATTAATAGCTTTATTTAGTCAATAATAATCAACTAATTGTAGATATTATTTTGAAAAATATCTTTTTGTTAATTATAGATATGAATGATCAACAAAGATTAGCCAATCATAGGAATGAGCTTCAACTACTTGATACTAGATTTGAAAGTCGAGATGACTTTGTAAATAGCATAAAAAATTTTATGTTGATCAAGGTTATATTTTGTATGTTATAATTAGTGTGATTGAGGAGGCCAATATCGTGGCAGACTTAAGATTCCTATTGAATAGCGACAGAGGTATACAAGCACTCGCCTTATCAATTGTCCATTCAAAATTCAAGGCAAGAGACAAGAAGATTGGTTTTGGAGAATTACGATTCAAAATAACATGCATAATCATAAAGCTTCTAGAGATTTGTCTGGACACCTTGCAGCTTGTGTTTTATCAAAAGAATATATTGCAAGTATTGATGAAATGACCACATCTGGCTTTGCACCTAGACAAATTCTTTCATCTCTTTGTCAAAGGAACCCAAGTCTTCAAGTGGTGGCAAGAAACACATATAACATGAAACAAAAAATCGCCAAAGAATGCCTCATTGGATGTTCTATGATTCAAGCTTTATTTGAAGAACTTGGTAAGGCTGGATTTACATTTGATGTCAAGCCAAATGAAAAGGGCCATTTAAATCACATATACTTTACTCATCCCGTGTCCGTCAAATTGAGTAGAAGTTACTCAACTGTGTTTTGTTATGGATTGTAATTATAAAACCAATGGGTATAAAATCCATTTGCTTCAAATAATTGGAATTACAAATTTCAACACTTCATTTTGTTTGTGCTTTATGTTTATTTTTTTTGGAGGAATGAATGGCTTGAAGACTATGAATAGGCACTAAGTGCATTTAGTAAAATCTTTGGTTCAGAGCATCAACCTCTTGTCATTGTCACTGATAGAGAATTAGCATTGATCAAAGATATTCTAGTGATATTTCCTACAACTGCGAATTTGTTGTATATTTAGCATATTGAAAAAAATTATAGTTTCTAATTGCAAGTCTCATTTTGAAAAGAAAGAAGATTGGGATGAATTTATATTGGTTTGGAATAAGGTCGTACATTTTCCAACAGAAGAAGTTTATGAGGATGCTTGGGAAGATATTGAATTGAGATACTCAAAAAAGAATAACGTTTTGAATTATCTCTGAAGGACTTGGCTTCCATATAAAGAGTACTTTGTTGATGCATAGACAGAGAAATTTCTGCATTCTAGAAACCGTGATTCATCAAGAATTGAAGGAGAGCACTGAAAACTCAAGAAGTTTTTATTAGTTTCAACTGGAGATATTCAAACAGTCAAAAGAAAAAATGAGTTTTCTAGTTTTAAATGAAGTTCAAGAAGTAACAGCTTAGTTGGAAAACAAAAGATTCCGAATTCGTCATCAATGTAATAATCCATTTTTCAGGGAAGTTGCAACTTAAGTATTTTTTTTCCCCTTGAAATAGTTGGTCAAGCAATATGAAATGGCTAGTAAGCACACAATGCAAGTAATATGTAGTGATAAATTTGTGACAACTATGGGATTTCCTTATGCACATATGATATATGGTTGGAAAAATAAGATATTACCTCTTGAAACTATACACCACCAATGGCGCATTGATACAAGGTCTTCACTTTTTATAAATGACATCTCAAACAATGAAAATTATGCACTGCAAGGATTACTAGTAGAGTTGCAAGAAAAGTATTAAGAGTGGTCTATTACTGATAAAGAAGATGCTTGATAGAAAATTTCTCACCTTATTGATAAAGGTTACCTTTTGAGTTTTGAACCAAATATACAACGTGGTAAAAGAAGTTCATCAATGGGAAGAAAAAGAAAAGGATCAATTTCAACTAGGAGAGATCCTTCACAATTTGAGATTGTAGAAGCATCTCTAAGGTGTAGGACTCAGCAAAGTAATGTGTTTGGTGGTGACATAAACGTAAATGAATCAAGTGCTTTCCATGTGAATCAAGTCTCAAATTTACTTGATGATATAAGATCAATGAATGTGCTTGATTTGAATATGATGCCAAGTCCACATGAAGACTCTTTTTGGAATTAGAAATTTATTTAAATTAATATGTAGGTTAAATTTTTCTCTTTAAAAATATGTTTTTATAATTTGACTATTCTTATTTTATATTTCTCACATTATATATCTCATGCTTATGTGATGCTTGATTGGTGTGTCTCTTTGGTTGTATGTGATTGCATGCTTTGATATGATATGCTTATGGTATCTTATCTAACTTGGGATGATTTAGAATTGACTTTGTCAATTTGCTTTTGAATAGCTTGTGTTAAGGCTATTGATTTTGGTTGGAGGTACTTCTTTGACTTATAGCATTTTATATGTCTCTACAATTGACTACTTTTGTGTTGATTTCTATATTGTGTTTATTCTATATTCCTTCACCTAGATGATGTTGTTGTTATCATGAAGAATGAACTGATCTGCACCTCTGCTCTAGCAGCATAGTCCCTAAAGCTTGGAAGAGATGGAAGGAAACATGTCCATAGGGCTCAAGAGCTAACATTGGTGGATTTTTGTCTTTAAAAGAAAACACAAAGAACCTTTAGGCATTAACTTAAGTTTGTACCCATTTTCTTTTTTCTTTTCTATATTCACAACCTTTTGTTGTCAAGGAATGCTGTATGGGATTTGGTTTCTATCACTATTCGTACTAATAATAATTAGATTTAGTTCATAGAATAATAATTAGATGATGCGTGGCTTTTCTTCTTGCCATCATTTGGATTGTTATTGTTATTGTAAATGTAGCACTCTTTTGCACATCAAAACAAAAAAAAGAATGCCTGTATCTATTCAACAATTTTTGTTTAGTTGATTATCATCTTTTTTCCACTTGGAATGGGGCCCATCCCATGGTTAATAATGTTCGAGATACTCATTTTATCTTTTGTTACATATTGGTAACTGGCCTTCAACTTTGCTTTCTTATTCTTAGATTAAGATTTTCTAGAGCGAATGATCTTGCCACAGTGCTTCAGGCATTTAAACTTTTGTTTGGAATCTTACTTTAGTGGGAACAACCACGTAGCAACTCCAGTGGCAACAATTTGACCAAATCCAATGAATGCACATCTTACTTTTAGAGCAATATGAAATGAGGCAAAATCAGATCTTACTTCTAGGTATGGTTAGCTTTTGTAGGTCTCTTAAGCCGATATTTTATTACCCCATCTCCCCAACAACAAAACATGAATTCCTGTTACCACTCTACCTCGTGTTCTAGATATTAAATATGTTTAACCATGCTTATTTGCTTGACATTCTATGTATCTATTTCCAATCATTTTGACGTGCAAAATGAAAAGTATACATGGTTGAACACCATTATGAATAGATGGATTTAAATAAGGTTACTTCAACACTATAGTTTAATTGTCTGAAATTAGGAGTCTAGCTGTCTGATTAATTAAAGTAACTTTCTCTCCATTTAAAGATTGCTAAATCTTTCGTCAATGCTTGAGAATATCTTAGATGTTGTAATTGAGGTGAAGAAATATATAGTTTTGAGGTCATTTAACCCTTAAGACAAGTTATTTGTAACTGCATTTCTAAATTATCTGTAATCATAGACTAGGAGGAAGAAAATAGGAAGAAAATGAAAATGCTTTTGCAATGGTGTTTTGACCATGCACAGATTTCTTTTCTGCACATGCATATGAAGTTATTGGAGTTTCCACTCATTTTTTTTTTCAAATACAATCTTTAGAATTAGTTAAAGGACCATAATTTCAAAGCTATCCACTAATCAGATAGAAATGATCTAGAGAAAGGAAAGGAATCAGGCATTACTGATATGCTTATCTCAACTATATAAAGTTTTCAAAGTTGCCATTTGATCCCTGTCCAGTGAATCCAAACCAAGTAGGAAATAAAGAATTGTTTTAAAGTCTTATTGCAACTGCTAATTTAACTTTTTACTATTAATAGTTGAGTTGAACTTATCCAACAATTGATGTTAGCTTTGGTACATCATACATGCCTAGTGACATTGTCCCTTTCTTGATCAAATTCTTCAATTACCTCTTTGATTCTATCATCACTATTGTTATCCAATTGCTCTCTCAATGTCAGTTTGTCTTGATGGTGTGTTTCCAGTTAGCAACTCCAATATTAGAAGATTGCTTTTCCAATTGTTGAATTACCCAGTACATCATAGTATTCTCTAGTTGGCCCACTATTTGGTTAAGTTTTTTAACATTTTGTATTGGGTGTGCTTGAAAGCAAGAATTTGATTAGCAACTTGGCAAAGAGTATAAATTAAGAAGAAGAATACAATGAATAGAAACAATAGCTCTTACATGTGCTATTTTTGCACTTGGGGATAAAGAAATTCTTAACAAAAAAATGTTCAAAACATCATTTCTCCATCTAGCATTACAGAAGAGTAATATGAACATCTCACCACACAGAGTTAGAACCTCTGGACTACTCTAATAGCAAGGGAAAACCGGAGGACTCAGACTCCATTTCCAAGAAACAAGCTCAATTCTCAACCAAAGATCTCTTATTTTCAACAAACAAATAAATGAAACCCGCTCGACAAAACCATTTTCCCAAGAACATTAGTTCAGTCCTTAGGGCAAAACTTTCTATAGGAGACTATATATAAGTTTCATATAGATAATTAACTACTTTAATAATTTAAACCCCTAATAACTTTTGGGCATGCTATATCGAGGGGTGCACCATTCAACATGGTTGCTTCATTCATCGGGGATGCTTCATCCATCCAATTCAAAGCCTCACCACAAGCAGCAAAATCTAAATCAAAATTTCATTCATTAGGAGTGCTTCATCCATCTAGTTCAAAGCTTTATTGCAAGTAGCAAAATCAAAATCAAAGTCAAAATTAGGCAGAGCACTATGCTCATCATCATCAATTCCAAGAAGGAGAATGTCCTTTAGATCACCAATGACTTTTCGAGGCAGCACCACTCCATCCATGTCTAAGTGGTGAGAATGAAGTTCCAAATCCAAGTTCATTCCCGGCCTATTCGAGCCAAAACATCATTGTCCACCATTAAATCTAAGCAGGACCTTCTCTTTAACATCCTTCACCTTGTCACCATCAACTAAAGCCAAAGCAGGAGCAGAAGCTGAGGTGAGACAATCCATTTCAAGAATTGATGATGGAGTTGTGTGTGACACAAGGCTTTCAACAAAGTCCTCAGAGAAGGTAGGATTCTGTTTGAGGCTATGAAACAACCATTGAATAGGACTGAATATAATCAGTATTGACTTTCGAGCTCATCTTAGAAGCCTTTTCAATAGCCATAGCCTCGAATTCAACGTTTAAGGACAAAAGCTTTAGTAGCTTCCTTACGAGAGAGAAGATAGAGAAGGAGACATCTATGTGAGAGAGGAGAGAAAGATGGAGCCATAAGAGAGAAGAGAGGGGAAAGAGAAGAAAGAGAGAAGTGAGAGGAGAGAAAAGAAAGAGAGGTGAAAAAATCGTGAGAGGAGAAAGGAGAGAGGACAGAGAATGTTAAGAGAGAGAAGAAAAGATTATGTAGGAGAAGGGATAGAATTAAGGAGTAAAAAAATATTTGGAGACTATTTGGAATTGACCAAATAAGGATAAATTTATCAATAAAATGAAAATTACGCTGGCAGAAGGGATATTGCTCTAGCAATATCGCCAGCCTTAAACAATCCCTACTAATTAGTGAGAGGGAGGCCCCGTGAATGAATTTCTATTAGCATGGCATAAAGTCCATTGTGCTCATAGTTACAATAATTAAGTTGGCATGCCATCTGAGAATCATAGAAATGATTAAGGTCTAGAGAACAACTCCATCAAACAGAAAATCAAGAAATTATTGGTAGACGCTTATTCTTTGCTGGTTCAAAATTGTTCATTCCCATAAATTTTTTTTGGAGAAAGTTTGATCCAGAAAACAGCATGTATGGTAGGGTTCCAAATTAGATCCCCAGAATTATGCTATTATTTTTGCATGACTTGGTAATCAGATGTCTCAAGTGACAATAAGTACTTTAATCAAATTTGATCTCATGTCCAATGCTCTGTGAAACCGGTTCTAGATTCCATACAGCATTGTTAAGAGAGAATTCCCTTTGTTTTACAAACATCTTGCTATTCCCATGATCATGCGGAAAAAAATGGTTCGTTTTGGAGACATCATTTCAGATAAATTTGAAATGGGTTTTAGATTCTAAATTTTATCATAAGGAGATGGTTATGATGATTTGGAAAATAGTGAGGGATCGAGAAGCATGTTATGATGATGACATGTACGTTAAAAAAAAAAAGAATGAAGTTGCACTATAAGAAAATTGTGAATCTGTCACGAAGTTTTGCCACGAAATATTTTCCGTAACAATTAGCAATGGATTTTGCCATGAAATAGCAAAATACAAGCAACTTGCGAGGGAAAAAATACCTTAGTAAATCCGTGGCAAATATATTTGCCACGGAATTGCGATTGAAATAGTAGCAAGTAGCAATGCAAATATATTTTGTCGCAAATCAGTAGCAAAAAAAGGCGCAAAAAATTTATACCAAATATTAACCACCGATTTGCGATGAAAACATTTCCATGGCAAAATTATGCCAAATTTTAGCCATGGATTTGCCACAGAATCACAAAGCAGTGATAAAAAGAAAGAGTTAAATTTTTGTTGTGTGTTTTGTGGCAAATCCGTACCATGGATTTGTCACAAAATCACAAAATTACCACTAATCAATGGCAATTCCGTGGCAGATTGCCACGGATTTGCCATGACATTTTTTTCTCTTTTTGGTTCTAATTTATTAATTATATTGGTTTGTATTAATTTTTGTTCTATACATTTTAAATAATAAGGACAAAATATTTTGTAAGTATCTTAATTAATTTATTTTTTAATGCGTTTATTCTTGAAATGGAATTGAAAATAAAATGTATTATTTTTTAGTATCGAAATACATGTTTGTATTAAAATTATAAATATTAAATAATGGATATAATTTTATTTTATTTTGACTGTAAAAACCATTGAAAATTATTTTAAAGAACTATATTATCATTGAGATCTCATCTGAAAGTATGTTACTCAAAGTAGTGATAAAAAAAAAATGACTAAATTTTTGTTATGTATTTCGTGACAAATTCATGGCTATTTGCCACAGAATCACAAAATTGCCACAAATCCATGGCAATTCTATGGCAGATTACTACGGATTTGTCACGGTATTTTTTTCTTTTTTTGTTCTAATTTATTAATTATATTGGTTTGTATTAATTTTTGTTCCATACATTTTAAATAATAACGATGAAATATTTTGTAAGTATTCTGATTTATTTATTTTCTAATGCATTCATTCTTGAAATGGAATTGAAAATAAGATGTATTATTTTTTAGTATCAAAATATACGTTTGTATTAAAATTAAAAATTTTAAAGAAACGATATAATTTTATTTTATTTCGACTGTAAAAGTTATTGAAAATTATTTTGAAAAACTATATTATCATTGAGAGTACATAAAAAAGAATGTTATGCAAAGTAGTGATAAAAAAATGGACTAACTTTTTAGTGTGTGTTCTGTGGCAAATCCGTGGCAAGTTGCCTCGGATGTGCCATGGATTTTGTTAGTCCGTGGCAAACCCCTAGCAAATTGCTAGGGATTTGCCACGGATTGATTTTTTCTTTTTTTTTTCTTTTAATTTTTATTATATTTATTTTTAGTGCATACATTTTGTTTAAAATGGTCAGATGTTTTATAAACATTATTTTTATCCCTAGTTTATTTATTCTTGAAAAAGAAATGATATAAATTTAAAATAGAATGTAATATTTTTGTGCGTCGAAATATATGTGTTTATTAAAATAAAAAAAATTAAGATATGATATAATTTTTTTTTACAACAAAAGCAATTGGAAATATCAATGCAATTGACTGTATTACCATTTAGAATATAAAAATTTTATGTTAGGTAAAATAATGATAAAAAGAATAAGAAAATTTTATTATGTGTTCCATAGCAAATCCATGGCAAGTTGCCACGACGTTGCCACAGATTGTGTTAGTCCATGGCAAATCCCGAGCAATTTGCTAGGGATTTGCCATGGATTGATTTTTTTCTTTTTTATTATATTTATTTTCATTCCATACATTTTGATTAAAATGGATAGATATTTTATAAACATTATTTTTATCTCTAATTTATTTATTCTTGAAAAAAAAATTGATATGAATTTAAAATAGAATGTGATATTTTTGTGTGTCGAAATATATGTGTTTATTAAAATAAAAAAAATTAAGATATGATATACTTTTTTTACAACAAAAGCCATTGGAAATATCAATGCAATTGACTGTATTACCATTTAGAATATAAACATTTTATGTTAGGTAAAATAATGATAAAAGGAATAAGAAATTTTTATTATGTATTCCGTGGCAAGTTGCCACGGCGTTGCCATGGATTGATTTTTTCCTTTTTTTTATTTCAATTTTTATTATATTTATTTTTTTTTTGCATACCTTTTGTTTAAAATGGTCAAATATTTTATAAATATTATTTTTATCCCTAACTTATTTATTCTTGAAGAAGAATTGATACGAATTTAAAACAGAATGTAATATTTTTGTGTGTCAAAATATATGTGTTTATTAAAATTAAAAAAATTTAAAGATATGATATAATTTTTGTTTACAACAAAAGCTATTGGAAATATCAATGCAATTAACTATATTACCATTTAGAATATAAAATTTATATGTTAGGTAAAATAGTGATAAAAAGAATAAGAAAATTTTATTATGTGTTCTGTAGTAAATCCATGGCACGTTGCCATGGATTTTGTTAGTGAGTTGCTAGGGATTTGATACGGATTTATTTTTTTTCTTTTTTTTTTCTAATTTTTATTAGATTTAATTTTATTCCATACATTTTGATTAAAATGGTCAAATATTTTATAAACATTAATTTTATCTCTAACTTATTTATTGTTGAAAAGGAATTAATATGAATTTAAAATATAATGTAATATTTTTGTGTGTTGAAATATACGTATTTATTAAAATAATTTTTTTTAAAGATATGATATAATTTTTTTTTAACAACAAAAGCCATTGGAAAATATCAATGCAATTGACTGTATTATCATTTAGAATATAAAAATTATATATTAGGTAAAATAATGATAAAAAGAATAAGAAAATTTTATTATGTGCTCTGTGGCAAGTTGCCACGGCTTTGCCACGGAGTTTCCACGGATTGTGTTAGTCCGTGGCAAATCCCTAGCAAAAAGGAAAAAGCCAATTTGTGGCAAATCCCTAGCAAATTGCTAGGGATTTGCCACGGATTGGCTTTTTCTTTTTTTTTTATTCTAATTTTTATTATATTAATTTTTATTGCATATATTTTGTTTAAAATGGTCAAATGTTTTATAAACATTATTTTTATCTCTAACTTATTAATTCTTGAAAAAGAATTGATACAAATTTAAAATAGAATGTAATGTTTTTGTGTGTCGAAATATATGTGTTTATTAAAATTAAAAAATTTAAAGATATTATATAAATTTTTTTTTTTACAATAAAAGCTATTTGAAATATCAATGCAATTAACTATATTACGATTTAGAATATAAAAATTATATGTTAGGTAAAATAGTTATAAAAAGAATAAGAAAATTTTATTATATGTTCTGTGGAAAATCCGTGGCACATTGCCACGGATTGTGTTAGTCCGTAGTAAATCCCTAGCAAATTGCTCGGGATTTGCCACATATTTTTTTCCTTTTTTATTCTAATTTTTATTATATTTATTTTCATTCCATACATTTTGATTAAAATGGTTAAATGTTTTATAAACATTATTTTTTTAATCTCTAACTTATTTCTTTGTGAAAAAGAATTGATATGAATTTAAAATAGAATGTATTATTTTTTGTGTGTCGAAATATATGTGTTTATTAAAATTAAAAAAAATTAAAGAGATGATATATTTTTATTTATATCATAATTAATTCTTTTTATTCTACAAATCATAATACTTTTTAAAAATTATAATTAAAAATTATTTATTTAATACTTTTTATTCTACATCTCTTCATGCAATGCATGAACATCAAACTAGTATCTCAAATAGTACATTCTTTTATCTTTAAGTTTACATGCATTGAAAAATTCTTAAATTATAGTCAGATTGATAGGGGCTAAATTAGTCATATTTTTTCTAGTTATTTGAGGCTCTTTTGTGATACATTTTACTCAATAACTAGTCATATTCCTTCATATTTGAGATTTTACCCTTAGAAAGGTATTTTATTCATTATTACAGATTTTAGGGTAAAACGAAGTAAAAACATTACAAAACAGAAGAGAGGCGGCGCCGAACAGGGCATCAGAACTGACGCTAGCCATGCATTGTTGAACGAACTTCGAGGCAACAAAAAATTGGTGAAATAGATTGAAACAGAGTGGAACTGACGCCGGCTCCACTCTGGATAACATTGCGTGGAAATCAAGAAAAACTCGGTGAACAACTGGAGAAACAAAACACAATCGGCGTTGGTTCCGAGAGCCAAGGTGGCGCCGGCTGTTCTCTGAGGAAAAGGCGGGATTGTGATTTTTGGACGCAATTTTTGGTAATCTATGGAGTTTTTGTACTTTCCTACTTCTACTCGGCTAAGAATATTGCACTAACGAGTTTAGGCACTTTCCAAACCTATTAATAGATAGAAAACACAAGGGGAAAATGGAGAATTCATTGATTATCACAGAAAATCACTCAATCAAAGGAGAAATTCTTCAATTCAAGGAGAGTTGTGCAAGAAGGTCTTCAAAGAAAGAAGAAGGAGGAGGCTTGTTTATGAGTGCTTTCTTTTACTTTGTTTTCTTTTTCTTAACAATGATATGTTAATTGTTTTATTGTAATTCGACGTTGTTTAGATATTCATGATATTTCGAGTTATTTGATCTTTTGATTAATTGATTGTTCTTTTTGGTATTTAATTACTTGTGCTTATTACGAGATTACTTTGTTGGTTCTTTCCATTAATTCGTTGGGACCAAAGGGGTTAGTGGTGGTTTCAATGTATTAATTACATATTTGTTGTCTCTTAACTCACCGAGACCAATGGGGGTTAATTGATGAGGACTAGGTAATTAAAGGTTAATTGATGTTTGCCGAGACCAAGGATTTATTGGTTAATTTCATATTTTAAATTCGCCGAGACCAAGGAAATTTAATCAAGGATTGTATTTAATGCATCTTTTGGATGAGTTAGTTGAGACGAGACCAAGTGATTTTAATTTATCTAGAAGGAAGTGATTTCATGGATTGAAAAAGAAGTGAATCTATCTTAATCCTTCATGATACCAAGAGAATAACTAATTATGATAAAGATTGGGTACTTTAAGATAATGTTTGTCTAAACAATGGCTTGAGTTACATACTTCTCCATCCTTGACATGTATATATTTTTATTGTCTTTTGTTTTATTTTATTTCTTTTTCACTTTATTGAGTCGGTCAAACAATGAAAGAAAATGGATTAATGTATACTTGTTCGTTGAGGATCGACACTCGTTTAAACCCTATGCTATGTTAATGATGAGTACGCTTGCTCATATGTGTAATTTGGGATTAACATTTTAATGTAAACTTGATTGGGAATGAGTTTAGTTTTTATATGAATTTTATACCCAAATAAAATACACATCACAAATATATAAATTCTGAACTTTTGATCAATTGCAAACTTTAGTGGTCATTACAGTATCAAGATAATTCTTTGTTAATACACTTCAAAATTTTTGCCTGTATTTTTTATTTAATATGTAAAAAAAAAGGAAGTGTAAATCAAGCTTAAAATTTAATGTTAGATTCAATATATTTTTAATTAATTAAATTACTCTTTTATTATAAAATATTCTTTTATATACACATGTGCTCTACAATAAATGCCCAGTGGTTTTAATATGTTAAATTAAATTTGACTTATTTGCCTCGATATGTTGAATGTCAATTTAATATGCATAAAAATGTCATTTCGATAATGAAAACACCATTATTGAATAAATTTTCTAATTTAGCATTGATGTTACAATGAAAAATGTAAGAGGGTAAAGTAAAATTTGCCCTAAGAATTCATGGGTAAACAAGAACTTACCTTGGTTTACCCCATCAGTTTAACAAAATTTCTTATTATGATGTTTTTTAATTTTAGTAATATTCTTTTTGTATGCTTTTTCTTCCTTTTTTTTTGAATCCTTTCAAGATCTCCGTAGCTAAGTGTAGTTTTTGTAGTGTTGCCATCCGAAAATTGATCCTTTATATTACCCAATTTAGAATTTCTTTATTTTAACCATGAAAATTAAAAACTACACTTTTCAATAAATGTTATCTTTATTTTATTCTATTTTTATTATATTTATTGATTTAATATTATATTAAGTAATCCCAATTCTTTGTTTGAGAAATTTTTTTACATTTCAAAATTAAGGATATATTTTTTCTTTCTTACTTCCTTTTTTCTTTCACTATGCCACATTATTTGCAATGATTATTTACCTTACTCCTTTTTCTTTCACTATAGCAATGATTATTTATTTCATTTCCTTTACAGTGGCTCTATAACTGGCTGCTTTCCCACCTTCATTTTGCCTTACTCATTTTTCTTTCAACTTCACTATAGAATTCTCACCTTCATTTTTCTCCCAAGTGGCTGTTGGCCAATCTTGGAGTTTCCTTTGAATTTTCTTTGGAGTTTCCTTTGAAGCTTAAAGTAAAAAATAAGGCTAGAGTTGAAGGATCAATTTGTAATGTGTATCTAGTTGAAGAAACATCTACATTTTTCTCCTATTACTTTGAGCCTCACTTGCAAACAAGACATACTACTCGAGCTTGTAATGATGTGGATGACAATAAAGCTCTAGTTCATGAACAAGTCTTGTCAATTTGTGCCAATTCTGGAAGGCCAATTGGAAAGTTAAAAACACAGTATTTGATTACAGAAGAATTAAGAGCTGTCACCAATTACATCTTGCTTAATTGTGAGGAGGTGCAGCCATACATTAAGTAAGTATATATACATACATACATATATATATATATATATATATATATATATATATAAACATGATTTTGATCATAAATGAGCTGCTAAAAACCGTACTAATATGATATAATACTTGTGATGATTGATTCAGCAAATTCAAGCAGCATGTGAGGTCTTTGGCACCAATTTTTACAGACCATGAAGTTGAAAGAAGATTCCAGAAGGAGTTTACAGAATGGTTCAGGACTTATGTAAGTTTGGCAATGTATAAAAAGTGTTTGGTTATTTGATATAACACTTCCACTCATGTGCTTAATTTTTTTTATTTAAATAGATTCACGATCCAAGTAATAGAGAAGATAACATATGCCTAAAGAATTTATCTTGGGGACCCTCGGCGTAAGTAAAATCATTTAATGGTTACTTTGTAAACGGGTTTAGATTCCACACATATAGCCATGGGGACAGAAAGAAGACTATGAATAGCGGTGTATGTGTTAAAGGTGGTGGAGATGGGATGTCTAAGTATGATTATTATGGAATTTTGAAAAAAATAATCAAAGTTGAATTTGTTGGCAGTCCAATCCAAAAGGCTGTGCTTTTTAAATGTGATTTGTTTGATATTACACCCAATCGGAGTACAAGAGTGCATTCTCAATATAAGCTTGTTGACATTAATCACAAGAGGAGTTATGCTGGATTTGATCCATTTGTATTAACCCATCAAGCTATGCAAGTATACTTTACTTCATATCCTGGTAGCAAAAAGACCAAAGTGTGATTGGTTAGCCATATGCAAAATAAAAGTACGACATGTAATTGATGCACCATTGGTTGACAAAGCGTACCAAGAAGATATGGATAAAGCTGAAGCAATAACCATATGTATAGGAGATGACATTGGTCCCTTGGCTCACGAATCTGGTGAAAAGGAGGCAGTGGCTGCTGAAGTAGAGTTTATTACAACGTCAGAGAATGACTCAAGTCAAGAAGAGGATGAAGGAGAGACTAATTGGGAAACGGGTGATGAAAATGATGACATTGGTGAAGAGTATGTGTCTGATGCTGAATCAGAATAAATATTGTTTGTAACATCAAAAGAGGTTAGTAATTTAAATAGTTTTACTTGTAAAAAAGTGCCTTGCCCGTTACCTAAAAAGTGCCTAACTTGTCAATGTCAACTTCATTTCTACCCTCCATTCTTCTTTTTGTTATCCGTAAAAAGTGGATTTTTTGGCTTTATATGTGGAACAAAACATTGAATATGTTGAAGTTGTTCATTTATTTTACAAGCTATATTCTTATACATATTTTATACTTCTTTATCTTTGTCATTTTTTTTGTCATCTTCATTTTCTCGTCTTTTAATTAAGTATTGAAACCACACGATTATTGTCATATGACTTATTGTTATTATTATAAAATTAACTTGATCAATGACTTTATACAAATAGACAGATATGGCTAAAGGAGGAAAAAAGAAGTGTTCAAGTTATGGTTCATTTATATCTGCTCCAGAGGCAGGGCAACCTTCATCTCATGCCCCAGAAGTTAGAACTCCAGTTGCCACTCCTTTTTCTAGTCATCCAGATGCGTTGCCTTCTTCTACTCAGTAGCCGACATCCATTTCTGCTCCCAGTTAGATACCCCTGGACAACAATAGAGTTGGTGAATAGTTGGGGTTTTCCCTACATACACCAGAGACTTTTTATTTTCTTGTGGTTGGAGGTGTATGATCTACTTCATCTCCACCTACTGAGCCTACTGATCTTGGACAGCATCAGCAGAGTGCTGAGTCTCCCAGTTCATCAGTGCACCCTTCTGTAGCTAGTGCTATATCGCAGCACGTGGATAATAACACAATCGAGCTCTATGGTGATACGTAAGTAGCACATAATGTTTTTCTTATATTTTACTTCAATTTCATGTTCTGTGTTGCTATCTAGGTTGCTCGACCCATTTTGGATAATAACACAATCGAGCTCTATGCTTCATTAAAAACCTTTATAGGAAAAACCCTGTGGGACAAAAACTAGTGAAAGAAAAGAGTACACTTTCCGTTCTAGAGGGAATACTGCCTCATTAAAAACCTGACTAAGAAAAAATCCAGTAGGAAAAAATCTTAGTTAGGGAAAAAGAATACAATATACATACTCCCCCTCTTAATAACATCTTCAAGATTACTTTATGTTTTTCAACCGATGCATTTCAATTTTATGTACTAATTTTTCAAATGAAGTAGTCGGTAATGTCCTAGTGAATAAATCTACCAGATTATCACATGATCGAATCTATTGTACATCTCTTCTGTAGTTCGTGAGTAAAGAAAAATTTTGATGAAATATATTTTGTCATATCTCCTTTAATATATCTACCTCTTAATTGAGCTATACAAACTGCATTATCTTTATAAAGAGGTATTGAAATTTCCTTTTTAGAAGGTAATCCACAAGTTTCTCGAATATAATGGATCATTGATCTCAACCACACATATTCTCGGCTTGCCTCATGAATAGCTATAATTTTAGCATGATTAGAAGAAGTAGCTGCTATAGATAGAGCGCCATGATATAGCAGTACTACCACATGTAAATAAATAACCAGTTTGAGAACGTGCTTTATGTGGATCGGATAGATAACCGGTATCAGCATATCCAATCAATATTGGACTGGTTCTATTTAAATAAAATAATCTAAGATCCATTGTCCCTTGGAAATATCTTAGGACATGTTTAATCCCATTCCAATGTCGCCGTGTTGGGGAAGAACTGAATCTTGCTAATAAATTCACAAAAAATGTTATATCAGGTCTAGTATTATTAGTAAGGTACATCAACGCCGCCAATTGCACTGAGATATGGTACTTCAGGACCAAGTAGTTCTTCATTATCTTCTCAAAGTCGAAAAAGATCTTTATTTATATCTAACGACCTCACGACCATTGGAGAACTTAATGGATGTGCTTTGTACATGTAAAACCTTTTAAAAACTTTTGTAGTATATGTTGAATGATGAATAAAAATATTATCTTCCAGATGTTCAATTTGTAAACTAAGATAAAACTTGGTTCTGCCAAAATCCTTGATTTCAAAATTCTTTCTTCAGGCTATTTCTTGCCTTTTGGAGTTCTTCTGGAGTTCCAATAAGGTTAATATCATCAACATATATCGCAAGTATCACAAAATCATATCTAGATTTCTTAATAAAAATACATGGAATAGTGGATCATTTTTATATCCTGATTTCAATAAATATTCATTAAGACGATTATACCACATGCGTCCAGACTGCTTTAAGCCATATAATGACTTTTGTAATTGAATTGAATAATTTCCACGAGGGTTAGAATTATATGCTTTAGGCATACTAAATCCTTTTGGGATTTTCATATAAATATCATTGTTAAGGTTCCCATATAAATAAGCAGTTACAACATCCATTAGATGCATGTCAATCTTTTCACGTACTACTAAACTCATAAGGTGTCAGAGTGTAATTACATTCACCACAGGTGAATATGTTTCATTGTAATCAATACCCATTTTTTTGCGAAAAACCTTGTACCACAAGTCGTGCTTTATATCTTACGACTTCATTATTTTCATTTCACTTTCGCACAAATACCCATTTATAACCAATTGGTTTTACACCTTCTGGTATTCGGACTACAGGTCCAAAAACTTCACACTTTGAAAGTGAGTTTAACTCCGATTGAATCACATCTTTCCATTTTGACTAATCATTTCTATGACGACATTCTTCAACTGATGTTAGTTTTAGGTCCTCATTATCTTTTAACACTTCAAGTGCTATATTGTATGTAAAAACATCATCAACAGTTATTTTCGTCCGATTCCAACTTATGCCAGAAGTTATATAATTAATAGATATCTCACTATTCTATTCACTATTTTCAGATATTTGGATCTTTTTATCAATTTCTACTTGATCCATTTTTCCTAATTCTTCAATTGGATCATTCTGATAATTTAATCCTCTTTTCTTTTGAGGATTTTTATCTTTTGAACCAATGGGTCGTCCACATTTCTGACGTGCTTTTGATTCAGTAGCTATAGGAATTGTATTTTGTCCTGTTGGGACTTTTATCCGAATAGGAGCATCTATAGCTGGAATATACGATTTAGTTACCTTTGTAGAGTCAGTAAAAGAATCTGGCAGTTGATTTGCAAGTCTTTGCAAATGAATGATCTTTAAAACTTCTAGTTCATTTGCGCTTGTGCGCGGATCTAAATAATTCAATGATGTTGTCCAGGCAAGCTCCTTTTTATGTGGTTTATGTTCTCCCCCTAATTTAGGAAATAAAGTTTAATCAAAATGACAATCAGTAAATCTTGCTCTGAATACATCACCTGTTAATGGTTCAACGTATCTGGTTGTAAAGGGAGAAACATATCCAACATGTATTCCCAACCTTCTTTGAGGATCCATTTTGGTACGTTGATTTGGCGCTATCAGTACATACACAGCACACCTAAAAATTCTCAAATGAGCAATATTTGGCTCGAAACCAAAAGCCAATTGTAAGGGAGAAAAATTGTGATAATTTGTTGGCCTTATGTGCACAAGTGCTGCAGCATGCAAAATAGCATGTCCCCAAGCAGTTGTAGGGAGATTTGTTCTCATTAATAACGGTCTAACAATTAATTGTAACCGTTTAATGAATGATTCAGCTAGACCATTCTAAGTATGAACATAAGCTACTAGATGTTCAATAGTAATGTCAATTGACATGCAATAAGTATCAAAAGCTTGGGAGGAATATTCTACAGTATTATATAGACGGATCCTTTTGATAAGATAATTTGAAAATTACGCTCTTAAGTGAATTATTTGGGCAAACAATCTCGCAAATGCCAAGTTGCGAGTTATAATAAACTGACATGCGACCATCGGGTCAATGCATCAATTACAATCATAAAGTATCTTAATTGCCCACATGGTGGATTAATTGGTCCACATATATCACCGTGAATTCTTTCTAGAAATACTGGAGACTCAAACTCTACTTTTGTTGGAGATGGTTTAATAACCAATTTCCCTTGAGAACATGCAGCACATGAAAATTTATTAGATGTCAAAATCCTTTGATTTTTCAATGGATGACCATGCGTAATTTCAATTATCCTTCGCATCATAATAACTCCTGGATGACCCAAATGGTCATGCCAAATGATAAATCTAGCAAAATTAGTAAACTTCTAATTTACTGAATGATGCATTTCAATTGTATGGATTTTTGTGCTATATAGGCCAGATGAAAGAGATGGTAGCTTTTCTAATAAAGATTTCTTACCCGACATTATTTGAGTAATACAGATATAGTCAAAACCATTTTCTTCCATTGTTTCAATGTGATATCCATTTTGGCAAATATCTTTAAAACTTAATAAATTTCTTTGAGATTTTGAAGAAAATAACGCTTTAGGAATAACAACATTTGTTCCTCCACGTAATACAATATTAGCTCTTCTAGAGCCTTCAATCAATTTTACACTATCACCTATAGTTTAACATTTGTTTCTCTCATCTGTAGATAAGAGAAATATTTTCTATCTTTCAATATAGTGTGTGTTGTACCTCTATCAATTAGGTATATATTTTCAATGCCACTTATGTATCTAGTAAGTGGAATAATAGCCATCTAGGCATAATAAAACATTTATAAATTTAAATACTCAAACAATAAAAACTTTAAACGCTAATTACTATTACAATGTTAAAAATATAAAATATAAAAGAAACATATTAATTTCTAATTCTTCTAGACACTTTCATCACCAATCAAATGCTCAATTCTTTCTTTAGGATGCTCAAAGAAATCAGCCACGCCCAAATGAGTTACATCAACATCAACATCGTCAAGGTTAGTATCATCATAATCATGAAGAGAATGTTGTAGAGTAAAATTTGCTTCAGCATTTTTGCCTTTCTTCTCAGTAAATGCTTGATACAGATCAACAAGGTGTTTTGCAGTACGATAGGTACGAGACCAATGACCTTTCATGCCACAGCGATAACATTTATCTTCATAATTTTTAGGAACAATATCATTTCCTTTTCCTTTCTTGTTAGTTTTTTGCCACTTCTGGTAGTTGTCATTATTTCTCGTAACTTTGTTTTGACTATTGCGATCATAATGAATATTTTTATCACGACCATATATACGTCCACGGCCACGGCTATATCCACGACCACGACCACGGCCTCTTCTAGGGTCAAAATTACGAGTTCTAACATCATTCACTTTTGGGAATAAAGTAAAACCTGTTGGTCGAGTTTCATGATTTTTCATTAATAACTCATTATTTTGGTCAGCTACGAGAAGACAAGATTTCAATTTTGCATACTTCTTGAATTCCTTTTCTTGATATTGTTGCTGCAGGAGCACATTCGAGGCATGAAAAGTAGAGAAAGTTTTTTCTAACATATCCTCATCAGTAATATTTTCTCCACACAGTTTTAGTTGTGAGCTAATTTTAAAAATAGCAGAATTATACTCACTAACGGATTTAAAATCTTGTAATCGCAAGTGCATCTAGTCATACCGTGCCTTTGGAAGGACGACCATCTTTTGGTGGTCAAACATTTCTTTTAAATTAGTCCACAAAATAAGTGGATTTTTCACGGTAAGGTATTCAACCTTGAAGTCATCATGAAGATGATAGCGGAGAAAAATCATAGCTTTAGCATCATTTTGTGATGATGATGGATTTTTTTCTACAATGGTATCTGCCAGACCCATTGCATTTCAGCATCTAGTGTCCAAGATAAATAGTTTTTCCCAGTAATATCAAGGGCTGCAAACTCAAGTTTGGTGAGATTTGCCATATGAATACAAAATCAAATAGAAAAACTACCTACCTTCCTCTTTTCTTCTAGAAAACTTCAAAAAACACTAGACTTCTTGAATGCATGGATCAAGAGAGAATTTCGATGGTGTTGACTTGGTTATCACCTTCAATAGAACAACTTTAATAGTGTCACCGTGATTATAACCTTTAGTAAAACAACTTCGATAGAGTCTCGTGCTGATAACGTGTTGTAAATTTGATTCAAAATAGAATCAGTAAATAGAAAAATGTAAAGTAAAGATATTAGAACAGGAGAGAAAAGAGAGAATCACTTAGATACTATTTCATTAATTGTTCGTTTGTTTACATATGACTCCTATTTATAGAGGTTTCGATACATCATCTGAAAGGATAAGAAATAAATTTAATAAATGCTATCTTATCTCATCCATTAATAATTTTAGAAAAATGAACAATCATATTATCTTCAAAATAAATGGATAGAATGAAGAAAATGAACAGCCACTTAATATTTTCATAACAGTTTTTTTTTTAATTTTTTTTATGAATTTGAGCTTGATGTATTAATGGCACTGGGTTTGTTGTGGAAATTTTGAGATTTGATGAATTGATTAAAAATAGACAAAGTGGGCATTCAAGTAGAATTCGCTCCGGCAGTATCACTAACTTTAAATAAATTTTATTTAAAATGCACAATAATTATATATATATATATATATATATATATATATATACTATATGAAAATTAATGTCCCACTATATATGATTTCTAGATTTAATAAAATGTACATATTTTTTAACTAAATTTATTACACTATATCAAAATTTATAATGTACAATAACTATTATATATATATATACTATATGAAAATTAATGTCCTCACTATATATTATTTCTAGATTTAATAAAATGTACATATTTTTTAATTAAATTTATTACACTATATCATTATGTATTGCAATATTGACTTTGAACAAAATCTTTTACCAAGTTAAGCCGGTCAATTTTGGTATCATAGAAGAGTAAAACGTATTAAATGAATCTTACAACCCTAAATTATCCAACGTTTACATTAGATGTCTTTACTTCAAATGTTTATAGAGATATAAAATTTAGCTTTTAAGAAAAAGGAGACGAAGACTGAGCATGTTATCCAAAGCAAAGTAGTACTAACACAGCGGAAAAAAATTCATCGAAACAGGACATGTCAAGTTTCCAATTCCTTCAAGGCAATAACCTCTGTTAGGGAAAGGAAAATTGAGGATCGTACACCTCTTTCTGGTACTTTAATCCAAGAACAATCAGGTTTCAGTTATTAAAGGACACAAACTCGTACATTGAAAGCCGAAACATCCAAGAATTAGGAATGCAAGATAAACATTAATATACTCGAACTCCAATTAAGATTAAACAAACTCCATCAAATCTACCAAGGGGGAGCCTGTGAATTGAATTTCTGTTAGTACTCTTGCTTGAGAAAGGAATTGGAAAAGCCACAAGCAAGAACCTAATTGTCATGATGGAAAAAAGGCTTTGTGTTTATCAAATCCCAGATGACCTAATCCGGGAAATTCTCATGAGGCTCCCAGCCAAGTCTCTGATGAGATTCAAGTCCGTTGCGAAACGGTGGCGAACCCTTATCCGTGACCCCAACTTTGCGGAGTCTCATCATCTTCATCGTGCTCAATCCAGGTCTGATGCTACGTCTATATTTTTTTGTTTTTCTCGGGAGGAAGATAACGGACACATCACTACCATATTGGCATCTGATATTGAAGGAAAAGTTTCCTCCCAACTTCCTGTATTCTCCTTGCGTGGATATCCATGCACTAATATTGTGGATGGCCTAATGTGCTTCTTCAACCGTGAAGAGTATGAACTTAGCCTGTTCAATCTCACCACGAGAGAAAAACTTGACTTTCCTTGTCCAACGGAAGAGGAAAAACCTATTTATAGACCACCAATATCCCAACCCAGATATCTACTACTAGGGTTCGATCCTCTCACGAAAAGGTACAAAGTGCTGTACTTTGTTTCTGAACCATCTGGCCTCGGATGTCTTAAAGATTATTGCTACATTATCACAATAGGAAGCAGCTCATGGAGAAAGATAGATTACCCAGAAATTGCAAAGTGGAGTAGAGCTTGGAGGAGAACTATCTGCGTCAATGGAGCTATATACGGGATAGGTCAAATTAAGCAGAAGAAAGAGATACAATATTTTGATGTTGGAGAAGAGAAGTTTCACATAGTTTCTGATGCAAAAGTTGTCCAAGGAAATCACCAATTCGGAAGCAATTTGGCAGCGGTAAGTGTGATTCGCCGTTCTGATAGTGCTGTGTTCGACTTGTGGTCATTGAATTACAACGAGAAGTTTTGGGTAAAGGATGAACTTGAATTTCCAGACAATCTATCGCTCATTGCTAAAGCTCATGTCATCGGTTGCAACCAAACTGATGAGATCTTGCTCGTGAAGGAATCTGGATACCGTGAGTACTTGATCAACTATAATTTTAGTAAAAGAACTTTCAGGAGTGGGAAAATTGATTGGCGCAGTAGGGAGTACAATGACACCAGGGAATTCTTTTCATTTTATCACTTTAGATCTCAATTACCAATTTGGATTCAAAAGTCTAGATTTCATTCTGCATCTAGTCAAGTAGAAAACATTCTTCCGTTGCGATCTCTTTGTTAAGGGAAGATGAGAATGTATGCAAGTACTTAAGTGGTGATGAAGACTACTTTGTTTCTCCATTGCATTTTGCAGTGATCTTAGATCAAAATATCTTCTAATTTTTGTTGCAAAGTGCAGAGTTTCTGCCATGTTCTGTTCTTCTGAAAGATGATAAGACGTATATATATATGTACATTTTTATTACTATTACCAACTCTTATACTACTAATTATTTGGGTTCCAGGGTTTATGCATTGTGAACATTTCTGTTAGCACATAGTGCATTGTGATCGCAGTTACAATAATTTAGCACGCAATCTGAGAATCATAGCTATGCTTAAGGTCCAGAGAACAAACTCCATCAAAAAACTACTTTGCGGGCCAGTTTCGGTTCACGTATTCTTTGCTCGCTCTATATTGTTCATCCCATAAAGTTTTCTGAAGAAAGTTTGATCCAGAAAACACCATGGATGATGGTGAATTATACCTTTGACTAATGATCAATGATGCTTTTGAAGGGCTCCGTATCAGATCCCCGGAATTACTTTCAATTATTCTTGCATAATATGTTAATCAGATGTGTTTCAATTGACAAGTTCCTTTGCCAAATTTGATCTCATATCCCATGTTCTATGAAACAGGACTTTGAAATTCCAAAAGAATCTTTGATAAATTTCTAGATTCCATACAGCAATTTTATGAGAAAACTCTGGCCTAATTTCAAGAATATCCAGGTTTAATTCCCTAGTCTAGATCACAAGTCCAGCACTCAGTGCTCCTCTATTAGCTCAATCGTTTTCTTTTCACAAACGGGGCATTCAATTTAATGCTATGAGAACTAAGAATTTGAAAATCCGAAATAACTATTGACAAACTTGTAGGGGCTTATAGATCAATATTGTGAAAAAAAAACAGAGGAAAAAAAAAAAAAATCATGTAATCTTGATGTTCTGGCAGGCAATGGCAATATTGCCTATAGCAGGATTTGCAGCTGTGACTGGAGAAAAGTCCCCGGCAGAATATGGACCAGGGATAAGTTTTCTCAGAGATTTGGTCTCCCCACTGTTGTCGTGTGGAAGAATTCTGTCACATAATGTTGATTCCTCTTGTATTATCATATCTAGCATTCTTTTGTATGTTCATACTTGCACTCATGGCTGCTCACAAAAGTCTCAGAGCGCAGAACAGCTGAAACCACTGCTGGATATATGGATCGAAGGGCACAAGAATCCTGAAAAGCTTTCTTCATTAGCTTCTCGGATTCAAATCTTTCTGTGGCCAAAGAAGTTTTGTAGTTAGCACCAATAAATATATACGTATTGAGATTGAGGCTTGGATTGTTTCTGTTTCATTAATTGTCTAAGCTTTTTGCTTGAGTTTTTCAGAATCAATTCTAATGGTGTGATAATAATTGATCTACTTTGGCACTGGAATCTCCCCTATCAGCCAGGGGCAGTACTTTCAGTTCTCATATCAAATGTAGGAATGGGGAAAGGAGATCAGACTGTGATAATGTCAATTAACCACATCATTTTGATTTGTACCGTATGTATTATAAATTATACCTCTTGAAACTTGTGGTGGAAAAAATCAAGTTTACATAGGAATTTTCCAGCCACTTGTATAGTTAGTTCTATATATATCTGCAATTTTACTTGGAAAAAGTTCTCAAAAAGTAAAGCATCTAAAAGGATGTTAAGTTTTGCCAAGTAATTAGCAGCCAAATTAACCACTTCATGGAGAGAATAAACAACACAACTGAGTATGCCAAGGACTGTTGAATCCCTTCAGCCAGAGATTGAGAATAGTGTCTTCAAGTGGTACATGGCCAATCTATAGATTGAGGATAGAGATGTTATCAATGTTTTGTGTTTTTCAAACTTGTAATTCCTCAATTTCACTAAAATTAATCTACTTATTAAGTGTTTAGTTAGATGTTTTTAGATAAGGAATAGAAATTACTAGAGACGTAACTAAAATTTAAGATTAAAAAGATAAATTATATGAAAAATATATTAGAAGATAGCTTTATAATTTTTGAAAAATTTTAAGGGATAAAACCTAAAATTTAGAAGAAATTTTAAAGTGTTATAAAATTAGGGTAGTGTTAGAATAAAATCTACACTACACACTAAGAAAATTCTAACTATTCTTTGCACAAGAATTTCTCTTCAAACTTCTCTCTTTCTTTCTCTCACAATTCTTTCTCTAATCTTTCTTTCACTAATCTTTCTTTCACAAAATGATGGTGTATTACAAGCTTAGAGAATAGCTCTATTTATAGAGCTCTAATTAGTGGAATACATCATGGCATACATCATCTTCAACTAATCTCAATTAATGATGTCTCCACTAAATGGTGGACATCCATAAAAATCTTCTAATAATTCACATAAATCCATAATTAGTGGAGCCTCAACTAATTAATGGAGATTCCAATAATTCATAACACTCCCCCTTGGATGTCCATCCATTACATAAAGAATATGCCTCGTTAAAACCTTACTAGATAAAAACCCAGTGGGAAAAAAAATCTAGTGAAGGAAAAAGAGTACACTATTCTATATGTCTGTTTATTATTCCCCCTGATGAGATGATTCCTTTAAATCTTTAAACCAACGCATACCGATTTTATATCTCAACTTCTCAAATGTTGCAGTCGGTAAAGTCTTCGTGAAAATATCTGCGAGGTTATCACATGACCGAATTTGTAGCACATCAATTTCACATTTCTTCTGGAGTTCATGAGTAAAGAAGAATTTTGGTGAAATATGTTTTGTCCGATCTCCTTTAATATATCCTCTTCGTAATTGAGCTATGCAAGCTACATTGTCTTCATAAAGAGGAGTTGGAATATCTTTGATTGATGATAATCCACAACTTTCTCGGATATAATGAATCATGGATCTTAGCCATACACATTCTCGACTTGCTTCATGAATGGCTATAATTTCAGCATGATTTGAAGAAGTAGCTACTATAGATTGTTTCGTAGAACGCCATGATATAGCAGTATTTCCACATGTAAATAGATAGCCCGTTTGAGAACGTGCTTTATGTGGATCAGATAAATAACCAGCATCTGCATAACCTATCAATGTTGGACTGGTTTTATTTGAATAAAATAATCCGAGATCAATTGTACCTTGGAGATATCGAAGGACTTGTTTAATTCCATTCCAATGTCGTCGTGTTGGTGAAGAACTAAATCTTGCTAATAAATTGACAGCAAAAGCAATATCAGGTATTGTATTATTAGCAAGATACATCAATGCACCAATTGCCTTTGAGATATGGTACTTCGAGGACCAAGGAGTTCTTCATCATTTTCTTGAGGTCGGAAAGGATCTTTATCCACATTTAATGATCGGACGATCATTGGAATACTCAATGGATGTGCTTTGTCCATGTAAAATCTTTTTAGTACTTTTCTCTGTATATGTTGATTGATGAATAAATGTTCCACTCTCCAGATGTTCAATTTGTAAACCAAGGCAAAATTTGGTTTTACCAAAATCCTTGATTTCGAATTCTCTTTTTAAATAATCAATTGTTTCTTGAAGCTCTTCAGGAGTTCCAATAAGATTAATATCATCAACATATATAGCTAATATCACAAATTTAGAACCAGATTTCTTAATAAAAACACATGGACATACCTGGTCATTTTTAAATCCCGCTTTCAATAAATATTCACTAAGACGTGTGAACCACATGCGCCCAGATTGCTTTAGGCCATATAATGATTTACGCAACTTGATGGAGTAATTTTCACGAGGATAATGTTTATATGCTTCGGGCATATGAAATCCTTCGAGGATTTTCATGTAAACATTATTTTCTAAATTTCCATACAAGTAAGCGATGACAACATCTAATAGGCTCATATCTATCTTTTCATGTACTTGCCAAACTGATAAGATATCGGAGTGTAATAGCATCAACAACAGGAGAATAAGTTTCATCATAATCAATACCTGGTCTTTGTGAAAAACCTTGGGCTACTAATCGCGTTTTATATCGAACGATTTCACTCTTTTCATTGCGCTTTCGCACAAATATCCATTTGTAGTCAACAGGTTTTATACCTTCTGGTGTTCGGACTGCAGGTCCGAAGACTTCACGTTTTGTCGGTGCATTTAACTCCGATTGAATCGCATCTTTCCATTGCGACCAATTTTTTCTATGCCGACATTCATCAAGCGATATTGGTTCGGGATCATCATTATCCTGTGTAACATCAAGAGATATATTGTATGCAAATATATTATCAATAACAGTTTCTATCCGATTCCAACTTCTACCGGAAGTGGTATAATTGATAAAAATTTCAGTGTTACTTTCATCAACTTCTGGTTCTTTGTCATCAGTTTTCTCTTGGTCTTTATCATTCTTTTCTTCAATATGATCTTCTGGATCATTTAATCCTCTTTTCTTTCGAGAATTTTTATCTTTAGAACCAAGAGGTCGGCCATGCTTCTGACATGCTTTTGGCTCAGCAGCTATATGTAAAATCTTTTGTTCTATTGGAACTTCAATTAGAATAGGAGCATTTATAGCTGGCATATGCGATTTTGTTACTCTTCTAGAGTCAACAAAAGCGTCTGACATTTGATTTGCAATGCTTTACAAATGAATTATCTTTTGAACTTCAAGTTCACACGCGCTTTTATGCGGATCAAGATAATTTAATGATGTTGTCCAATCACGATCTTTCTTATACTGTTTATGTTCTCCCCCTAATTTAGGGAATAATGATTTCACAATAGAATAAGAAAAGAAATATAAGAAAATGATGACAAGCAAAAAATGCCAAGAAAAATATCTCCTTTTTTTTTTTACTCTTCCCGGTACCGACTTTTCCTCTTCCTCTCTTGTCTTTTCTTCTCCTCCGACCCTCTATCTACCATCTACCTCTTCTTCTTCCTCATACAGATATATATATATATATATATATATATATATGTATCGATATATATCTCAGTTATCAGTCATTAGTAAATATCAAAAACAAAAATCACAAAGCAGATATGGAGACTCGTAATTCATTTGAGACATGGTCAAATTTTGACTCGATTTCTGCAGCAGATGTTGATGTATTTTTCTTTCCAAACCAACCGCTTCTGCCTAATTCAAACACAGAAGATTTTGATATGGTTTCCTTTCCAAACCAACCGCTTCTGCCTAATTCGAACGCAGAAGATTGTGATATGTTTTCCTTTTCAAATCAACCGCTTCTGCCTAATTCGAATGCAGAAGATTGTGATATGTTTTCCTTTTCAAACCAACCACTTCCTCCTAATTTCAGGTGAGATACCTTTGAGGGCTTCCATTTGTTTTTAGTGTGCTTGATAATGAAATTAAACTCTCTTTTGGTTTATTTTTTATGTAAATCAGTGGAAGTTTTGAACATACTGCTTTGGACCAAGTTGATCTGCCCCTACAAGAGACTGCTTTTGATACTGTTCCTCTTGATGCTATTCATTTGAATGAGGATATGCTTGTGCATGATCCATTCTACTCTCTAATGGATTTTGAACAAAGCCAGAATATGATTCCAGGTTATTATCCATTTAAACATGGATTTTGAATGGTATTACTTTTACTGATATTATTTTATTTTTCTAGGAGAAATAATGAGTGGTCTTGACAACGAAGTCGGAGTAAGTACTCATGAAATGCATAATATCGAAGTTCAAGATATTATTGCAGACAAAATTCTTGGGGAGAAGAAGATGATTAAGAGGCAGAGGGAGAAGAAGGGCAATAACTCCCAGACACTATCAAGAGAAACAATTTCGCAATACTTTTACCTACCAATCAAGAGCGCAGCCAAAGAATTGAATATTGGCATAACCTGTCTCAAGAAAAGATGTAGGGAGTTAGGAATTCGTCGATGGCCTCACAGGAAGTTGGTGAGCTTGGAGACCATAATTAAGAATGTTCAGGTTCTCTCTCATACATACTTATAATTTACAAGTATGAAACTATGAAAGATTTATAAATAAATAACCGATGATATCATTTCGATTTACAGGAGATGCAAAATAAAGAAGAAGGAGGACATGTGGCTGAGAAGAAGTTGAAAGAAGCCATTGCGATACTGGAATGTGAAAAACAGTTTGTGGAAGAAAGTCCTAATACGCAGTTAGAGGACCAAACACAGAAATTGAGATAAGCATGCTTCAAGGCCAAATATAATAAGAAATTTAATTATAATAAATTTAAGGAGATCATAAAATCTCAAGACTCATTTCGCAATAATTTTACGGCTAATTCTGCTACTAGTCTCGATGCTGGCTCAAAGGGGAAAGAAAAGGAGGAGGATGCCGAAAAAGAGGAGCTGAAGTCCATAATTACTAATTGTTTGTCTTCCTCTAATGTAAATATTGAAAAAGAACAATTACAAACCTTCATCTTAAATTTGTCAGCTCAATTACAAAAGAGCAACTATAAGCATGTATCCTCAAGTTCATATGAACACTAGTGATATGAATAAAAGATGTGATGCTTATTATTAATGGAAATATCTTTTTCCCTTATTATCTTTTCTGTTCCACTTCAGGTGGCCAGTATTTCTATGTGATAAGGGAAATATCGAGTGTGTCCATGACCATAACCACGGCCACTGCCACAACTACGACTATAACGATGGCTTCTGCTGGAGCCAACAACATTCACTTCTGGGAGTGCTGTTGAGCCAGTTCATCTGGCTTCATGATTTCTCAATAATAACTCATGTTAAAGTTGTCAATTTTGGATACCCTTTTTCTCGATATTGTTACTGTAGGACATGAAAAGTGGAGAATGTCTTCCCCAATATAACTTCATCAGTAACTTTTTTTTTCGTAAAATTTTTAACTAAGATGTAGTTTTATACATCACGGAGTTCACGGTTTTACAATCTTGCAACTTCAGGTGCAACCATTCATACCGTGCAGTGGGTAGTACGACCATCTTCAGGTGGTCAAATCTTTCTTTTTATCCACATGACATATGGATCTCCTTTTTTTTAGCATTTAGATGTATTTCTGTATGACATATAATTTTTTTTTTCAGAAATATCAAGGACTACAATTTTGAATTTAGAGAGATCAATAAATGTGTACCTGTCTTCTGGCTTTAATAACGGCAGAGACTCGTGCTGATAACGTGTAATAAAATTAGGGTAGTGTTAGAATAAAATCTACACACTACACACTAAGAAAATTCTAACTATTCTTTGCACAAGAATTTCTCTTCAAACTTCTCTCTTTCTTTCTCTCACAATTCTTTCTCTAATCTTTCTTTCACAAAATGATGGTGTATTACAAGCTTAGAGAATAGCTCTATTTATAGAGCTCTAATTAGTGGAATACATCATGGCATACATCATCTTCAACTAATCTCAATTAATGATGTCTCCACTAAATGGTGGACATCCATAAAAATCTTCTAATAATTCACATAAATCCATAATTAGTGGAGCCTCCACTAATTAATGGAGATTCCAATAATTCATAACATAAAGAAAATTTTAATTTTATTAAATCAAAAATAAAATTTTAAAAAATTTTAGAGTTATTTGATTATTTCTGTCCCTAAGAATCACCGCAAATGATTTCTATTAATAATGTTTTACTAGGTCTTATCGCAGCACTCCCTTCTGTTTCCTTCGCTCTGTTTCCCCTGTTTTCCCCGCTCCCTCCCTTCTTCTTTTCTTTCCCGACCTTTGGCACTACAATTCCATTGACTCCGCTGCAGGAAACAAGGAATTGATTAGATAAGGCAAGAGCCTCTGTTGAATAACTGAAGCCTAGCTGATCAAGGGAAAAAGAAAAGGAAAGTGCTTCTGGGCTTGATATGCCCTCTCTCTGAAGCAGGAACATTTCTTTTTCTTCTTTTTTATAGGTCTTTGGCCCCGATATGCTCCCAAACAGTCCTCCAACAGCATATTTGATTTTTGTCAATTTTAATTATAAAAATCAACAGGCAAACACTAACAGAAATTGTCCGATTTGTTATACAAGAACTTGTTAAGCAGAAAAATAAACCATACTCTTTCGTTTTCTTGTAGCCAAATCCATCAGTGCTCGTCCTTTCCACCCCCATGTGGTTTGAAATAACTCTCATATTTCATCAGATATACATAGTAAGGGAGAGGGTGATTGGGATGGACATGGCTTTCGTACCGAAAATTTTATTTTCTTGCAGGGGATAGGGACAGAGGAATGATGAGAGGTGCAGCACGGAGGTGACAGCGGCAGTGACTACTCGGCATTCAGAGATTAGGGTTAGACAAAGAATTGAAGAAAGGATAGAAGTAGGAAGTTCGGTATTCCATCTAAAAATCGAAGAATCGAATTGAATATAATTGAAATTTAATTTTCAATTCAGTTTTTATGAATTTTGGTCATTCAATTTTTAAAATTTTAAAAATACTTGATTTGATTTCTGGTTTTGATTCTCTAGACTGAATCGAATCAAAAAATTGAATTTATGTCTTTTAAGGACTTCAATTTTATGTGTGTAATTTTTTTAAAAAAGTTTTTTTTTTATCTTTGTTTATGTATGTTTATCTTATATAATGTTCATAAAATACATACAACAGCATTAAATATTTGTGGTAAATAAAATATTTGTTTTCTAAATATAAAATTATATTTTAATTCATTTCTTTACATTATATATATGCATTAAATATATATATATATTCTATTAATTATATATTCTATTAAATATATACATTCTATTATTTATATTAAATTAATTAAAAGTTATATATATATTTATGCATTAAATATTATATAGTATTTCTCTACATATCTAATTTAAAATAAAGTATTAAATTATCAAATAAAAAATTTCATTGTATACGATATTAATATTTGTTTTCATTCTTATAACTTTGAAATGATATTGATAATATATACTTAAAATGACATTGGTTAGATTTGACTTTAGTTAGATATATTAAACAATATATAAAATACAATTTCATTTTTTTTTATAAGATTAAGGCTATGTTTGGCTCAATTGTTTTGTGGAATTAAATGGGGAGGTGAAGTAACTATGAAGGTAAATGGTGCATTTATATTGTTTGGTTGGATGTAGATGTGGAAGAGAAGTAAATCAAGAAGGGGTATTACTCCTCTTCCACATCATCAGTATTTCCTCCCTTATCAATTTGGAGTGATTAGGAAAGAGGAAATAAAGTGGGAGTAATAATAACAATATTGATCCCATTTTTAATATTGAAAATTTTAACAAAATACATAATGAGGAATAAAATAGTAAATTAAATTAAATTTTCTTTTTCTTCTTTCCTCTCCTTCTACCCTTTTTCCCTTTATACCAAATAAATAAAATTAAATACTCTTACTTCCCTTAGTAGAAGTAAAAAGTGTCTTTCCCCTTCCCCCTTTCCCTCTGCCTCCTCCTTCATGAACCAAACAAGGGCTAAGTTTAAAATAGGCTCTAAGTGAAAAAATAAAAAATTTAAAAATTAGATTTTGAGACGAATTGATCTAAATTAAATTTAGTTTGACCTATTCGGTTTTATGCATAATTTGGGAGGTTCAGTTTTTAAAAAAAATTGAAAAAAAAGAATTGAAATCGAAATCTTAAACCAAAAATTGAACTATAGACAGAAGGAGGGAAAAGAAAAAAAATAGAAAAAGAAAATAAGGAAGAGGAGAAAAATTAATACTGATATCCATAATCTAATAGAAAACAAAATAAATCAAAGATTTTTTAAAAAAAAATGTTAGTATTCCATTCACATTAACTAATTTATGATTTCCCCTGTGATTCTTGCATGTCTTCTGATTAAAACTAACCCCTCCATACCTCTATATCTACAAAGCTCTGACACACTTCCTAAAACAAGAGCCTTAATGTTCTCACTATATATTAACTTTACCTGTTTATATTTAACATAAAGTATATATTTTCTAAAATTTGTTATATTATTGTACAATTATACTACAAATTTAACTTTACATATAATCTTGAGTCAAATACTGTTGATCTTGATAAGGTGGAGGGAGTAAAATGTAATAAATGAATAAATGTATTAAATGTAAGTGTACTTGGATTGCAACCCATTCGAGAAAAATTAGTTTGAGCTTTGAAGGAATTTAAATTTTGAAAAAAAAAAAAAAAAACATACAGGGTCAAGGAGCGAATATAGAGTTTTGTGAGGAGATTTTAATTTTTGAGAAGTGCAAATTATTTTGAATAAGTTGAGAAACCTTTTCTTCACTTGGGTTGCTGCCCAAGTACATTCCAAAATTTTGCTTTTGAAATATATCATGAAAAAGAAGATGAAGACTGAGCATGTTAAGCAAAGCAAAGTATTACTAACACAGCAGAAAAATGCATCAAAATTAAATAGGGTATCAACTTCTAATTCCTTCAAGGTAAGGAAAATTGAGGATCATACACCTCTTTCTAGCCCTTTAATCCAGCAAAAATCATGTTCCAGTTATTAGAGTACACAAACTCCTACATTGAATACCGAAAATTCTTGGAATTAATAATACAATGATTTTTAGTCCCTCGACTATTTATTTTAATATATGTGCTCATTTTCGTTTGACATAGTTATAGTAACCTCTATTTGTTCTGTTATTTTAGTGGATCTTGGCTAATAAAATTCTTAGTTTTCCTCCAGAAAAAACCTTACTTATTGCCGATTAGTTTTGAGTAACGAGATGCCATCGCCAAAAAAAAAAAAAAAAAAGATGAATAATTGGAAAAAAGGAAGTATTCGTCTAATATGTATAACTGAATAAAACAGGTAGAAGAAAAAAAAGAAAAATTATAAGGGGAAGAGGTATGGCCTTGAGACACTTACGACAGATAATTCTTGTTTTTTTTTTTTTTTTAAATCCTTTCTTACTGTTGTATAGGAGCACCCCTTATAAACCTGTTTGGGAATCAAAATCAGAATATTGCCCTTTTTGGAAGAAGAAATGATAATTCCCTTAGGAAAAAAAAATAAGGAAATTAAAGTCTCCTAAACGACAAGTAATTCAATACTCCAACTCCAAGTAGGATAAAATAAACTCTACTAAATTACGGGCAGAGGGCGTGTGAATTGAATTTCTGTTAGTACTCTTGCTTGAAACAGCCAAAAGCAAGATCCTAATTGTCATGAAGGAAGAAAGGCTTCGTGGCTACAAAATGCCACATGACCTAATCTGGGAAATTCTCAAGAGGCTCCCAGCCAAGTCTTTGATGAGATTCAAGTCTGTTTCAAAACTATGGCAAACCCCTATATGTGACCCTGGCTTTGCAGAGTCTCATAATCTACATCATGCTTAAACCAGCTCTGATCAAGACAAAAAAAAAAAGGATTCATGACCGCTGAATCCGTTGCAAAATAGATTCTGCAACGGTTTTGTGACAGTCTATTTCATTGCAAATTAGGTCGTCATTGATAGTGACGTGAGGACAAGCCGTTGCAATTAACGATACATTTGGGACGACAAAATCTACCAGTCAAAGAAAGAAGAGTAAAGCATTAGCTAGAGATTTGTAATAGTATTTTTACTATTTTTTTTTTAATTTTAAAACTGATCATCACAATTCGTTACAACTTGCTATGGCTTTGCGACAGACAATTAACTATTTTATTTAATCTATAAATAAATAGTTACAAATCTGTTGCAACTTGCTACTGCTTTGAGATGGATTTGCGACGAACAATTAACTATTTTATTTAATCTATAATTAAGCTTCTGCAAATTCGTCGCAACATGCTTCGGATTTGTGACGGTCTTATTATTACTTTATTTAATACTATGTAAATTGACTGTCGCAACTCCGTCTCCAATTGAAAAGAACTTGCGATGGTTTTTTAACTCTTTTATTTAATATATAAAAGCACCATCACAAATCTGTCGTAACTTGCTACAGATTTGCAACAACTATTAACTTGGCCGTCTCAAATCCGTCTCAAATTGCTATAGATTTGTGATAGATTTTTATTTTTATTTAATTGTAATTTTATCGTAGCAAATCCATTTGATGTGTAAATTTTGGGTGTCTAAAAATTATTAAATTAAAACCCATCCTTTAGTCAAGTTTTAATTAAAATATTAATCTCAAAATACACATACAAGCAAATATACTCATCGTAAGCATAGTATAAGGAATTAACGAGTATTGATCCTCAAAAGAACAAGTACACACTAATTACTTTTCATTCATTGTTTTATTGACCAAATAAAGTGATAAGATAATAAAAAGAAAAATAAAGAAATATATACAACTCAAGGATGTGAAAATATACAATTTAGACAATTATCCTAAAACACATGATAATGAATTATCTAGCAATTATCTCAATTAATCATCATCTTGGCATCATGAAGGAAAAATATAAAGTAAAATTCAATCGTTTTCCAAGTCATGAATCCACTTATATAGACTCCACTTCTTTCCCAATCCATGGAATCACTATCTTTTGATTACATTAGCAGATTTCCCAATCAAACTAACATAACCAAAAAATGCATTAAACTCAATTCCTCATAAACATGAAATTAGCTAATGACCCTGTGCTCTAGGTGAAATCAACTAATCTTTGATCATTTTAGTCCTTTAATCTTTACTTCGTTTTCCAAATCCATTAAGATTTAACAAATATGAAATCAATGCAATAAACTTCTAACATCGTTTTCCAAGTCAATTAGAAGAAAACGTATCAATAACCAATGATAACAAGTAATCAGACACCAAGAGTGATAGAAAATTGATCAAATAACTAAATTAATACAAAACCATGAATCCCAAAATAATGTCAAATTACAATAAAAACATTGAATACATCATTGTTTAAGAACAAGAAAATAAAGGTAAAAGAAAGCATTCATAGACAAGCCTCATTTTTCTTCTTTAAAGACTCTCTTGAACAACCCTTCTTGAATGGTGAATCTCTCATTCTTTAAGTAATTTGCAACTTTGATTCTTGGATTCACTACTTTTCTCTTGTGTTTTCCTTTTTTTTTTATAGGCTTTTTTTATGCTAAAATTCGTTGCTTGAGGAGTCTTGGCCGAGTAGGATTTGGAAAATACTAAAATCCTTTGGAAGATACCACATTCGTGTATAGAATTTTCGTGTCTAGAGCGGACCTGGCACCGGGTCCAATAGACCCACTTGGCGCCAGGTGTTTTTTCCTCTGGAAGCTGCTTTGTTTTCACTGTTTTTTCAGATTGGACCTGGAGCCAGGTGCATTCTGGAAACTTTCACTTTTTGCTTGAAATCAACTAAATTCTGCACAAATTTGTCAAAAAAACTTTCCGCAAGCAAAATGTCAAATAGGAAGGAATACGTCTAGTTATTACATCAAAGTATCTCAATTTAACCTCAAATAACTAAGAAAATAATGATAATTTTGCTTGTCCTCTAGCAAAACACTTAATTCAAGAAAATCATCAAGAAAACAAAGTTTTTTCTTATTCCAACAATTTGAGACATAACAAGGATTATAACTTCCTTTCAAACTTTAGATAAAATTCTTGCCATTCATCACACCCTTTGAAAACAATTCAAACCTTGAAACATTAGATAAGACATCACAAAACTCTTGAAGTCAAATTAATCACGTTTATACATTAGTTTAATAAAATTATTTCACCCCTCAAGTAAGAACATAGATAACATGAAGTACACAAGTCAAACTATCTACCAACTCAAACATTATAAATCCAAATTGCACAACTCAAGTCATGATGTAAGGAAAACACTCAAAACTTTTTTCTCTTAATTTTTTCAATGATTTAAGGAATTGATAGCCTCAAGTGTATAGATTTCTCTTTACACACCGGATTTCTCTTCATTTTTTCAACATTTTTCCTTTCTCTTGCTTTTGTGAATTTATAGCCTTAAGAAAGTGGATTTCTTTTCACTATCCATATTGGCCCCCATAGTCAAGCAAAAACAATACTTTCTCATCTTCAAAGAGAAAACAACAATCAACTATTTTTTCTCAATTTTTCAACTCACAAACATTTTCTCACAATTTTTTTACAATCTTTCCTCTCAAAGACCTTTTATCTCATATTCCTTTTCACAACTCAAAGCTAAGTAAAGTTTAAACTCATAATGCAAGAGTTAGCCAATAAACTTTTCTCACATTCATCATATTCTCCATATTCAAATTAAATGAGTCAAATAATACTCAAATACCAATGCATAAATAAATTAATCCAAATTCTCAAATCTTGAAAAATATCCTATCCAATAAACCAATTTCATAAAAATCCATCAAATGAATGACAAAAATTCATATCCAAGTAAGAAAAATAATTACAACCTTGTTAAACAATGAAAACTACAAAAAAAAAAAAAATGAAAAATTTCACACAAAAATGATATAAAAAATGATATGAAAAATATCTTCAATACTTAGACTTTCCCCCCCCCACTTAAACGGGATATTGTCCTCAATGGTAAAAAATACAACAATGAAAGTAAATCCAAGAAGACCAAAATAAATAAGAGGAAGAATAGAGAAAAGAAAATACTTCAATAATCATGTTCCATAAGCATAAGTTAACTCATAAATCTCCAAAATTTTAAATTTTCAAATCTTCAAAATTTTCAAGAAAAAAAAATTTAAATTTAGCTTGATACCAAGAAAATATCAAGATAATTGATAAAAATTTGGACAAAGAATATCACCAAACTACTCCCCTTACATAAACTATACAATATCCTCATTGGCAAAAAACAAACACAAGAAAGCATCTCTAAAAGGACCAAAATTGATAAGGGAGGAGAGGATGAAGCAATACTCTCCAAGTGCAATAAACTCTAATATATATCAAAGTTGGAAATAAAGAAAAGGGCTAGTCTAAGAAGACTTTATTCCTACTTGTAAAAGAAAATACAAATAAAAGCAAAAAGAAAATAATAATAAAATAAAGACACATCTAAATAAAAGAAAACAAACTAAAAATCCTAAGAAAGCAAGTAAAAATATGACTCACTCCCCCACACATAAACTGGAAAATATTTTCCTTATGTAGGAGAGGAAAAATAAAACACTTAACAAAACCAAACACAAACAAAGATACAATTATTTCCACTCATTATGCTTCCTCATCAAACCTTTGGAAAAGAGATTTAAATTCAAAGTAGAAGATAGGCATGATGAATGTAGAAATAATGGAGGGTTTTGAAAAAGGTAATGTTCATAAAAACATTTTTTCTCAGTAAAACAAAACACATAAACCTCATTCTTTAACATTTCTTTAGACACACAAATATATTTTTCAACATATGAGTGCGCATGATATCTAACAGATGTATTAACTTTGAAATTACTAATTAACCCTTCAAAAGATTTTTTACAATTAAAATTTCCCTTTAAACTTAGTATTTAAGTTCTCAAAAAAAAAAAAAAAAAGAATCAAGAAATCCTTACTTTTCAATGCATGATCTACAAAAACTAAGTTACTTTTTTTTGGATGGGGTGAAGGGTAGAATTTGTTAACATTCTTCAAGGACTGTTGGGGATATGCTCTAGAGTCAATTTGTACTTAAACAATTGTCATTATGTTTTATATAATAATATGAGGCTTTCCTTTCCATGAATAGTGAGTTTTGTTTTGTTGGTCATCAAGTACGTGACTTGAGAGTAAAACCCTACAATGAATACAATGACTATTCTAAAACTGTCCCTGATCGATTATTATTATTGGAATAATAATAAATTAAGATTAGTATGTTTGTGACTTGATGGCTATGTTTTACTGGCCATGGATATTTGTGATATCGAGTCAAGACATAAATAAATGTTAGAGAACATTGTATTGGACATGACCCACTGTGAGAGTACTTCATGGAATATGTCATAAGTACTTTCTAGCCATAATAATATTGAAAGTCATTCGACCTAAATTCATCATAGTTTCTTACTTGATAAATTCTATATTTTGACATTGTCTAAAGTTGTCTTTAACCGAGATAATAAATTAGACTACTCGTTGGATATAGAATAAATCAAGGAGAGGAATATGATTGATTGTGAAGGAATTTGTCCCTCTCGATTATGGGAGAGATATCCATGGGCCCCTTGATAAGTTAGACTGTTAAAAATGCATGGCCGTGCTCAAATATATCAATCTAAGATATTGATATCATTTGTTTGAACAGATCTACTATGAAATCAAGAAATAATTGATTAAGCTTAATAAGGATGACATGCTCCGTGCCTTATGCTTAATCTGGATATCGTGTGACAAAAGGACTAAATATAAAATTATGGTTTGGTTCAAAGAGATCACCGATCTTCATTTAACCTGGATAGTTATAATGTTTTGCTAGAAACCGCTTATAACTTGTGGGCCATTTAAATATGATTTAGGCACACTCGCCGGTGTTAAATGAACCTATAGGGTCACACAATAAGCGAACTTGTTAGGTTATTTTTACTGGTGACCAGAGTTCGATGAATCTGGATGATATCCAGATTATAAGAATCTGACTCGGTAAAATATTAGTTAAATTACCGAGATAATGGCCAGAATCTTATCATATCAGTTTTAATTTAATTTGAATTTAAATTAGAATATGATAAGATATTATTAGGGTTGGACTCTAAGAGGTTTGAGGGTTTTTAAGAAAACCCTAGCCGTCTTTTCAAAGTCCAATTTTTCGGTTGAGAACATTCGTGCCATTCTCTACCAAAAAAAAAAAAACCTCTCAAACCCTAGGCGCTAGCACTCCCCGGGTATCAAGTGAGTTCGCGGTGTGTATCCGATAGAGGACGTTCGCATACTGTAGCGTCTGGTGATTGTTCGGGTTGAACGTACAACAGCGCAACCAGAATCGAAGGATTTCGATTACAGCAACCAGAGGTAATTCTTAAAGCTTAGATCTTCTTAATTGTTTGCTTGGGTCCTCGGAAGGGATTCGTAGATGTTTTCCGCGTTTAGGAGTCCACGAATCCTAACATTTGTATGATATAGCATTGAAAGATCCAACTCCTTGAGGCATGTTAAATTCCATACATCATTATTTGGATCATTATCCTCCAAGTAGAGAGAGGAACCTAAGAAATCATGTGATAAAAGGAGATTAGAATTATTAGCATATAGAGGAGAATCGAATACCTTCTTTTTCACATTGGGAAATTGTTCCTCATATCCTCTCTCATTTACTTAGAGATTTTCTTGTTTAAGTGTATGGGCCTTTATGGAATCTTCAACCAACTTGGCTAGTTGTGTTATTTGATGGCGCATACGTTGGGACGCTTCTCCATGCCACTTAATAGATAAATTTGTATTGGCGACAAAAGAATGCATTGAGCCTTTAAGTGACGTCTCACAAAAAGCATCAATCCGAACTTGCAAATTTGCTAAATTCTTATCATTGTAGCTCCTTTTATCTTATACCCAAAAGTAATTGTCTATGATAATGTCACTCTCGCGCTCAAAGAAAAACAAAAATTAAATTGAAAATAAAAATAAAAACAAACCAAAATAATAGAAAACAAAGAAAAGTAAAAAACAAATGGGAAAAACAAATAATTGAAAAATAAAGAAAAGACACATTAGATATATTCACAAACTATCTAAACACAAACATTAGTGGTATTTACAAATACAACATGAACTAAGCTAGTCAATTAAGTCACACAATGTTCTAAACAACAAGACATAACACCTATTTACACAAAGCACATATATACATATTTACATATAGACATATAAACATATAAACATGGTTAAATCAATAAAATCCAAACTTTTATGATATTATTCCCCGGCAACTGTGCCAAAAACTTGATGTGTAAATTTTAGGTGTATAAAAATTATTAAATTTAAATCCATCCCTTAGTCAAGTTTTAATTAAAACATTAATCCCAAAATATATATACGAGCAAGTATACTCATCGCAAGCATAGTATAAGGAATTGACGAGTATCGATCCTCAAAGGAACAAGGACACATTAATCACTTTTCATTCATTGTTTAACCGACCAAATAAAGTGATAAGATAATAAAAAGAAAAATAAAGAAATATATACAACTCAAGGATATGGAAATATGCAATTTAGACAATTATCCTAGAACATATGATAATGAATCATCTAGCGATTATCTCAATTAATCATTATCTTGGCATCATGAAAGAATATAAAGTATGAATCTACGTATATAGACTCCACTTCTTTCCCAATCTATGGAATCACTATTTTTTGATTAAATTAACAGATTTCCCAATCAAACCAACATATAACCAAAAAATACATTAAACCCAATTCCTCATAAACATAAAATTAGCTAATAACCCTATGCTGTAGGCGAAATCAACTAATCTTTGATCACTTTAGTCATTTAACCTTAATTTCGTTTCCTAAGTCTATTAAGATTTGACAAATATAAAATCAATGTAATGAATTTCTAACATCGTTTCCCAAGTCAATTAGAAGAAAACGCATCAATAACCAATGATAACAAGTAATCAAACACCAAGGATAATAGAAAATTGATCAAATAACTAAATTAATACAAAATCATAAATCCCAAAATAATGTCAACTTATAATAAAAACATTGAATGTGTCATTATTTAAGAACAAGAAAACACTCATAGACAAGCCACCTTCTTCTCCTTTAAAGACTCTCTTGGACAACCCTCTTTGCATGGTGAATCTCTCTTTCTTTAAGTGACTTTCAACTTTGATTCTTGGATTCACTACTTTTCTCTTGTATTTTTCTTGTTTTTAGAGGCTTCTTTGATGCTAAAATTCATTACTTGAGGAGTCTTGACTGAGTAGGATTCAAAAAATATCAAAATCCTTTAAAATATATCAAATTCGAGCACAGGATTTTTGTATCCAGAGCTGACCTGGCACCTGGTCTGATCGACTCACCTGACACCCGGTGTGTTCTGTTTTTTTCCCTGGAAGTTGCTCTATTTTCACTGTTTTTCCATATTGAACCTGATGCCTGGTGCCTTATCTGGACCTGGTGTCAGGTGCATTCTGGAAACTTTCACTTTTTGCTCGAAATAAACTCAATTCTGTACAAATTTGTCAAAAATACTTTTTACAAGTAAAATATCAAATAGGAAAGAATATGCCTAGTTATTACATCGAAAGTATCTCAATTTAATCTCAAATAACTAGAGAAATAGTGATAATTTTAGCCCATATCACCATCATAAATTGAGATGGATTTACGATGCTGTTTCAACTATTTTATTATGTAAATTTGCTGTGCAAATCTGTCGCAACTTGCTATGGATATGTGACATATTTTTCCTATTTTATTTAAAATTTAGCTTTTTTCCCTTAAATATTGAACCTATAATATTGTTTTACGTGTAGAAATTTAGCAAAGTAAATTAAATTTTGATATATTTCTGGAACTAATAATAAACCAATAGCAAAGTAAAACTATAATAATCCAAACATGAATACATACATAAGTTAATTATCGTACTGGGTAAATAATACAAAGAATACAATCATGCATGTAAAGGATTAGTAGCACTAGTCATAGGAGGAGGGGAAGGATTGTCAAAACCGGTACTAGGACCTAGATGATGATCAGGTGGAGGAACAAATGGATCATCATCACCGTCATCATCCTCAAACATCAAAGACAACTGTGGTACAATCATCACCATCTGCTTGGACATAACTTGCACTATAGAAGCTAGGCCTGCAATTTTACCGTTAAACTTCCTCTTAATCCTCTCCTCATTCCACCTAAACCTATCCTCTCGACTCCTTCTCGGCTCCAACATCGATCCTCAACCTCCTGAATCCTTTGTTGAACTCTAATCTCAACTATCTGATCAACAATAGTAGGTCTGCATGAAGATGATCCTGGCAGATGAGACTGATGCATCTGCTCCCTAAGTTAGCCTCTGATCCCATCCCCTAGACATGACTCTTGTTGAATCTGCCAGCTACCTCAGCACTAATGACCTTGTCATTTGGTATGGCAGAGGAGTTGATGAAGCCGCTAGACTCTATCTGAAAGTAACTCTCCTTGGTAACATTTGCATTTTCTTGAAATAAAATACAAGTTGATAAGAAATTAAAAGAACAATAATAATAAACAATATAAGAATAAATTATTATTACCACTATCCTTTGTGGAAGCTCGCCCATGAACCGAGCCTGTTTCGCCCCAGTCTAGATATGCAATTCTTGAATATGTCAAGATAGCTACAAGCATCCCATGATGTCTCTTTTGTAGTTAAATTGATAAAAAAAAAATCATTTCAAATATAGGTAAAGAAGATTGAAACAATTATGAAATATATAAAATTTAAAATAATCGAATTTACTATGTGCTTCTTGTGCTCTATAAAAGAGATTGACATTCCTGTATGAATGATGCCACCACGAGACCAGTTCTACTTAGCAGACTACATGATCCGCTGATATTTCACTACAAGAAAAATGCACTTTAGCGACGGCTTTGTTACCGTCGCTAATTTGTGACGGAATAGCGACGGCAAACAAAAATTTTTAATTTAAATTTATTTTTTAAAAATTTATCAGAAGCCATAGCTAATCCCTCGCTAATTAGCGAGGGACTTAGCGAGGGACTAGCTAATCCCTCGCTAATTGGCGAGGGATTAGCTACGATAAATGAAATTAACACTAATTAATTGTTCAAATGCCGTAGCTAATCCCTCGCTAATTAGCAAGGGATTAGCTACAGATTCTTGTCCCTCGCTAATTAGCAAGGGATTAGCTACGGTATACGTAATTAGAACTTACACTAAATTAATTGAAAATGTCGTAGCTAATCCCTCGCTAATTAGCGAGGGATTAGCTACGGTATCGTAATTAACACTAATACTAATCAATGCCGTAGCTAATCCCTCGCTAATTAGCAAGGGATTAGCTACGGCTTCAGAATTCCTCGCTAATCCGTCGCTAATTTACAAAAAAAAAATACTATATAATTAATATAAAGAACAAAAAATCACAAGAATATCAATAACCTAGTGGTGGAGCACGTTCTCCCCCACAACAAGGATGCGGGTTCGAGCCCCGTGTCCGACATAATCTCAAAAAAATTATCTGGCGGGTTGGGTCGGTGGTCGGACCGAACCGGTTACGCCGGGTCTTGACTAATTAATTTTTTAAAAATAAAATTCGTTGGCCGTTGCTAATCCGTCGCTAAATTTAGCGACGGATTAGCGACGACCTTAATTGCAAATTTAATTATAAATATCATTACTTAATATCCTCGCTAATCCGTCGCTATTAGCAACGGATTTTTGGTCCGTCGCTATTTGCGACGCCAGTCTTAGCAAGGGTTAAAATCCGTCGCTAATCCGTCGCTAAACTCAATTAGCGATGGATTAGCGACGGATTTGACCGTCGCTAAATTGTTGTTTTCTTGTAGTGTTTGGGGGCTTGCCAATGTGCGTTCATCTATGCCCAATTAGCTGGATCGATCCATGCAGGACACGAATCAGTAGGTATAGCCTTCCGCGTCCTTGACAAAGTATTGGAAAATCTCCTCGAGCACTACTTCTCCCAATTTCTTTGTATTTGTGCTCAGGAGCCCAATGAAATAGTTTCTAGAAATACAATAAATGATCGCAGTTAAAGTTTTAATAACGTATAAATTAAATTACATTTATCTGCAAATATAATAAATGACAACTATTTAATTAAGTTTTAATAACATAAATATGAGATTAAATATGTAAGAAAGAAAAAGAAATATACTCCCCACTCATCGAATCACATGTCCTGCACGTGCCTCGGGACATGTGAGTATGTAGGGTACGACCCATTGAAATGTCTCTTCATATGCCTTGAATCTCCCTCACACATTTATTAGAACCAACAAACCTATTTTAAATAACAGGAAAGGACAATAATATGGTTATTATGGAAGATGTACTAGAATTAGAGATCATTGAAAAATTATGAATTGCTCACCCGTCTTCTCGAGGAATAATCATAGGTTAGGGGCTTGTGAAGTGGTAGAAGCATCTATTAGAGAAGCACCTCCTGCCTATGAAGGTGAATTAGAGATCATCCGAGGTACAGAGAGGCACGACACATGCGACGATAATAGAGTATGATAAGGAGTCTGCTGATCTCGACCATTGCCTCCAGAAGACTGTCCATGTTTAGACATCTTAATTTTGAAACAAAAGTTTTTAAATTTTAAACATATATATAATGTATATACTATATATATTTCAAACAAGTTATTAGTTCAAATTTATAAAAAAATATTGACAAAATCTCCCTTGTAAAATGGGCATTTTCCAGGCATTAATGCCACATTTAAACATATTTCAAGTATCATCAACACAATAAACACACAAAATCACTACAAACCTGTAACAACTCATAATCATAGGGCCTAAATGACTGTGGATATCGCCCTATGGAGTAGACGTAAGGGGTTGTTATAATGAACTAAGTAAATAAATAACTAGGACTTATAGGTAAATTGAATAAAACCTTACAAGGTTTTGAATAATACATCGATCGCAAATAACAAAATAACATCTCAAAGTACTTCAACTGCATCATTCTTCAAGACAACAATCAAATAAGAAAATAATATTTGATACATCGAGATCAAATATGACAAGTACAAACTTCTCCATCTTGTCTCTAAACATAATTCCCTATACAACATGAATTAAAATGAGTGAGATATAATCTCAATAAGTCTCGTGGGTGCTTGGTCAGATATTTCTGAGGAAAAATATTTTCATGATGTATGAGTTATTATTCCAAAAATAGATTTGATTTTATAATATGTTATATTCTCAACACACTAAATAATACATTGGAGGTCTATATCATTTCAATATCTTCAGAAAAGAAATTATTTCCCATTAACAACATTTGATCGTATTAAACACATCATCCGTATTGAACTTACCAATATGACCATTTCTTACGATCACATATAATGATACACATTTTCGAAATCGTGTTTCAAATATCACACATCAAAATTCAAATTTACGCATTTGCAATCTCAAATCAAATACTAACAAAATCTCATCCTATCAACAAAATTGGACACAATTTCCCAGATAGGATTTACAACCCTTCCACCATAATAAATTACTATCTAGCTCGAATAAGATTTGTAATCCATTCGTCATAATAATGGGCTATCTAGCTTGAATCAAATATATAATCTATTCGTTATAATAAATGGCTATCCAGCCTGAATAGGATGATCAATCCTACCGTCATAGTGCTATCTAGCCCAAATGTCCTACATCTATCCTCTGTTTTTTCTATAAAAAACGTGTTATTAGATAAGGACGACTAAATTACAAGTACTATTACCCTACTTAGAAAATTCGACTATTCGGAGGTGGCCTCCTACCGGATAGCATCCTTAACTTCACAAAAGCTAGTACACGAATAAAGTCCCTTTGAGTACTCAAGAACAACATTACAAAACCACATGTTTAGCAGCAAACACGGCACAATGCCGAAATAAAAAGATCAGAGCAATGCTTTCGAAAATAGCAATACTTTTTAAAAAGATTTCACAAACTTTTCTGAAAATATTTATTTCACAACAATTACTCACAATTTTGATTTCAAAGCTCAATTCAAAAGTCTTTATCCATCTCAAAATCTCAAAATCATTTCAAAAGAGTTTATCCAATGCAACATTCTATAAACATCCCCAAGATTTCATAAACATTTTGAAACTCCATAAATAAGTAGCTCCCAAATACATTGGGTATAGATCATGCTATATGAAACTAGTCGTGCCAAAAATATGCTATGTATTTCACAATTTACTTATGCATGATTATTTGCAATTCTATATGCTCAATAACTTTTAATGTAAGTTTTCATACATATCATGAATATACAATTTTTTTTCCAAAATAATGCATAATTAATTATTTCGTAAATCATAATTCACATTTGCTTCACAATAGAACTTCACAATGTATAATTTCTCAAACGAGATGCAAATATACATATACATTTGATCAAATATCACTTACATAAATAAATCATTTCATGACATAATATTTCTTGAATAAATAAACATTCTATTCCACAAATAATAAATTTGAACATAAATATTTATGCAGTTGAAGTATTTAGAAAAATTGAAATATTGCATATGCATTCCTATATTTAGAAAATCATAAAATGTGGAGACTTACAAGTTTATGAAAACATGAAGTGTAGGAACTTACCATGAGTCCTAGCATAAGCAAATTCAAGAACAACTTCTAAATTGCAAGGTCCTCATTCTCCTATTTCTTGAAAATTTAAATATAAAATAAAGTATATGAATTAATTTCCTATCATAAATTAAATCATAGTATAGAGTCCTCCGAATCAATCTTAGTCATCCTAATCAAAGTCCTTAATAATCCTAAAATCATAATACTATCTCACACAAAACCTCAACAACAAGTTCTCAAGGCATACATCAACTTTCAATTATAATATATATAAATTTAGCATGTAATTAGACTCAGCACTATAGGAAATTAAATAATTAATTAAGGTGTCAAGTTGATTTTCATGCTACCTAGTCACTTATATAACTAGTAGTTAAGGTTAAGTTTCATATAGCAACTAGTAGTTAAGGTTCATTAAGCACACAACTACAACATCACATAAATTAGCACTTAGCCTTCTTATATCAATGTAAAGTCATTTCAATTAACATGATGTAGCAAATATAACAAAATAATAAGGTTTTGCGAATAGGACATGTGATTATCATAATAGTCTACATCAAGTAATGTTTCAAGCATTCAATGGTTTCATGCTTTTAGCAAACATAAATGAATATCAAAGTTCATCATCAAGCATTTTGTATCACCCCTATATCAGTATAGAATCATGTTATATTGATACAATTAATAATTCAAACTAAAATCAGAACTTTCCTAACACATGTTCAAATCTGTAAATTAGGCTAAATAGGACAAAACATGGCACAATTTGAGTTAATTGTATAATCAATCAAATATACTCCAAATTTTATGAAACTTTACATAATATCAATTTCATATGTAAGGAATATATAGTTAAATTTTCATCCAAAAAGAGCATTTCTAAGTGGTTAAAAAAATTACACAAATTAAGTCTACCGTTACAGTAACTCTAAAAACCTGATTGAGCAGTATTTTTTGTGGAAATCATTTAAAATAAAATACAAGCCCAAATCCTATGATTCTAAGTTCTAATGCCTCCATAAACATATAGGTATGTTGTGTTAAAAATTCAGATTCAAATTCGAAAAGGGAATGCTTTATTCTGAAGACTTAAATTTAGAGAGAAATCAGGTCGCAGAAGTCCGAGAACAAGGTATATTCAAAAAAAATCATATAAAATCAACCACAAGTCCAATTTCCATGATTCCAATGGGTTTTACTCCTAAGACAGAAGAATTTGATGAAATTAAGTTTGATCAAAATCCCCAAAGTATGTTTCCAGTACTGATTTCACAAAATTACAAGATTGCTAAATTCTACACATAAATCAACTTCCAAACACAATTTTCACCATCAAATCTCCTTCCAAACACATCAAACCACCCAAATTCAATCACCCAACACCATTACTACATGTTAACATCAATGTTTTAGAAATTATTCATCATACAATCATCAAAATCAAGTTCTACATAAAAACTCCAAATCTGTCCAGCATAGACTTCACCTCTAAATCATGAAATACAAAGAAAAAAAATATGTTACTTGCTTGCAAAATTATCTTGAATACTTGAAATTATTGAGTTCAATGGCCTTCAAATGAGTGTTCTATGGCTAGGGTTCTAAGTGTTATTGAGAGAAAATAAGGAGATGAAAGGAGAAGAGAGAAATAGCAAGAACTCCTTGTAGTGTGTGTGAGTGTGTGTATGGTGTATGAAATAAGGGAGAGAGATTTGAAGTTTGGTGTTTTATTTGTTGAATAAGTGTTTTGTTTAATAAAAGAAAGAGTTAGATTAATTAAATGGTATTTAGAAGTTGTTTTAATGCTAAAATTTCATTAAAATCAATGGCTAAAATTAAAATATATCAATGGCTAAGATTAGGCTACAATAAAGAGGGATATGATAGTCTTTTGACATATTTGGGGCTTTTAGGATTTATTGAAATAAAATAAATCAAAAAAATTAATTTGGTGTAAAAATAAATATAATATTAAAATTAGTCTTGCATCAATAAAAGAAATTATAAAATAAAATAAATCTTGGTTAATTAATAAATAAGGTCAAATTTTAAAATAATTAAAATAGCGAAATATGGCTTTTATTTAAAAAAAAAAATCAACATTGGGTCGTCAACAAAATCGACTTTTCACATTAGTCCAAAAATAATGATTTTCAATAAATAAGTGCAATAAATACTTATTAATAATTAATTTTCCATTCAAAACATGAAGTTGATAATAAATAAATATCAAATACTATTCACATAAGTATATACAAATTTTCTAATATTTCACCCATAAATGATTATTAAAAAAAGTAGCTATATAATTTATTTACACAAATACTCAATAAATATTCCCTAAATATCATGCAATTAAATGCTATCTCACATGTATATTTATACATGAAAATGATATATGAAAATTAGTGTATCAAAAAGATGTATAAAAATGTTGGATATTACATCAACCAATTATGAACACCCCATCTCCATGCATTTATGAACCATACAAACTCCAAACTCCATTTTTCAACCATACAAGCCAAAAACTTCAAATATCAACTATTCAAATCCCATACAAAACAAAAACTTCACTTACTTTATCTAAAGTGGTAGCATTGCTGTATATCTTTTGTCTTCTTGTTGTTCAGGAGGAACAACATGATTAATCGCCTGCCGTATTGGCATCTGATATTGGAGGAAAATCTTCCTCTCAACTTTCTGCACTCTCCTTCCATAGATTTACTGCGTACAACAATATTGTGAATGGCCTAATATGCTCCTTCAATCGTGACAGTTATGTACTTAGCCCATTCAATCTTACCATCAGAGAAAATCTTGATTTGCCATTGCCGTTGCCGCCATTTAATTTGTAAAGAGAAAAGTTTTTTATTTACCTTCCATATCCCATCCCACATCCCTATTACTAGGGTTTGATCCTCTCACTAAAAGTACAAAGTGCGGTACTTTGTTTCTGGACCATTCGGAGTATTTGGATGCGTCAAAGACTATTGCTACATTCTTACAATAGGAAGCAGCTCATGGAGAAAGATAGATAGCCCGAAAGTTGAAGAGTGGAGCGCAGCTTGGAAAAGAACTATCTGTGTCAATGGAGCTATATACGGGGTAGGAAGAACTAACGAGAAAAGAGATATACAATATTTTGATGTTGGAGAAGAAAAGTTTCACATAGTTTCTGATCCAGGAGTTGTAAAAGGAAATAATCGACTCAGAAGCAATTTGGTGATGGCAACGGTGGTGTGCTGTGATTATAGTTATAGATTGTTCTACTTGTGGGCGCTGAATTATAATGAGAAGTCTTGGGTAAAGGATGAAATACGTTTTCTAAAACATATGTCGTCCATTACTAAAGCTCATCCCATTGATAGCAACAAAACTGATGAGATTTTTCTTATGGGGGAACGTGGCTCTTGTGGTTTCGAGTACTTGATGAATTATAATTTTGAAACATGAACTTTCAGGACTGAGAAAATCACATGGCCGAGAAGGAATGTGAGGAGGAGGATTGTCAATTCAGTTCAAAGGATCCGGCTCTTTTTGTAAATGATCTATTTGAATATGCATATAATCAATTCGAAAACATTCTCCCATTGTGATCGCTTTGCAAAGGGAAGGTGTGAGAATGTGTGCAAGTAGCAAAGTCGTGACGAGGATGATCATGTTATTCATATTTTCTATTTTCAAACTTGTACTTCCTTGGTTTTACTAAAACTGACACTACAGGAAAAATTACTTTTTGCGACGATTTTTTTTGCGACGGCTACAGTATCGTCGCTAATTAGCGACGGTTTTGCGACGATTATCCATGAACCTGCGAGTTGACCAACATCGTCGCAAAATTGTCACAATTTGCGACGGCCAAAATAGCCCTCGCAATTTGTAGCAAAACTGTCGCTATTTGCGACGGCTAAAGTGCCCTTGCAAAACCCTCGCAAATTGCGAGGGTTTTGCGACAGCTGATTGTTTTTTGAAAAAAATATTTTTAAAATTTTTTTTGAATGTCCATCATAAAGCCCTCGCAATTTGTAAGGGTTTTGCAACGGCCTCTAAACCCTCGCAAATTGCTAGGGTTTTGCGATGGTTTTTTTAAATAAAATATTTTGAAAGTCCGTCACAAAACCCTCGCAATTTTTGAGGATTTTGCGACGGTCGATTATTTTTTTAAAAAATATTTAAAAATAATTTGAATGGCCATCGCAAAGCCCTTGAAATTTGCGAGGGCTTTGCGACGCCTTTAACCCTCGCAAATTGTGAGGGTTTTGCGACGGCCGATTATTTTTAAAATTTTTTTTTGAATGGCTATTGCAAAGCTCTCGCAATTTGCGAGGGTTTTGCCACGGCCTTTAAACCCTCACAAATTACGAAAGTTTTGCGATGATTTTTTTAAATAAAATATTTAAATAAAATATTTTGAAAGTCCATCGCAAAACCATTACAATTTGCGAGAGTTTTGCAACGGCCGATTATTTTTTAAAAAAATATTTAAAAAAAAATTGAATGGCCATCGCAAAGCCCTCGCAATTTGCGAGGGCTGTGCGATGGCCTTTAACCCTCAAAAATTGCAAGGGTTTTGCGATGGGCGATTATTTTTAAAAAAAATATTTTTAAAAATTTTTGAAAGGCCATCGCAAAGCCCTCGCAATTTGCGAGGGTTTTGCAATGGCCTTTAAATCCTAGCAAATTGCGACGTTTTGCGATGATTTTTCTAAATAAAAATATGAAATTTTAAATTTTTGAAATTTTGAAATTTTGAAATTTTTTTTTGAAAAATCTGAAAACCCTAATTCGTTGCAAATTCTTCACAAATCCGTCACTAATTGCAACAAATTTGTTTCTTCCCTCGCAAAACCATCATAATTTGTGAGGGTTTTGCGACAAAATAGGGTTTTAATCTATATTTTTTTAAATTTTTAAATTTTTATTTATGTATTTGTGTGGTGGTGTATTTTGACAAATTTACACCACCACAATTTTTAATTAACATGTCTCAATTTGTGCATTTTTTTTTATAATTTTGTATATGTAATTATGTTATGTTATACACCTAATGTATTGCATAAGTAAATATATAGTTAATTATATTATGTTATATACCTACTCTAATGTATAAGTATATGTATACAATGTATATAAGTATCTCTTTAGTTTAATATATATATTATAACACATAGGGTATGTATATACATATGTCTAACTTTTTGATATATCACTTTGATTAAGTAGTGTATAAAGTAAAATATATAAAGAAAAATAATTCAAATATTGTTATTATTGTCGATATCACTAAAAAAATTATGAAATTTATAATGTAGAGATCAGTTTGTAATATTCTTTGTCTCCTACATGTTAATATATATTATACTACATAGCTATGTATATACATATGTCTAATTTTTTTATCTATCCATTTGGTTAAGTGGTGTATAAAGTAAAATATATAAAGAAAAATAATTCAAATACTGTTATTATTGTTGAGATCACTAAAAAAAATAGTGATAATTATAATGTAGAGATCAGTTTGTAATATATATATAGTTAATTCTATTATATTATATACTTACTCTAATATATAAGTATATGTATATGCTCATGTAGTATACAACGTATATAAGTATCTCTTTGGTTTAATATATATATTATAACATGTATGTATGTATATACATATGTCTAATTTTTTTATCTATCATTTTGATTAAGTGATGTATAAAGTAAAATATATAAAGAAAAATAATTCAAATACTGTTATTATTGTTTAGATCACTAAAAATTTGATGAAAATTATAATGTAGAGATCAATTTAATGTTCTTCATCTCCTACATGTTAATATATATTATACTATATAGCTATGTATATACATATGTCTAATTTTTTGATCTATCCATTTAGTTAAATGGTGTATAAAATAAAATATATAAAGAAAAATAATTTAAATACTATTATTATTATTGAGATTACTACAAAAAATAGTGAAAATTATAATGTAGAGATTGGTTTATAATGTTCTTCGTATCAATTTGTGAGAAATTAGCGAGGGTTTTATTTTTTTTTCATCGCAAATTGCGACGAAATAGCTAGGAATTAAAAAAAAAAAAAAGCTAAACATTTCCTAAACTATGAAAATTTCCACTCCCTCCTTTGTTTTTTTTCCCCCTCATTCTTCCTCACACTTCTTCTTCTTTTGCTACCCATTTCCCCCCTCTCCCCCCCCACCCCCTCCTCGAAGCTCCCCCCCGGCAGCCCCCCTCCCTCTCCCCGCAGCCCCCCTTCCCGCAGCTCCCCCTCTCGCAGCTCCCCCTCTCGCAGCTCCCCTTCCCCACAGCTCCCCCTTCCCGCGCCTCCCCCTCCGGCGCCGCGCCTCCCCCGTCTCCCCCTACCCCTCCAGCCAGCCTCCCCTCTGGTGCTGTGCCCCATCCCACAGCAAGCTCCATTCTTGTGCTATTGCTGAAGCTGAACTGTAAGACTTAGTTTTTTTTTTTTTCATTTTACCTATGTTTTGTCTGAAGTTGAACTGCTGGAGTTGATACTTGTTTGGGCTGGTTCTATATCATAGGTGTATAGTGTATTTTCATGTAATATGCTAACTGCTTCTAGTATATTTTTCCTACCTGCTGCCCTTCAACCTGATTAGGGAAAATGAAGAAAGTAAAATCAACATAAAAAAATTGAGTAGTCTTCTATTAGAGTAGGCAAATGTAACTGAAATTGTGGAAATGAATTGTTGCTTTTCAATTCAGTGACACTGATGTTCGGTACAATTCTTTTCTATATATCATTACATTTTTTCTTGCCTTGGTGTTGAATTCATATGTTGGATTCCCCGTGAGTAATGGGTGATTACCCCTAGTTTCCTGCTGTTTTTTTTTTTTCTATAAATGAATGATCTGCTTTTGTTGTTTGCAATCTCATTGTAATTGTCAAATTTTGGGGTGGCCTCTTGCCTGGAAAATGTCCAATTACAGGAGAGACTTTGTCAAAATTTTTTCAAAATCTGTCACTATTTATTTTGCTCACATGCCATTCACAAGACTTCTTATGTGAATCACTTATTTTTCTTATTGAATGTTCATTGGTAATGAATTTTGGGGTGGTGTATTTTGCTTCATAGTTAATAATAATAATAATAATAATAATAATAATAATAATAATAATAATAATAATAATAATAATAATAATATCATTAAAAATAACAATGTTAATAATAGTATGAATAATAAAAGAACGATAATAATTTAAGTATCAAAAGTAACAATAATATTACTATTCTAATCATATGGTGCAACAATCTCTTCTAATCACACAATCACAGTCCACAACGATTATCCCATGCAATTTATTTGAGTAATATGAGTATATATTCTATGTTTTGGACCTCTTTTTGTTAGATAATGGAAAGAAAAATGTAATTACACTTCTCTTCCTTTTGTTCAAGGGGTGATTTTAATTAGTGAGTGGATTGTTCTTTTCTCTCGTTTAGACGTCATGAAGGATCGTAGTTTGATGTATAGAAGGCACGCTTCAGGTGTAAAAGGGATCACTATTGAATTTGAGGAAGGGGTTAAAGCTGTTTTGACATTTGCCTTATAAAATGCAATATCAAGCGTAATTAGATGTCCGTGTGCAAAATGTAAGAATAAAAAGTATCTAGATCCAGCGCAAGTTAAGCTCCACCCGTGGAAGTCTGGATTTGTGCCTAATTATTATTGGTAAAACATGTCATGGTGAGCCATTCAAGTATACCTCAAGCGTGTCTACCTCAATCCCAGAAGTTGATTCACATCAAGAAAATCCATCTCGCGAAATGGTCTTAGACGTAGCAGGTCCTGACTTTCCCCCTGAAGCTCCATCAGTAGAAAATTTTGAAGAACCACCTAATGTGGAGGCACAAAGGTTTTACGATATGTTAAAGGTTGCAGAGACTCCTACATGGGATGGATGCATTACAATTTATTTGTTACTTGATTTAAATTCATTTACAATTTATTTGTTTCACATTTCAAAATCTTTTAATTTATTTTATTTTAAATTCCATCACATACAATTTTTTACACTAATTTTGTCTAATTGTCGGGAATCTCATCTCCTTCTATTTTTGTAGGAATCTTTTGTTTAGACTTGTACAGGCCGGAGGAAAAGAGATAGATAAAACATAAGGTGGCTCTATCTATGTCTGGTGTTATACAAATGTCATTGTTTTGGGTATATGGTGTATCCATATACAATTTTTTGATATCCATATGATATTTTTATTATTCCTTATTATATTCTTTTGTGGTGTAAACAACAAGGTAATTTATATTGTATATTATTGCTGTATTAACAGACAATTCACAAGGACAGAGGCATTTATAATTTTTAGCTTGATTTTAACTATATCTAACATTTTAATTGGAACCCCATGAGTGATGGGTGATCATTCCTCTTGGATAATGGGTGATTATCCCTAGTTATCTTTTGGATTTTTCTATATTTGGAAGATCTGTCTTTGTTGTTTGTAATAGCGTTTTGATTGTCAAATCTTGAGGTGGCCTCGTGGCTAGGAAATATCCAATTATAGGGGAAACTCTGTCAAATTTTTTTAAAAAATTCAATTCACAAGGACAATGTTTATTTTAACATATCCATCATTATCATACATATTATTTGTATTGGTTTAAACTAGCGAATAGATATAACGTTTCAATGTTATTATTCTTTTATCATTTTTATTGACGGTTATTTACATCCTTCTTTTGAAATGGGCTCCGTCTTTATTGGTTACTCATTTTTCTTTTTTCATCTCCTTTAGCAATGTCTTCTAATGAAGGGTTATTGAGGGAGGGGAGTCAGGAGGGTTAGGAGCCTTATACTCCATCCCCTTCTCAGCTACCTCGGCTTTTAGTGCCTCGTTCTTTACATGGCTCTATTGGAGATGAGGGAGTACCATCCCCGGATTTTCAATCATCCGTTGCTTCAGCTTTGTATTCTGTTGGGTGGTAAGTTACGGACTCCCGACCTTGGATTGTTCCACGGGGAAACGGGTAAGTAACATATTCATACTTTGTAAGATGTTAATTATTAGTTCAATTATTATTATTATTTTTGAGATTAACATAATTCTATTGTACATTGTCATTGCACCAAAAATAGGTTCGCTGGCTCGGACAAATGTGTCCAAGAAATTTCAAATATAATACAGCAGTACTTCACTGATTCGTATCTGACATACACGCACGTCTCGATAACTGTGCAAGACTTACGGTTTCAAAAATTCGGGGTAAGCAATATTTGAGTATTTTTTGTTGTTTAAGTACTATGTTATATGTTAAGCAGAAATCTTAATCATGATCATGCAGAAATATTTTCGATGGAGGGAAGAGTACGCTTCCCAAATTCGATCAACTTGGGAAAAGAAGTGTCGGACGTGATTTTCGGACATAATGTCTAGGCTGAGGAAAAGGGATGGTTGGGTATGTCCTCATTGGATAGAGGCACAGTATTGAAATGACATTTGCGAGTATTGGAGATCAGAGAAGTATCAGAAGCTCTCATCCACCAACAAAAAGAATCGTGGAAATAGCTGCACCCATACTGGATGGTCTATTTCGTTCACAGAACATGAGGACCATTTGGTAGTTCATTTTCACTTAATTATTTATTATTCTAAATTACTTTGAAATAAATTTATATAAGATTGTAATAATTGTGTTTTGTTAACATAAATATAGCGTGCCAAGGAGGGGAGTTCTTTCAGCTACATAGACATGTTTGAGACATTACATGTCTTTCAGAGTGGGCCACAAAAGGGCCAGTTTGTCAGTGAGCGATCTCGCCAGACTTTGGTAGTATATAGTTAAATATGTTGAAATTTCTTTATATTGCGTGGAATTTGTATTTTAGTTTGATAATTACTACTGACAATTCTTTTTTTTTTTTCTAGGATGATGTGCAAAATCTCATACAGAGCACTCCTCAGTCCGAGTCTAGTACTTCGCAAACTCTGTTGTTCATTTTGATGAAAAAGCCATGTTCGTAAAGGCACAAGGTGGGTTCAAAAGGGGACGAGTTTTTAGGTTAGGCTCAAAGCGACACATGTTCAAACTAGACTATCTCAAAATGGACCGCATACATCTTCCACTACACTAGCTGATATTAGACATCTAGTAGAGCAAAGGGTTCAGCAGGCCGAGCGGAGGTTCAATCGACAAATAGACTTGTACCGGGATTTCATAAGGCAATAGCAGTCTACATTTGGTGGTTGGATGGCAGCTATGTTGAACAAGATAGGTATTCATGTACCATCTATGTCATCCATAGAGGAGATAGAAGCGTGCATGGCGGCTGCTAATGCTGATGATGGATTTGATCTAGCTGATGAGCACCCAGGCCCACGTAGGGGCTCTCGTTCCCCTCATCCACCCCCTTCTACAACTGCTCATTCTTTAGCTACATAAACTTTATTATATTTATTTCTATACTCTTTATACACTATTACTTTTTTCTGTGAACTATTTTACTTTTTTAGATACTTATTATGTATTTATATTATATTATATTTTAGTATTTTAATTATATTTATTCGGGCTTATTTTCAATTTTTTACATTATTTTTTTAGATTATGAACATAGTTTTGGCATTTGTTTGTGTAGTGTTTCAGGACTGATTTACAGGGAATTAATAATTTAAAATAAATATAACAATAGAAAAATAAAAAAATCATCGCAAAATCCTCGCAATTTGTGACGATTTAGCGAGGGCTGGAAAATTTTGTTGCAAACTGCGACGATTTTGCGACGGCAATGATAACCCTCGTAAATTGTGACGATTTTGTGAGGGCAAAAAATTCCTTGCAAAATCTTTTTCGGCCCTCACAAAACCCTCGCAAACCAATTTGCGAGGGTTTTGCGAGGGAGACTTTGCTTGGGTAGAAAAGTCCCCTCGCAAAACCCTCACAATTGGTTTGCGAGGGTTTTGCGAGGGCCGAAAAAGACTCTCGCAAAACTGTCGCAATTTGCGACGATTTTGTGAGGGCCATGACTTGGGGGTTAATACTTCCCTTGCAAAACCCTCGCAATTTGCGAGGGCCCAAAAAGACCCTTGCAAAACTGTCGCAATTTGCGACGACTTTGCGAGGGCCACGATTTAGGGTTAATACTCCTCTCGCAAAACCCTTGCAATTTGCGAGGGCCCAAAAAGGCCTTCGCAAAACCCTCACAATTTGTGAGGGCCGAAAAGACCCTCGCAAAACCGTTGCAATTTGCGACGATTTGGCGAGGGCCACAGCTTGGGTGTTGATAAGCCGAAAAAGACCCTCGCAAAACCCTCGCAATTTGCGAGGACCTTGGCCCTCACAATTAGCAATGATTTTGCAAAGACCCTCGCAAAACCGTTCCAATTTGCGAGGATTTTGCTACGAACCAATGTATTTCGTCGCAAAACGGTAGCAAATTTGCTTCTTCAGCAAAGTTTGACAAAAAATATTCGTCGCAAAACTGTCGCAAATAGTGACGATTTTTTCTTGCCCTCGCAAAAATCGTCGCAAATAGCGACGGTTTCTTTTGGCCATCGTAAAACCGTCGCAAATTGGGTCAGCGACGATTTTGCGACGGTTTTTGGCCGTCGCAAAACCCGAATTTTCCTATAGTGTGATATATTTAATTATTTTAGGACATTCTAAAAATTTTGATACCTTTTTGAATAGAAGAGCTTTTAATGAAGAATTTTGCTATGCGATATGGTAATTTGTATATATAAAGCAATTACTGTTTAGGTATTTAAGATTATTGCAAAACTTTAATTGATGTGGGTCCCCTAAAGAAAATAATTATGTCATTAGAGTATATTGACATTACGTTTTTCAACATAAAGTTTTCCAAGCTAAATTTTATAATTGAAAGGAAAAGGAAAAATACTTGGAAATTATGTTTTTCAACAAAAAGTTACCCAAACTTAATTTTCTAATTGAAAGGAAATTGCAAAGAAAACTAAAAATATTTGGAATTGTAATGTATTATTATGCCAACTGTAACTTAATTAATCTCAATAGTTTTATCATCATCTTGTTAACTAGGTTGTTGCCCATGCGATACACGGGAGTAATGTATTTATTTTATTTTTATTATAAATACATTACGAAATATAATTTTTGATGTATTTTATAGAAGGGTTTTAATAGTTACATATGTATCTGATTTTTTTCTTTTTCTTTTAGGATATATTTTTCTGTATTTAATTGAATCATGTGAAGTTGAAATATATATATATATATATACATATATATATATATATTTGTTTATATTGTGCATTTGGTTTTGCTGAATGTTTATTCATTTATGTACTTTGCCAGGTTAGCATTATTTTTTGTTCATATTGAATGAATGTTGTTTTTTTGTTTCGTAGATGGGTCTACGTATATTGGATTGTAGATTAGCATTTTGTTATGGTTTTTTTTTTTTAATGGCATTTCATATTTGGTGTATTCATTGTTGTATGTTTATGTATATATATGGCTTTATATTTTTTTTTTTGTTTTCTATTATTTGTTTATAGATTGGTGTTCTTTTTTTTTTTTGGAGCTGTTTTTTAGAGATGGGTTTGTATAATTTAAGTTTGAGGAAGTACCAACTCATAGGGAAGCCAGAGATATATCCTTTTCTTTTTTAGACAATTGTTCTAAATTCTATTGATATGCAAGGTGACATAGTGCATTTGTTGATTCCAGATAGAAGAGTTGATTCTGTGCGCATGATACTATGTGAAGGTGATGAGGAATTTTCTGAATATGTGGAGGTCGTTGTTCCTACTTCAACTCGTACGGGTTTTGATGCTGAATTTTGTATAAACTGGTGGTTAGAGACACATGATTGGGTGTTTAAGGATGGAGACAAAAAATTTCCATTAAGTGTTATTTTTATTAGTGAGAATTTTCTTGCTGCAGGTGATTCATTGAGGAAAATTGATTCTTCTATGAATTTTTATGATCATTATGTTGTTGTAGTGGTGGAATCTTGTGTTGATCGAAGTATTCATAAAGAGTTGTTCAAGAAGTTTAGCTGTTTGAAATTGAAGCGTCGTTGGTTATCAGAAAATACTCTTTGGCTGTACTATGATAACAGTAAAGTATTTTTGCAAGTTCATTGTGGTGATACAAAAGAAGCTATTGATATTTTTCGAGTTTCTGAAAACAGTGCTTGTGAAACCCCAATCGAAACCAACCTTAGAGTAAGGGAGTTGGGATGCATATCATATTTATTTGCATATTTAAATATATTTTTATATGGTTTTATGTGCTTTGGATTTGTGTATTATAGTCTTAATGGCTTAATTATGTTTATTGAGTAAAAATGGCAAAATGGTAATTTTTGCTTGAGGTGAAAATAGGGAGATAGCTTGAGGATTAAATAGGAAAATTATTTTAGAGAGAAAATAAGAACAAGAGTTGGTGTGGTTTAGTGGTTAGAGCTTGGGAATTAATTCTTGAGGTCTTGGGTTCAAATTCCATCATTGGAGTTTTAGCATAATTAAAATTTATTTTCGTTTGGGAAGGTTAAATTTTCGGCCTTGTGTGCTTTAGAGAAGAGTAGAGGTGATGTCCTAGGGGAGGCATGATAGGAGTATCCTAATCCTACTCTTGTACCCTACAAAAATTTCCAAGGGAATTCATACTCTTCTTGATCCTTAGTTTTTCCTACTTCTCAATTCATTAGGTTGGTCAATTTGTTCTAACCAATTTCATTCCAAAAAATTTCAGTAAAGTACTGTGGATTGAAGGTTAAAAAATGTCTAAGTGTAAGTTCTTATGGACCAAAAATGGGTAGGAGTTGGGGAAGGTTCCCAAGAGATTAAACTCCATGGTTGAACCTTCAAAACCACACTCTAGCCATGTTCATTTTCTTCATGAAGTAATCTGGAAAATTTTCCAACTTCTTGTGCATTCAAGGTGTCGAAATTTTCAGCCATCATTCCCTCCCAAATGCTGCCAGAAAATAGCCCTCTTGACCAGCTTGGAATCTGAAGTTTTATGGCCAAATTCGGACTGCACAAATGCTGTCCAAACTAGAAAAATTTCTGGGCAAATTCGCAACTTATGTGAGCTTAAACAAAGCTGTTTTCTTCCATTTATCTCCTAGCACCTTAGCCACGTTTTTCCTCCATAAAGAATGCTGGAAACCAGCCTTGAAAGACCTCCGAAATTCCCTTCAAACCCTCTACAAATTGACTGGAAAATGGCAGCAAAAGCTGCCCAGAAAATTCCAGTAACTTGTGAAACCCTGTACAGAAATTTTTCCAGCTTTGTTTCCTTTTTCAGCCCTGACCGAAACTCCCTCATCTTTCTGTTCAAACTTCTCTTGAACAGCCATGATCTGAACTCCATTGTCTTCCCCAACCTTCTGCTCGAAAAACCAGTCATGGCAGCCCCTAAAATATCTCCAACAATTACTCTAATCAAGCCTTGATTGAAGACCAAAATTCCAGCAATCCTAATTTAGTAAACTTCCATAAAACATCCCTTAAACAACCAGACCTTCCTTCACTATTGTACTCCCTCTTTTCGGCCACCATTAAGCTGCTTCAAACAGCTTTCATTCCAGTAGAATCCCTAGCCAACAGTCGGCCATTGCAGCTTCCAAAAAGCCCTCCATTGATCAAAGATCTTCTTGCCCTATTTTGTTTCCAAATTTGATTCACTAAATTATTCTTTTAGGATTTCAAACAACCAGCCTTTCCTTTTCCTATCAAACTAGAAAATTCAATTGTCAAAACCCCTCAAACAATTCAGCCACTTCCTGCCGACAGAATTTTGGCAGCTTCAATCAAATCCTCTCCATTCTCTTCAACCTTCAAGAACACATAGAACACCAAGAACACCTACTAGCATCCATATGCCTAATACCCCTTCAGACCACTTCAATCTTCTTTTAAAAAAATTATAGATTTCACCTACTCACTTCCGTGAATCCATTCATACCACTTTTAACATCAAACTTCAAAATCCAACTCTCTCATTTGGATCGAAACCAGTATTTTTGGTGAAGGCTCAAGAACACCTTCAAGGTAAGCTTGTTCAATCAACTTCATCTTCACTAATCTTCAACCTCTAATGAACATATATGTGTATAATCATACTAATGGACTCTCTTCTTCTCTTCTCTCTCTCTCTCTCTCTCTCTCTCTCTCTCTCTCTCTCTCTCTCTCTCTCTCTCTCTCTCTCTCTCTCTCTTGGCCGAATGGTGACTTCAACCATGGCCATGTTTTCTTCATCTCTCTTGGACGGATCTAGTCTCCTAGGAGTTGAGATCCATTCAAAACTCCTCCAAAGTACTCATCAATCAAGTAAGCCCTTCAACTCTCTTTTTAAATTCTAGATTCATGTCTCTAGGGTGATATTGAAAGGAGATGGATTATGTTTGAGGTTTGAGCATGTATTGTTGTGATGAGTTGAGATTGAAGCATGAATAAATGGGTGTATATGATGGAGATGGGATTGATGCATGAGTTGATTGTCTTGGTTGATTGTATGATGTTTTTAGGATTTAGTGCATGTCTCCATGTCGTGAGTGGTATTTATGTTCAAGCATGTTAGAGATTATGTCACCTTTGGTGAATAGGATTTATATTCAAGTATGATTGTTAAAGCCATGAATATGTTTATGCTAGTAGAGGTTGGATCATATTTTGGTAAATTTAGATCTATGCCTTTATTTATGATTGGGATGATTTGATGAATTGAAGTGGAGTGTATGTTCATGATTGTGATTAGCAAGTGGAAATACGATCATGATTTAGTTGTCCCTAAACTAATTTTATTTCATCAATAAAATGATTAATATTATAATTTTTGCTAGTAGATCTCGAAAACCCTAGAAAATGTGGATTTGGTCTTTTACATAAAATAGTGATATTTTAGACAAATAAATTATAGCTTTTATTACAGAAATAAAATATATAGATATTATATATAATAATAATAATATCAAATAAAGCCTTTTATATAAATAATCATAATAAGTTAAATATTAATTTTGTGAGTCTTATATTCATAAATACCATTAAAATTTATTACCTTCAATTATTATATTTTAATCAAAACCTATTAAAATTTACTTGCAATTAATTTTAGTTATCAATTATTTTCTAACAATTAATTATTAACAAATCATTATATATTTTACCTAATACCACCTAAGACTCTTCATCAAATAAACTCTAATTTATTTTTAGTAAGATTTAAATCTTCAACTTAATAGTACCTATTTCCCAAAACCCTAATCACTTTAATATCAAACTAGACTTAGCTTATAAACCCTTTTTATTTATTATCGGGCCTTAAAGCTTGGGACATTAGGATCATGGTTGTAGTAAGTTGAGCTAGTTTTATTTGTGAAAGTGGATTTTGGCTTGAGTTTGATTATGGTTTATATTTACCCTAGGCGGGGTTGGGTCAGCTATTGAAGACCTTTATTGTATCTCAAGCTAAGGATCAGGTAAGCTCCTGCATAAAATTTGATTGATGCAAAATGGTTCTATGGCAAGCCAATTGTGGAGTGCGTGGTCACTCATTTCTGTAAAGGCAATTGAGGATTATTTCCTTTCTTATTTCAAGCAAACAAATTATTTGAAAATCAATAAACAGTTTTACCCAAACTCAAAACTCTTTCTAAAACCAACTTTGTCTCAAACTTCGGAAATCCTTAAGTGCCATTCTAAAGTGGAGCTATGTTTATTTCATTTTTTCCCAAGTGGGATAAGTTACGTTGAGTACTCAATAAGGGTGGACTGCTAGGACTAGTCTTTGAAGGGTTAGGGTAAGTCTCTCAGTAGGTGGCCACCTCTGATGGGTGAGTCCTTACCGGAAAAGATGTCATTCCAGTAGGTCGTGTCGGTCCGAGCTAGCAGTTTCAGTCAAGTGGACTGTGTGTTGCCGGAATGGACAACCAATTTTTTTTGGGTATAGAGAAGGAGGAGTATCTTGCCTAGTAGACCGATCATCTACTTTTTGTCAGTCTGCACAAAGTGTGACATTCTGAGTGGTTATGGAGCCCAACGTATGGTAACCCATGATCACCTTTTTGAGTGGTTGATTTTATTGAATATGTATGGTTGGAAAAGCCAAAACACCACTCTTGATTTTGACTATTGTTTATTGCTTGCCAATATTTCTCTTACGAAGGTTTTACGCTTTGCATTCACGAACTGTTTTCACTGAACACTCAAAGCACACATGGACTTATTGAGATTTTTATCTCATCACCCTTTTTACCATGATTTCAGGTCAATCCTGCTGTGGGGATGAGTAGCTAGTTGTAGCCTACCTTGGAAGATTTTTCTGATATTTATTTTGTGTAATGCTTTGGGAGTTAAGAGTGGATAATTTTATTTATGGATTTATTTCAAATTCTTGGTTTGTAATAAATTTTAAGTTTAAAGTATTATTTTTATTCTATTATTTTGATTGTGTGACCTAGTTATAAAGACCCCTTGTCCTTTGGATGAGGCGACATCCCCTACCCTGTCGGGTCTAGGTAGTGGGGTGTTACAGTGCTTCTCTACAGGAGGATCAAAGTAAAGAGATTAATTTTGAAGCTGGTGAAAGTTCAGAGATGAAGTGAATGAAGAAGTTCTGAAGTTTTTTAGATTTTTAAGAAATGATTGTGTTAGTAAAGTTTTATAAAATTTAAAGTGCTGTATTATTGTTATATGTTTAAATAAAATAATTTATGAATCAATTTTATTTTATTTTGTATTAATTTTTCAAATTCTTCAATTCTTAAATTAGTTCCATTGCTTGTACATCTTTCATTGAATTTAGGTTGTTATTTGTTTTTTTCAAAATTCCGTTTGGGACAAAGAATTATATAAAGCGAAATGAAAAAAAACAGCAATGGCAAGTTGAAAGTGTTTGTACCTTGGTATTACCTTTGATGCATTTAATGAAAGAAATCTTACTGTTGTTCAATGAGCCAATTCAGCCAGCAAAACCCGAACATAACTGATCTCAGGAAACAAAACCCATTGAAATCGACGGCGCAACCCATTGCTGGACACAAAATAAGAGCAAAACGCACTGACATAGATAAAAGTAGGTAACAACCCATTGATGATTCATAAGTGTCTTTTTTTTTAAATTTTTTATTTAGTAAGAGCAAAACCTACTAAATCCTTGCTTTGTGGACTATTAGACATCGGTGTAGTCGTGCTCAGAGCATTCGAAGACCTGATTGCATTAGATCTTTGGAAATCCTTTTTACCGAGCTCCGTCTCGTCTGTATTTGTACCAGTAGCATAAGAGAGAGGAGGCGTATCAAAGAAGGATCGTACGTGAGTTTCAATTGAGTTGGAGGTCCGATATCTTCTGATTCCCCAATAGCTTTGTGTAATTTTTTTTATTTCTTTGGTATTTGTTATTTAATCTCCGAACCTTATCCAGTTAAAATTTGTTAAGTTTAAGATTATGTTGAGTTAATTTTTAGTGACCTTTTTCTTCTTTTTGATGTGGACTAAATTCTAATTTTTTCAGTGATCTGTCATAAAATTTGTCTTGAGTAGTTTTTTTGTTATTTGGTAAAGGTGTTGATGACAGATCTATTAGGTAATTGGTTATTTGTTAGAGGTGAAGTACAAACAATATGGACTAAAGGTCAAGCAATTAGTATCAGTAGCATATAGTGATTATATTTGCCTCTTTAAATCATTGAAGGCATCTGACATATAGTGGTTTTGTTCATAGTGTCAGTATCAATAGCATCATGCTGTTGTAAGACACTAAATTCTAGTTAAATAAGGAAATGAGAGGACAAAAATGCAAATGATATGGTTAAAGTAAAAAAAAAAAATTCTTATCCTTGATAGTTTGCAAGAAGAAAAAGTATCTGAATCCTATCTTTTTGTTGTTTCATGAATTTATTTAATGTAGGTGCTATTGTAGGAAGTTGTTCCTTCATTATTCCATATTCAAGGGTACTTGTTTTTCCATCTTTCATTTCAGTTCTGTAAATTGTTATTTCATTCACCATTCTGTAGATGAAGGTGTATTTATTTATTTGATTTGTTTGATGAAATTTCAGGTTTTGTTTGACAGAAGTAGGTATAGAAGTTAAAAAATGAATGAAATTTGTTCATTTTGGTATGTTTGGTTAGTTGAATCATATGTTAGAGTAACCTGCTTATTGTAAGTTCTGTTCTGGGAATAAGAACTACAAAAAAATTGGTTACTATTGTAACATTGGTTAAGGTAAAAGAAATAGACTAAAAAGAATTTTTTCTACCTGTCTGTTTTTCTCTCTACAAAATGATTAAGCTAAGGGATATCAACCATTAGAAGTCTAATTTGTTTAGTTACTTTTGTCATAGATAAGTGGGATTTTAGTGTGTGTATATGTAGTTTAAAGTTTTCAGTTTGTTAGGATTTCTAGTGAGAGTGATTCAGTACTTTGTTGGGTACTTTCGGTAGTTTAATTCCAGTTTCACTTAGGCTGTATATGAGTTTCGAAATTGGGATGTAATGGCAACTCTTGTACGTATTTATGGTTCTTGAAGAGAAAAAAATCCGTGCAATGAATTCTTTTTCTCTCATTGCTTTTGCTATGTTCTTTTAAGAGTTTAATGCCTTCTTTTTGGGTGTTTCCTTGAGTACATTATTCTTGAATTGAGCTATATATGCATTTTCCTCTATAGTTGGAATAGCTATATATGCATCTTAAAAATAAGATTACAAAATATGCTTGATATGAATATTATATATGCATCTTTTGAAAGTTCACTTTTTAGTAAAATGTGTCCAATCTTCTTATGAATGTACTTGCACATAGTACTTTTTCTTAATTTAAGCAGGGAGTTGCTGTAGAAAATTTAGTGCAGACATGATTTTTCTTATGAATTTATTTGCACATGGTTCTTCTGCAACCTTAGGTTGGTCTTCCTGTCATTTGAGCATTTCACTACTTGAAACCATCTAGAAATGATCTAAAATCTAATTGCAATTGGTATTTGATGTTCTATATAAAGGAGGCTTGTAGACAAAATTGCAGAGGATGGATTCTTGGTAGTGGCTCCTGATTTTTTCTATGGCGATCCTCTTGATCTTCATAGTCCTAATGTAACACCCTATCTACTTAAGTAACCCAAAATGGGTTGGGGATGTCACCCCATCCTTTGGATCAGGGGTCTTTATAATGAAAGAGTAAAAGAAATTCAAATTTTAAAGAAAGTCTAAGCAAAACCTGAATAGGTTGCCAAATGAATTTGATGAGCATGAAATTTCAGATTTGTATTTGATTGAGGAGTTGCTGATGGCTAGAAGAAATTTTAGGAGTGATTCTAGGCCATTTGAAAATCAAATAGACTTGGTTTTTACTTTTCTAAATTCAAATTGATTTCATGGCATTTGAAACTTCTAGAAGTATGGTAGCTTAAAAGTAGTAGTTAGTTTATGGAATTCAAGAACAAGTTTGTTCAAGATCACCAAGGATAAGCTAATGAATAAAATATAGAAATTTGAAACTTTAACGGTGATGGCTGGATTGGAGTTTTGAAAATCAATTCTCCTAAATCACATTCATGAAATGGACATACAACAATGATGGTTGCTAGAAAAATGCTAGGAAAAGAAGTACATTTAAAACAAAATTAAATCTTTTTTTTTTCCTTTTCAAACTTCAGTGAAAATATAGAGAGTATTTTTGTCAAATTTTGTGGCTAAATAAAGATGAAAAGTGTTGTGAATTCAAATTTAAAACCCAGAATGGTAACCAATACATACATACATACATACATACATACATACATACATACATACATACATACATACATACATACATATATATATATATATATATATATATTAAACAATTAAAGGATAACATTTCCCATAAAAATGAACCCTTAAAGTGATGGCTAAACAAGATCAACCATATGAATGCATAGTGTAATATTATAATATATATATATATATATATATATATATATAGATAGATAGAATAAAAAGAAGTCATTTTATAATTATAACATAAAATATACACTTATGACATAGAATAAATATATGCTTAAACAACAAAACTATATGTGTGTGTGTATATATATATATATATATATATATATATATATATATATGTAATATTAGAACATAGAATAAACAAAAGTCATTTTAATGTTATAACATTATTAAGATTATATATATATAATTATTATAATTCATCAAGTGGAAATAATTATAACAATAGATAATAAATTTTCAATAAATAATACATAATAACAATATAGTTATAGTTAGTATAATTATAATTATTATTGCAATTATAAATACTTAAAAGATGACCAACCAAAAATGGGAGACATAAGAGTTTTTTTTTAGGAATAATAATGATGATGATGATCATTACAAGAAAAAACCAAATTGGCGACGGCCAAATCCGTCGCTAATTACGTTTAGCGACGGATTAGCAACAAATTACGTTCGTCGCTAAAAAGGGCGTCGCAATTTACGATGGAAAGAAAATCCGTCGCAAACAGCGACAGATTTGTGACGGTCATTTAATTGATGACATTATAATTAAGTTTATAATTAACATAGCGACGGTAAAAAAAAAAATTATTTTTTTAAAAAATTAATTAAATTAGCAACGAATTTGCGACGGCGAAAAATTTTTTATTTACAAAAAATTAATTAATTTAAGATCGGATTTGCGATGGCCAAAAACTTTTATTTTAAAAAAATTAATTAATTTAGCAATGGATTTGCGATGGCAAAAAATTTTTAAATTTTGAAAAAATCAATTAATTTAGCAACAGATTTGCGACGGCAAAAAATTTTTTATTTACAAAAATTAAAATAATTTAGCGACGGTTTTGCAACAAAAAAATATTTTTAAAAAATTAATTAATTTAGAAATCAATTTGCGATAGCGAAAAAATTTTATTTAAAAAATTAATTAATTTTGCGAGGGCAAAAAATTTTATTAAAAAAATTATTAATTAGCTACTCGGCCCGCTCGTCCATCGGCCCGACCCGGCCTACCAAGAACTCTATCCATAAAGAATATTATGAGATTATGTCGGATTTGGGGCTCGAACCCGCGTCCTTATTGTGAGGGACCACGCGTTCCACCACTAAGCTATTGAAGTTCTTATGTTCTATTATGCTATATATTAATTATATAGTAAATTTTTTTTGTGAATTAGCGACAGATTTGCAAGGGCTTTGCGACGGATCTGCGACGACAGAATTTTTCGTCGCAAATCCATTGCTAATTAGCCATGGATTTGTGACGGATAATTTTTCAAGTTTTAAAAAAAAAATTATTTTTAAATTTTAGATGGTCGTTGCAAATCCCTCTCAATTTGCGACAGATTTGCGAGGGCCTATTTTTTAATTTTAAAAAATAAATTTATTTTTAAATTTTAGATGGCCGCCGCGACGAATTTGCGATGGCTTGGTTTTTTAATTTTAAAAAATAAATTTATTTTTAAATTTTACATTGCCATCGCAATTTGCGATGGCTTATTCTTTTAATTTTAAAAAAATAAATTTATTGTTTAATTTTAGATGGACGTAGTAAATCCATCTCAAATTACAATGGATTTGCGATGGCTTGTTTTTTAAATTTTACATTTCCGTCGCAAATCTGTCGCAATTTGCGATGTATTTGCGAGGGCTCATTTTTTTAATTTAAAAAAATAAATTTATTTTTTAATTTTAGATGGCCTTATCAAATCCGTCGCAAATTGCGACGGATTTGTGAGGGCTTATTTTTTTAAATTTTAAATAATAAATTTATTTTTAAATTTTACAATGCTGTCACAAATTCGTCTCTAATCTAAAAAATTCACAAAAAAAATTTTAATGTTTGATTATATATATATATATATATATATATATATATATACACACACACATACTCATGATATAGTATGTGTGTTGAAATAGTAGAATACGTGAAAAGACATTAGTAAGTTGAAATATTTATATATATAATATACATATGATATTATTAAGTATATATATGTATGTATATATGTAAGAATATGACATATATGCATTTGTTGCTATTAAATATATATATATATATAATGTGTGTATATATATACATACATATATGTATATATAAATATGTATGTATATATATATATATATATATTTTAATATATTTAAAAAGTATTATAACATATATATGGATATACGTATATATATTAATATATATATATATGTATAAATAGATATATGTATAAATATATTAATATATATATATATAGACACACACATACTAAAATAAATAAATATGTATATATATTTATTTTTATATTAAAAAAGTATATTAACATATTTATATGTATATAAAAATGCTATATTAATATATGTATATATATGTGTGTATATATTAATATGTATATATATATGTGTATATATATATATATATATATATTAATATTATGAGAATTTTTAGATGGTCGTCGCAAATCCCTCACAAATTTGCGACGGATTTGCGAGGGCTTATTTTTTTTATTTTAAAAAATTAAATTTATTTTTAAAATTTGAAAGGCTGTCACAAATCCCTCGCAAATTTGTGATGGATTTGAGAGGTTTTTTTTTAATTTAAAAAAAAATAAATTTATTTTTTAATTTTAGATAGCCGTCACAAATTCCTCACAAATTTGTGATGGATTTGCGTGGGCTTTTTTTTTTAATTTTTAAAAAATAAATTTATTTGCTAGGGATTTGTGTATAAAAATAAATTTTGAATGGCCGTCGCAAATCCCTCGTAAATTTACGACGAATTTGTGAGGGCTTTTTTTAATTTTTAAAAAATAAATTTATTTTTAAATTTTGAATGGCCGTCACAAATTCCTCGCAAATTTGCAACGGATTTGCGACGGCTTATTTTTTTAATTTTAAAAAAATAAATTTATTTTTAAATTTTAGATGGCCGTTGCAAATCCGTCGCAAATTTGCGACGGATTTGTGAGGGCTAGATTTTCGTTGCTAATCCGTTGCAATTATTGATGGATTAGCGACGAAAATTAAAAAAAATAAATTTATTTTCAAAATTTTTGCTTCCGTTGCTGTTTCGTCTCAAATTAGCGACGGCTTAGAGGCCGTCGCAAAAATCTGTCACTAATTTGATGTTTTTCTTGTAGTGGATAATAATAATAATAATAATAATAATAATAATAATAATAATAATAATAATAATAATAATAATGATAAAATTTTTTCCACGTAAAATATTTTATGACAATATATAATTAGATGATGCATTCCAGTATTCCTAATCACTATTAAAAATTTAATGCATCACATATAATTATGCACATATCGCCAAAACATAAGCTTAGAGATTCATAAAACAAGTATATATCATGTTCAGATACATATGTTCATGTTCAATGCATGTTAATTCTCATAAACCAGATATGACTAGAACGGAGTATTACACCTAATGTTGATCGAGCTGCATGGATGAAGGCTCGTAATCCGGTTTGTTTCAGTTTATTCGATTCTTAAAATAAATGGCAGGATTATCCTACATCAAATACCTATAATTTGGTAGAAGAAACTCTAAAAATGTAAAAGGGTGAAAGCATTCCAAGGATGACTAAGTACTTCTAAAATACAAAGAAATTTTAGGGGTTTCTGGATATGTTGTAATTGGAGATAAAGTAATGTTATCTTGGTGGCACTTAGGATATCTTGTTGAAACCAATCAGTTTTCTATTTCTTGTAGGAGAAAGGATGTGAAGATGCCAAGGCAGTGATTGCTGCTCTTCAGTAACTGCCATAGGGGCAGCAGGATTTTGCTGGGAAGGTAAGAGATTTCTTTGTTTTTTTGATATCTAAAGCGATAGATAAAAAGGTGAACATTCTGAACTCTATTTCGCCTTTTCACTGAGGCATAAAACAATACATAGTCTGTTTTTATTTTAGGGATGGCTACTATTAAACTGGCAAAATTTGACTGCATTCAAGTGCAGTTATTTTGCACCCTGGTCCAATCACAGTTGAAGAAATCAATGGTAGACTTCCTGTTCTTAAGATTTCTGTGCTTGTGAAAGGAAAAGAAAGGTTCTTCCGAGATTCTTTTAGAAACTGATATGTAATGTAATTGCCGAGGTCAAAGTACCGACTGCTTTACTGGGAGCTGAGGTCGACCATCTTCAACAAAACATACTCCAACTTCTGTGGTGCCATTCTAGCTTTATGCAACTGTTGAAGATGAAATATGTCTTCTGCAATGTATATCGGTGCATGGTAACTCAGCAATACAGATGAATTCATTAGCTTCTAGCATCTAGGAAGCTTTTTGTCAGTTGCTGAGTTCTCATAAATAAAGGTTTCCCCTCTCCTGCGTCTTTTGCCATTCCTCTACTTACGACTCCCCTTGTGGTCATTTCCATGAAACCTTGAAGTATTATTCCTCTTACAAATTAGTATGTTTTCTGATATTCTCTTCATTTTCTCCCCAACCAATAGCTGAGATAGCTTCATTGTAGTAAAAACTATCACCAAAGATTACTATTGTCTCGTGATTTTTCAGATGAAGTAGGAATAGAATATTCACGTTCAAGATCTAAAAATAGCTCTGGATCAACTTTTGAATCCCAATTTATTTCACCAATGTAAAGGTCAGGGTTAAGCAATGGTATATCGCAAAGAAGGCCATGCATTTTTGCCAAGAATCGTTTCTTAGCATTATGAAATGCCTCTTCACCCGCAGAGTCATTCCTTTTCACCACATTGTCATACAGACGCACAAACTTCCTCGTGTCTAATATTATTTCCCAATCAAGTGATCCAATCACTTTGCAGAAAGTTTTCTCCCACGAAGGCACCATAGGCTGCCAACTATGTATAAAACATGAAATCGTATGAGTCAATCTAAATGCAAACTTCGCATAATAAACTATCTGATAAATGAGCTGAAAACATGGCATCCAACCTGTGATTAAAAGAAATGATCCTAGAAAAAGTTCTCTAGCCAAGTGCAGAAAAGAGACTTGAGAGTTCAATTTTAGCATCTGCCGATGCCTGAAGAAGGTGTGCCCTGGACTTTACAGCGAGATCAATCTTTCTCTTGTACAGATCCAAGTATTCCTACTAACTGATGAAGCATCTTATCCCTATCCTCATCACTTTTACTAATTTCATCCCCAGATTTGCATAGTTGAGACATAACTTGCAGTCAGTAACTGCACAATTCTCTGTCTAGCCAAGTTCCAATAGAAAATCAAGCAAATTCAATATGCATAAAGATTTAGGTACCTGAATAAAGATTCAGCAATCAACTAAGAATATGTTTGCAAATGTCATAATGACAGCAAAAAAACACAGAAATAGAAACATGACACCACTACAGGACATACTATCATTTTTTCTCCACAGTACAATGGGAGCACCAGATCCAAAGGAAAAAAGTAACAACCAGGGTAATAGACCTAAATTTCAGTTCAAAAGAAATTGGTGGAATGCACATTTTCAAAAAAGAGACATCTAACAGGTAAATGTGTGGGAAAACAAATGTTAAGATTGTAAACATGAATCTTGATCAAATAAAGAAAACCAAAAAAAGAGGCACAATAATACAATTACCAGAAAAATAATTATATAAGTATTTAATCTATCTCATATATCACTATCATAGGCTTAAAGTAGCAGGATATAGGTCTGCAACAATCAGTTTCTACCAAGCTTTAACTTCTTAAGGTTCTCTGGGTGATTCCCAACCCTGTCTTTCTTCTATTACCTGTTAATAGGAATGAAGAAAATAATGATTAAATGCTGCCTAAGAAGGTTTCCTTAGACACCATCAGATTAATAATTTAAAGCCTGTCGTTAGTATCTCCTTTTTTTTTTTTCTCAAAAAAGTTATATTCATTCCCTTACCTTATTTCAGCACATGGCCTCATAGTGTGCTTGTAGAGAGGCAACAAAAGCAACACATTCACCGACTAACTACTTTCCAAAAATAGGATTTTCTTTATTTTCATTTGTTCACATATCTTTTCAGAAAGGAAGGTAGAATATGAGCCTATTCTTCATTGCTTTAAATAAGCCGTTTGCAGCATTTTATGGTAAAAGTTCGTTTGAGGTATTCTACATCCTTTTTCAATTTTAATTTTGGTTTTAAAAAGCTGAAAAAAAAAATGCTATCTGCATGGTGCTTTTCAAAATTGACTGTTGTTTGGCAATGAAGTTCAAAATGAAAATATTATACTAATTTCTAAAGCAGTTTTTCTCCAAAAGAACTTTTCTCAAAAATTTAAAAAAGCCCAAGCAAATGGGAAGAAGCCAAATATTGATCAACTTCTTTACCTCAATCCTCTGCTCAAACTCTGTAAAAAAACTCTGTAAAAGTTGACATAACAACATAATGCATCAAAGAATTTTAATAAAAACGTAATGGCTGCATATAAATGGTCAAGTTTGAGAGACTTATTACTTAGTTCATGGAAACTGTCGATTTTCCTCTCCCCAGTATATTTTCCATCCACATGTATATGCCTGATGAAATCTCAAAGTATGTGAAGATTACTAAAAGAAGAGAAAAGTTGTATCAGATTGATCTCTCTATGATTTATCATGCTACTAAAGTTCAACTGAACAAAATATACCTGCCCTGAGGGAAAGAATTTCTTTAGAAGCAAAACTGATCCATAACAATCAAATTTAATGCCCAACTGTCAGTTTCATGCTATTATTTAGCCCAACGGGTAATTGACCACAACCGAAGAAGAATTAAACTTCGTACTGCAAAATTCTATAGTGTTTCCAAATATGACAAATCAGAAAGCAACAGCAAGATACATAATGAATTAGATTCCTAAAGTTTCGAACTACACGGAGACCAAATTCGCCAAACTTTTTTTTCCATTAAATCAAAATTTCCAAATTCAAATAATTATAGTCCTGAAATTCAAAATGTTTACTTGTTGGAATTGAGGCAAAGAGTAAACAGTAGGGAGAGCAGTAGAAGGCGGATAGATGGGCGGAGTGACCGAAGGAGGAGCGGAGAGTTGCACTAGCGGAATAGAGGCGGCTTGCCCGACGTAGGGCTGCGGTTGTTGGAGGTGAAACGATATCGGAAAATATGTTCTATTGGAATACGTGAACTGGGAGGACATCGTTGACAACGAAGCAACAGCAGCCGAGGTTGACCCGCATTCCCCCAACGCTGATTCCTGTCAAACCCACGTAGTAAAAGGTGTCGAACTTTGAGTTGGTTAACAGAGGGGCAAATATAGCTTTTCTCGAGACTGCCGATTGGCCAAACACTATTGAGGACGGTCTAGAAGAGGTCGATCGATCCACTAAGTAATAAGAGAACTTCCGGTCGAGCTGGTGCCCTGCCTGAGTCGGAAAAGATAGTTTCCCTCTGCCGAGACCTAACCAATCGACAGCTGAATAACCTTCGTTATCGTGGCCACACTCGAGGGCAACATTATTAACACGCGTCTGCCGGAATGTTAGAGTCTCAGCGGAGAACTCGCCAACCGTGAAAGAGCCATCCCCATAAGATATATACTTGGTAGAGACACATCTGGTGGTTGTTGCAGACCGGTGAATCGAGACGGCAGCAAAGAGGGGACGCGCAAGTGACACCGCTGAAGGAAGAAGAGCGAGCGGGGTCAAAAACCGGGTCGGACTGGGTGTAGCATTTTCTGCATGGAGAGCACTGGATCCAAACAACGTCACTCCTAGTATCGAGCACCATGAAAGCGTACTTTGGAAGAGTACCTATTCCGAAGTGGGTGAAGTACTCACGGGAAATTTTTGGGTGGACCTGGTCTACCGTGGACCATTGCATAAATGTATTGTACCTTTCTAGAAATGTATAACTTCTACTGCATATTGTACAACATTTGATGCATTGATCCACGATAGACCGGGTCCACCCAAGTATTTCCCAAGTACTCACCGCTCCCTTGTGAGACGAAATGTGTCTTTGCAATGTATATCGATGCATATTGGAAAGTACTATTTAAGATGGCCAACAAATCCAAGATTTTAGAATTAAAATGTATGAAACGTATCTGGTGCAATGTATACAGATGAATATTTAAGATTATTATTTAATAATTAGAGAGCAAATCGAATAGTCTATACAAATTTGATAAACTTCTGCAATTGTATGAAACGTATCTTATGCAATGTATACAGATAAATATTTTTAATTACTATTTAATAACTCGGAGGGCAAATAAAAAACACTACAACAAAACAAGCTATTTCCTACCAAAGCTAAATGGTAGCAAATCAGCTACTCATTTCCGACCAATGAAGTAAGTGGTAGGAAGTTCCCAACCACACTAAATTTGGTAGGATATGGGGTTGGAAATTTCCATCCACCATTCTTATTGGTAGGAAAATATAGATACATTTCCATCCAACATACATATTGGTAGAAAACTTTAGTTACATTTGTCCAATTTCCAACAACATACATTTTGGTAAGAAAATTAGTGACATTTCCGTCCAAAGTACATGTTGGTAGGAAAATATAGTTATAGTTTCCTTCCATCGTACTTGTTGGTAGGAAACATAGCTATATTTCCGTCCAAACATTTATAGGTAGGAACAGTAGTAGAATATTTCCTACCAAATTGAGATTTGGTAGAAACATAATAAATTATTTCCAACCAATACTATTTTGGTAGGAAAATATAGCTACATTTACATTTCCATCTAACTTATATATTGGTAGGAAAATATAGCTACATTTCCATTCAAACGTTTATGGGTAGGAATAGTTATAAAAACGTTCCTACCAAATTAAAATGTGGTAGGAAATTAATAAATTGTTTCCAACCAATGTTGTTTTGGTAGGAAAATATTGCTACATTTCCGTCCAACTTACATGTTGGTAGGAATACATAGCTACATTTCCATTCAAACGTTTATGGGTAGGAATAGTAGTAAAAACGTTCTTACCAAATTGAGATTTGGTAGGAAACTAATAAATTGTTTCCAACCAATATTATTTTGGTAGGAAAATATAACTACATTTCTGTCCAACTTATATTTTGGTAGGAAAACATATCTACATTTCCATCCACACATTTATGGGTAGGAATATTGATAAAAACTTTCCTACCAAATCTCAATGTGGTAGGAAAAAAATAAATTATTTCCTATCAATACAATTTTGGTAAGAAAATATAGCTACATTTACATCAAAAAGTTTATCGGTAGGAACAATAGTAAAAACGTTCCTACCAAATTGAGATGTGGTAGGAAAATAGTAAATTATTTCCAACCAATACTATTTTGGTAGGAAAGTAAAAATGCATTTCCGATTACATAATTATATTGGTAGTAAATGAAAATTTTAAATTATTCATTTTGTTTCTTCACAAAAATATTTGTTTCCAACCAAAATTAATATTGGCAAGAGTTTAAAATATATTTTCCAACCATTTATAAATTTGGTAGGAAATATGAATTAGTTCTCTAAAAAATTATTTCATTCCTCAAAGGTAGAAATTAAATTTATGATTTAAAAATATTTTTCTTGAAGAAAATGTAATTTCCAACAAAAAATAATTTTGGTAGGAGTAAATTCCGTTTTTCCAGCCATTTTGAAATTTGCTAGGAAATATGATTTAGTTATCCAAAAAATGTATATTTTGTTTCTCAGAGATGGAAAGTAATTAAATTTATAATTTTAATTTTTTTTGTTGAAGAAAATGTAATTTCCAACCAAATGTAATTTTTGGTAGGAAATGAATAATTATTTTCTGACCACTTTAATTTGATGTTGGATATTTAATTAATTTTTAAATTTTTGGTTGAAAATTTAATTTAATATTTATTTTACTTCAAGTATATGTTCTAACCAATTTGTATTTGGGAGGAAACAGAAAAAAAAAAAAAAAGAAGTTTCTGACCGCATTAGTATTGGTATGAAATTATTTTTTCAAAAATATTCATCCGAATTTTTAATTCAATTGAAAAAGATAGTTAAAAAATAAACATAGTAAATTAATTTTTGAAGAATTTTCCTAGGACATTACAATGTTGCTAGAAAGTAATTAGTATTATTAGATAAAGTAAATGTAGTATTTTTGTCATTTTGGGTTATTTACATTTGGTTACAAAAAGAATTTCATCAAATGTTCTAATAAAAAAGTAGTTGATGTATCTCTAGACTTTATACTTTTTAATAAATAAATAAAATATGAAAAGAAGTATCATTTTGGTTTTTAAAAATTAAAATAGGTACATCCTCCATTCCAATTTGAATATTCACTTTTGACTGATAAAAAAATTAAGCAATTATCCTTATTATAGTTATGATTAATTAGTTGCGGGACCCCAAGCTTAGTTAGTGAGATGCAATTCCTTTGAATTAAGAAGATTGTTAGTATAAATTTGGCGGAAAAATATATGTATTATAAGGGAACATTCAATTGTAGACATCAATTAAAAATGTTGATATGCAATTTTGGATGGAGGGAGTATTACTTTTTCTTTTTGAGTTAAATGATTCATATATTCATATACCCACAGTTCACCGTCTCCGTCTGTGTCATCATTCCTGACAGTAATGGATTTGGTAGTGGTAGGCCAAACATTAGGGGTTTATTCGGGTAGAACCGGGTTGTTCTTTCTTTATTCGGGCAGAATCGTCTCTGTCTCTGTCTCCGTTTGTGTTGTTGTTTTGCAAAGAATGTGGGAAGATAGTTAACAGAGCGCGAAGAAGACGACAAGGGGACCGAAATACCTTATTACTATCAAGAGGATACAACGGGTAAGCTTCCTATGTTTTCCCTTGTATTGTCTGAATCTTTATCTTGATATGGATATGTACTAGGATTTTGATTTGAATATACTATAGAAAAAAGTGATTTATTTTGCAAAAATATTTGGGTTTTATTTATATTGTTGTTTGGGTTTAATGTTAATGGTTTCTATTTGTGCTGTTTTGGTGCTGTTGATCGTATGGTTGAGTGTGGGGTGTGTTAGGAGTTGGGTGGGGGAATGAGGTTTTGAGCAGTTTGCATTTGAGTAAGCATTTCTAGAATACAATGAACTGAACTATATCCAAGTTTTGTTGACTGCTAGACCTGGGAGTAATCTGATTCTATTTCTATTTTTTTTTTGTTTTGTTCATTATTCTTCTTTTCCTGTTTCTATTTTTGTTTTGTTGACTGCCTTCTTCTGTTTCTTCTATTCTGTATTCTTCCTTTCTTTTGTTTATGTTTATGTTTTTATTTTGTTTATGTTTATGTTTCTATTTCTATTTGATCTTGCAGCAGTAAGTTGGAAAAACCAAAATGCAAATTATATAAGGATTTACTGTGATCAAATATCTAATGCATTAATTACTAGCAATGACACAATCTAAAATGGAATAAGGATTTGATCAGGTATGGGAGTTCAGTGCACCTTTCTTACGGTAGAAACCTAACAAAAAGAATATATGGGAGTTCAATTTTTTACATTAACTTGGACATGGCTCCCTTGATATACTTTGGTTGACACATAGTTATTTTCTTGGAATGTTACATGCTGATTCTGGATGGTTTCATCTATCTTCATATTTAAAAAGAGGTGATCCTATATAACTTGTGCTTAATCTTTACTGATGGACATACAAAGCAGCAAAATTCCACTACTGCTGTGGAAATTGCAATCCTTAAAGTACTAAAACAGGAGGAAGAATGATAAATATTCTCAGAAATGCAAGTACGTACAATCCTGGAGTCTCTGATAACCAACAAATTCCTCTTTAAAGTTATTAAAACCTGACAAAGTATAAGTACTTGCGACTTCAGAATCTGATAACCAAGATTCATTTCTTTAGCTTGCAATCTATTAGTGAAGTTAACTAAAGAATAGACCGTCACTATCCACCAATAAATTAGCAAATACATCACCAGATAAAATCCAGTATATATGTCATACAAAATCTAAGGAAACACAAATAAACTGTAAATGCCTAAAAAAACTTAGCATCAAAAGATATTATAGTAAGAAAATTTCTGCCAAACTTGCGTGCATTGGCACCACATGAATCCTACCGGCACTCCTATATCTCTTAACTACACCATGACCCTTCTCAATAGGGGAGGCGTAATCATATATGACATAAAAAAAATTGCTGTAAGTTGACATTCTCATTTTGTATATTCTGAAATATTCTCTAATATGAGATAAAGCTATAACATGGAGTGAGCAAATTATGCATTGATGAATTTGAAGGCATAGAAAGCAGAAAACACGGGGCACACTGCAAACGCAAAGATAAAAAAAATTGGAAAAAACTCAAGAATAGGGGAATCCTGATCAGAGCTGATGCCGGCTTCGGCAGCCCTAACCGGCGCCGGTTGTGCTTTGGCGGGACTCCGAGGTTAAATTTTTTTTACCTCTTTTCCTTGTTCTAAGAGTTGGCTGGACCGGAATGTGTACTACCGGGGTAGGTACGCTGGTGGAAGCCTCTGGTGCGATTCCTACAAGCCTCCTACTCCGTCTTTGCATGTAGATGAACGCCAATCTCTAGATCTTCCAGTATATGGCCTGCCTAAATCCGTTTGGTGAACAACTACAGACTAAGGAACCTTTTTTCTGGAGAGAGAGAGAGAGAGAGAGAGAGAGAGAGAGAGAGAGAGAGAGAGAGATCTGGCATTTCACAGAGAAGAAGTCGTCTCAGAGAATGTGTGTTCTATCAACAACGTTGTTTTCAATCCTCTTGTTTAACCTAAATAAAACCCTAGGTTAAACTGGACTAGGCTAGTGGACTCTTAGTTTAACCTTTTGAGCTTAATTAATTATTCTAATTAAAACCACATAAATGGCCCAATTAATAATTAATTTCCCAACCCAAATAAAATAGTCCAATAAATAAGCCTATATTAGTTTAGTCTCTGGGCCAAAGCTCTGGATAATTAATTAACCCACTAAACTAATTTAATTAATTCTCTCTCTATGGACCTTTATTTTATTCTAGCCTAATAATTAAATCAGACTACTTAAATAAAATAAATTTCATTTAATTTAATTTAAGACCATTCCTTAGCATATATTTAATTAGGACTCACGGTATATACTGGGGACCAAAAGACACACCGCCTTGGCTACTAAAATGACCAAAATACCCTTACTATATAAATAGCTGTATTTTGCATTTTAAATATTTTCTAATATCACCATAAGAAAATATTGACCCAAGGACAATGCTGCGTTAGCAAAGTCTCCGACCTACAGGTGTAACGATTAAAATACCGCTTTGTACATCGCCGTATATTTAGAGAGGAAGAAGTGTACTAACACCTCTCTAAATGATATCTACCATCCTTAGGCTTCTAGTCCAATGATCCACGACTTCCCGGATTGTTTCCGCTTTCCAAGGGAGTTACCCTAAAGCAAACATCTAAGTCATGTTTCCCAGGACCTGCATAATTAGATCATTCAGACAACCACAAAGGGCGATATAGAATATAAACTATCTTGTACAAGTCTGTCTTAACTAACTAGTTACACATACTCAACATGCAAGTATATTAGCCCTACGATAGAACCTCAACTATAGCATATCAAAGTATATGCTTCCAGTTTTGTCAAACTACCAACTCATACTCAAGTCGTAGAGTACTAGTCCCCACTGTAGCGGTAGTAGTCTAAATTTCTACCATATAGTACGTTTAGAAACCACTACTACAGGTCTTGTTCTATGTATTCAAAATACGCTTATGTCATGAAGTTAGTGGACTACTCACTGGCTAAAGGTAAGCAATTCCCCATTTGGAATTCACAACATAATAACCTAAACATGATGAGATTCCCATTCTCATCAATCGGTTAAGAACGAATGTTTATATATTAAGTAACCTGTGATCCATACCTTACTGTGAAAGACCTCCATTCACATGGACCACTTACTTAAACACAATGGGTCTTTTCCAAACGTAATTGTGTATAAATAAAAATGTAAATTCACAAATAATTTCTGAAAATAAATTCTTTTATTAAAACATTCGATATTTACATCAGAAATCTAGTCTAAGAGGGCATATTTCCCAACAGAATTTAACTTATAAAAATTTTCATGAAGAAAGTGTTACCTATTAGCATAGAGAATATTAGTGAAGAAAAAGAAGTTTATTGGACAAGAATGTTGTACATAATAGTGTTACCTATTAGCATAGAGAATATTCCATAAGATTCTATTTTACCAAATTCTGGTCATCCCAAATAAAAATCTAAAGATAGCCTCCCTAATAACATCTGACCCAACTCTCAAATTCTGAGTAGAAAACTTAAAAAGTGTGTGGCCATGAAAGAGCTATCCTTATTAGCAATTACATCACAAGTTGGAAAGAATAGACAGTTCAATTTCTACTTTTTCTTAATTTCTATCTGTTTTGTGTTTAAACTTTCATTCTATTTGTGCTATATATTCCTCAATGCATTCTTTTTTCAACTTCTCCATGTAAATAAACTAATAATTTTTATACACCACAATGAAAATGTTAGTGAACTCAATGGAGATAGTTTTCCTTTTTTTTTCCTAGATTATTAATTAAACACGAGAGAGGATCGTAGTTGGATATATGACAGACTTAATCAAATTGGGGGAGGGGGTGTTAGGATTCGTGGACTCCTAAACTCAAAAAACATCTACGAATCACTTCCGAGGATCCAAGTAAACGATTAAGAAGATCATAGGTTTGCAGAATTACCTCTGGCTGGAGAAATCGATATCCTTCGATTCCGATGGTGCTGCTACACGTGTAACCCGAATGATCACCAGACGCTGCAGTGTGCGAACGTCTTCTATTGAATACACACCGTGAACTCACTCGTCACCCGGGGAATGCTAGCGCCTAAGGTTTGAAAGGGTTTTTTTTCTGGTAGAGAATGACACGAATGTTCTCAACAGAATTAGACTCTTGAAAAGACGGCTAGGGTTTTCTTAAAAATCCCTGAACCTTTTAGAGTCCAACCCTAATAATATCTTATCATATTTTAATTTAAATTCAAATTAAATTAAAACTAATATGATAAGATTCTGCCATTATCTCGGTTATTTAAACAATTAATTTACCGAGTTAGATTCTTATAATCTGGACATTATCCAGATACATCGAATGTGGACATATTTCCAAATTCATTGTATTTGGAAAATTTTCTAAGATCGATTAACTTAGACATATTTCCAAATTCATCAAATCTGGTTACTAGAAAAATAACCTAACAAGTTCGCTTATTGTGTGACCCTATAGGTTCATTTAACACTGGCAGTGTGCCCAAATTATATTTAAATGGCGCACAAGTTATAAGCGGTTTCTAGCAAAACATTATAACTATCCAGGTTAAATGAAGATCGATGATCTCTTTGAACCAAATCATAATTTTATATTTAGTCATTTTGTTACACGATATCCAGATTAAGTATAAGGCACGGAGCATATCATCCTTATTAAGCTTAATAAATTATTTCTTGATTTCATAGTAGACTGTTCAAACAAATGATATCAATATCTTAGATTGATATATTTGAGCACGGCCATGCATTTTAATAGTCTAACTTATCAAGGAGCCCATGGATATCTCTCCCATAATTGAGAGGGACAAATTCCTTCACTATCATTCATATTCCTCTCATTGATTTATTCTATATCCAACAGTAGTCTAATTTATTATCTGATTAAAGATAACTTTAGACAACGTCAAAATATAGAATTTATCAAGTAGAAAACTATGATGAATTTAGGTCGAAGGACTTTTAATATCATTATGGCTAGAAAGTACTTATGACATGTTCCATGAAGTACTCTCACAGTGGGTCATGTCCAATACAATGTTCTCTAACATTTATTTATGTTTTGACTCGATATCACAAATATCCATGACCAGTAAAACATAGCCATCAAGTCACAAACATACTAATCTTAATTTATTATTGTTCCAATAATAATAATTGATCAGGGACAGTTTTAGAATAGTCATTGTATTTATTGTAGGGTTTTACTATCAATTCACGTACTTGATGACCACAAAATAAAATGCACTATTCATGAAAAGAAAAACCTGATATTATTATATAAAACATAACGACAATAGTATAAGTACAAATTGACTCTAAGGCATATCCCTAATGGGGGGGGGGCGATAATTACATGTCCTTGTTGCAAATGTAGAAATTTGCGATATGCCACAGTTGATGAAGTTGAACTTCATCTTCTTCAGCGAGGTTTCATGACTGATTATTATATTTGGACATCATATGGTGAAACTTTAAACACACAGTCAGAAGGAGTAGCTGTAAATGATCCAATATTCATGGCAAGTAATGATGGGGAACTAAGAAACCAATTTACAGAAATGGTGTGGGATGCTATTAGCCCTTTTATAATGCCACAATCTAAAGAATCACAGTCAATTGGAAGCACTGTGGAACCACCAAAGCCTATGGCAAAACAGTTCTTTGATATGCTTGATGCTGCAGATAAGTCGTTGTGGCCTAGTTATACTAAACAATCAGTATTATCAGCGGTGGGGAGATTGCTGAGCATTAAGGCTTACTATAATATGTCTTATGGATGCTTTGATGCAGTAGCTTCTTTCATTAATGAATGCTTGCCAGAGGGGAATAATATGCCTATGGACTTCTATAGCATGAAGAAGGTGGTTAAAGGTTTGGGTTTGCCTGTGAAAGAATTTCATTGTTGTGTAAATGGATGTATGTTATATTGGAAAGAAGATGTGAATTTGATGCAATGTCGATTTTGTGGAAGTCCTAGGTACAAACCAAAACATGCCAAAAAACGTTATGATGTTCCATATGCCAAGATGTATTATCTTCCTCTAACTCCAAGACTTCAAAGATTGTACGCAACTACGGCAATTGCGAAGAACATGAGGTGGCACAATGAACATGTGCAATCAGAACCTGGGAAAATCATTCATCCATCTGATGGAGAAGCGTGGAGGCACTTCAACCAAGTTTATCCATTATTTGCTAATGAATCAAGAAATGTAAGATTAGGTATTTATACTGATGGGTTTACACCTTATGGACAATCTGGAAAGTAATATTCAAGTTGGCCAGTTATTATCACTCCGTACAACTTATCACCTTGGATGTGTATAAAGACCCCTTACATGTTCTTGACTTGTTTGATACCAAGTCCTTACAATCCTTAAAAAAAAAAATTGATGTTTTATTTGCAACCATTGATAGAGGAATTGCAACATCTTTGGGAAACTAGTGTGCAGACTTATGATGTGTCAATGAAGCAAAATTTTACATTAAAGGCAGCTTTGATGTGGACCATTAATGATTTTCTAGCTTATGGTATGTTGTCAGGATGGAGCACAGCTGGAAAATTATCTTGCCCTTATTGTTTGGAGAAAACTAAGTCATTTACATTGAAGCATGGGAGAAAAACTTCTTTCTTTGATTGTCATCGCCAATTGCTTCCAAGTGATCATTTATTTAGGAGACATAAAAATGCCTTCTTTAAAAATCGGATTGAGAATTCACCTCCACCCCCACGGTTGGCTGGCGAGGAAGTATGGGAACGGGTTAAAGTAATGCCAAAAGTTGTGCCAACTGCGGGTACACAAACTGGAGAGGATTTTGGGCATACACACAACTGGACAAAGCAGAGTATTTTTTGGGAATTGCCTTATTGGAAAACGCTACTAATAAGGCATAATTTAGATGTTATGCACATAATAAAAAATTATTTTGATAATGTGTTCAACACGGTGATGGATGTTAAGGGAAAAATAAAAGATAATGTGAATGCAAGGAAAGATTTGAATGAATATTGCAAATGTAAAGAATTGGAGTTGAAATATGGTAATTCCAAGAAGCCATTTGCGTCTTAAACATTAGATAAGGATGGTAAGCGAATTTTGCTAGATTGGATTAAAAACTTGAAGTTTCTAGATGGCTATGCATCCAATTTGTCTAGGTGTGTTGATATGAAGGAAAGTAAGTTGCATGGAATGAAAAGTCATGATTGTCATGTTTTTATGCAAAGATTACTTCCAATTGCATTTCGAGAATTATTACCTAAAGACGTGTGAAAGGCTCTAACTGAGTTATCTTTGTTCTTCAAAGAAATTACATCTTCATCATTACAAGAGGCACATGTTGCGTATTTGGAAAAGAACATTCTAGTTATTCTTTGTAAACTTGAACGGATATTTCCACGGGGTTTTTTTGATTCAATGGAGCATCTTCCAATTCACCTACCTTATGAAGCAAGAGTAGGTGGTCCAGTACAATATCGGTGGATGTACCTTTTTGAGAGGTATACTCGTTGTCTCTTAATTTGTTCTAATTTATGCGTGGGAGTACTAATTCTTACCATTATGGTTAGGTTCTTACACCATTTAAAGAAAAAGGTCAAGAATAAGGCAAGAGTAGAAGGCTCTATTATCAATGCATATCTGATGGAAGAGGTTTCCAATTTTTGGTCATATTATTTTGAGTCCCATGTTCAAACGAGAAGTAGGAGAGTTGGGAGAAACGATGATGGTGCTGAATTACCAACAAATTCTCCCAATCTTTCAATTTTCACATATCCAGGACGGCCTAGTGGAGAAAAAAAAAAGAACATGGATTGAAGATAAAGATTTTGATATCGTCCATAGATATGTGATAATGAATTGTGAGGAGTTGTTACCTTATAGAGAGTAAGTGATTGTTTACTGTATTTTGGTCTATGAAATTTGATTATATGAATATTTTATAACCTTTACTGTGTCTTTATATTTTACATTAGGATATTCAAAAAAGAGTTCAGATCTAAGCATCCTCAGATTCAAAGACACATCATGGATTTGAGATTTGAAAAAGATTTCTCAAATTGGTTCAAAAATTATGTAAGTGTAATGTTCTTTTTATTTCCATTCTTTAATATTAAGTTTAATGTTTAACTAAGTAAAAGTAAATTGATAAAATGGTTTTATGCTTAATTTAGGTTGAAGACCCATTGAACAATGTCGAAGATAATAATATCAAGGATATAGCAAGAGGTCCTAAGCGTGCAATTATTACGTATCCTATGTACTTTGTAAATGGATACAACTTTCACACGGTGGACCATGGAAGGGGAAAATCAACCATGAATAGTGGAGTGTGCGTGAAAGGGCCCACTGATAGTGATGATGATTACTATTATGGCATGCTTAGAGAAATTGTCTAGCTTGAATATATAGGAGTACCGGATAAATTTGTGGCCCTATTCAAGTGTGATTGGTATGATTCTCATGGTACTCAAAGCATGAAGGTGCATCGTGAATACCGGCTTGTGGACATTAATTCAAAAAGAAAATGGCCTAAATATGATCCATTCGTACTAGCACAGCAGGCTCATCAAGTTGACTATATCTCTTATCCTAGCAAAAAGAAGGATAGGGATGTATGGAGGGCTATATGTCAAATTAAGGCACGAAAAACTATAGATGATTTTGCAGTCGAACCTACTTACCAGGAGGGTCAAATGCATGCCATTGAAGTTGTTATGCCACAAAATGAGGCTTGCTCCCTTGTTGTAGAAGCTGCTATAGATGAGATTGTGCAAGTAAATAGTGATTCTCGAGTTGAATCTGAGGAGAATGGATTTTTTTTTGGACAAATATGATACCACTAATAGTAGTGCCTCATTTGAAGAGAGTTTATTTGAGTGTAGTGATGAAGATTAGCTACAAAAAAGATACAGACAAAGAAATTGCTTGCATTTTTTAAATTTGTAAATGAAATTGCTTTTGAGAAATATTTCATTTATTATTGGTTTTTTTCCTTTTTGGGTGGTTGCATTTTTTTTTTCGAGTACTATATTTATGCATTGGCAATTCTTTTTGAATTTCTGTGATGGCTAGTCTGAATTTCTTCTTGAATTTCCTGATTTTGGTTTCAACTTGTCAAAAATTCTCATATTAGTCTAGTGTCAAGCTTCAATAATCTTGCCACTGGTCTAAACCACTGCAAGTTAAATTAGAATGGAAAACTAAAAAACATATAGAAACACAAAGAGTAGAAGCAAAACCTAGACAACTAGCATTGTGGGCCCTATCATGACAGGGAATTCATACACATCAAGCACTTCTCTTCACATATATAAGTTCCGTCCATCGAGAAGTTTGTTACCCCACACTTATTGGTGATCTAGAATTGCATAAACAGTTAAAATTATTGCACAATTCCATTATCCTGCTTTATTATGGATACACTGGGTAAGTCTTTGTGTGCATTAATCCTCACTGAATTTGAATTTTTAATTTTTAAATCTACACTAAATTTTAATTCTGCACTGAATCTGATTTTGCTGCACTGAATTTTGAACTGAATTCTAATTGTGCTGCACTAAATTTTGCATAGAATTCTGCACTAAATTCTGATTTTGCTGCACTGAATTATGCATTGAATCTGATTTCAACTCTACACTAAATTTTTAATTTTATATCCTCTGCTCCACAACAAGAGTAACCAGATGCAGTTCGGCTCAATTGTTTTAGGCTTTCCCAATCTCTACTAGTAGTTGGAAAGGCATTCAGTCCTCTTTGAACTGAATTCTTCTTAATTTGTTTTTTTAAGCTTGTCATGATGTGTAATAAGCAGAAAGTCAAGCACTCATTAGCTTTTAATTACTGTGCAAGTGTTCATTATTTTCAGAACCAAGTGAACAAAACTAATGAAAATCTGCAACTGTTGATAGGCCAAAATAAGCACTAGTTGAACCATATCATTTCAGAATTGGAACAAATAGGATAAGGTTCAAGAAATAAAGAGAGAAAATAGATAGCATAAGTTTTTTTTTTTTTAAGCATTACAACTATACTCATATACACCTACCTCCATGCTTTGAAGTAGCCTCATGTTTATTCTATGGTTTTCTTAATTTCATTAATTTATCTACTATTGCAGGATAAAGCAGGTCATTGTACAACATTCTATTGACTTACCAATATTGAATTTTGTAGGTATCTTTTGTTAAAGCTGTCCTCCCATCTCCATTAACTTAGGTTTGATCAAAAGCATTTTATGTTGGAGAAAATATATGTTGAGTTTGGTAGCCATAGAGTCTTTCATGTGTCATTGTACAGCTTGGTTTGATTTGAACAACTTATACCTAGGTTTGCATTTTTGTTTTGGATGGTATTCAGGAATATACCTTAGGATCATTTGAACTAATGGCTGGTGGTTCAAGTGATAATGTGTTTTGTGGTGTGGAAGATGAATCTTTAGAACAATTTTGCTGAATTGAAACAAATACATCTCTTGATTTTGCTTAGTTACATGATGACTTGGTATTGAAGTATGAAGAGAAATGTTTTATTCTTTTTTAAATTTGTAATTTTAAATCAACACTGAATCTTATGGCTCCTCCAGTTCAGGTTAATTTTGCATCCTCTGCACTAAATCTGATTTTGCTGAACTGAATCTGAATTTTTAATTTTTAATTCGGTATAGAATTTTAATTCTGCACTGAATCTGATTTTGCTCACTAAATTCTGCACCGAATTCTGATTTTACTACACTGAATTCTGATTTTGCTGCAGTCTGGTCACTGAATAAACTATACAAAATGGCCATTAATTCTGGACCGTAATGTAGTAGACTTTATAGATAAGTGTCATAGGAACATTTTAGAACAAATTTGACTTGATCTGGAAGAGTGGAAATGCTGGAAATGATTTATGATTCCATGATTGTTAAAGTTGTCCCCCCATCTTTATTAACTTAGGTTTGATCAAAAGCATTTTATGTTGGAGGAAATATATGTTGAATTTGGTAACCATAGAGTCTTTCATGTGTCATTGTACAGCTTGGTTTGATTTGAATAGCTTATACCTAGGTTTGCATTTTTTTTTTTTTGTTTTGGATGGTATTCAGGAATATAACTTAGGATCATTTGAACTAATGGTTGGTGGTGCAAGTGATAGATGTTTGGCCCAACTTTTCTTCTTGTCCTACATAGGACCAAACCATATCTGATATGTTATTCATTTGTTGTTATTTGTGATCCAAATCTTGCCTTGGTCTTCTTTATACACGTCCACACTAATCTAATTGCATTTCTCATAATTTTTCCTTCCATAACCACTTTGCTATATCACCAGTTTAATCTTTCCTACTCACTGCACAAAAAAGGCATCTCAAACCATAGATGACATGCATTATGATATAGAGGGAGTAAGTTGGTCTTTTTCCCATATAACTGAGGCTATTTAATAGCTTTCTTACTTCATGTGCCAAAACCATAGATGACATGCATTATGATATAGAGGGAGTATCATACAACTATTCTCCTTCCACTAAGAAATATAGTTTCTTGTTGGACAAAAATCTCTTCAAGCAATGAAACCCCAAAACTTTGTTTTAGTTAATTCATTCTTACCTTCATGAAGATGGTTCTTTTTGTCCAAATATTGACATTAAGTGCTTGCAGTTCAAGCAATTGGACTCTTATGCGTATCCTTAAATTGAAAGACATCAGAATTGTCAACTCTTCCTAAAGTCTAAGTCATAAAACTATTTCAAGAACAACCAAACAAGCAAAACAAAAGCAATCATTAACAGCACTTCTTGGCGTCCTTGATTATCTGGAAGCTTAACTATAAATTTACTGCATTGAAATCTGATTTTGCTTAACGATAAACAAAATCAGTCTTTAACAACACTTCTCTTTACTAAATCTGATTTTGCTGCACTGAAATTTTAATTCTGCACTGAATCTGAATTTTTAATTTTTAATTCTGCACAAAATTTTAATTCTACACTGAATTTGATTTTGCTCACTGCATTTTGCACTTAATTCTGATTTTGCTGCATTGAATTCTAATTTTTTGCACTGAATTTTAATTTTGTTGCAGTCTGGTCACTAAATAAACTGTACAAAATGGCCATTAATTCTGGAATCTAATGCAGTGGACTTTATAGATAAGTGTTATAAGAACATTTTAGGAAAAATTTGACTTGATCTGGATGAGTGGAAATGCTGGAAATGATTTATGATTCCATGATTGTTAAAGCTGTCCCCCATCTTCATTAACTTAGGATTGATCAAAAGCATTTTATGTTGGAGGAAATATATGTTGAATTTGGTAATCATAGAGTCTTTTAAGGTGCTCTCACACATGAGTCACTGATAAAAGGTCCATGTGTATATAACTACATGAAAACAGGTGATTAATACTGAAATAAATCAATAGCCATTTCAAGTGGTTCCTTGAACAGCTGTAGATATTGATATGATCAAGGAAGGGATTACTTTAATTTTACCTTGATTGTAAGCATCAGTTTACTGATGCAAGGATAACCCTCAATGTTTCTTGGAGCCTTCTATCAGATACTTTATACAATGGCACATGCAACTGTATGGAGCTTGCTTCTATTTTGTTTTATGCAGATGGTAGCCTTCTCGTCCTCTTCTGACTCCCTCTTTCTCAACCGAGCTACATTGATCTTGTCATTTATTGTATTCTATGTTTTTGTGGAAGATTCAACCTTGTGTGATTGCCTAGACATTTGATTGATTTGATCTCATAAAACCTATTTTTCTGCATTATTGTACGGTAAACTTAAAAATACAGTGAAGGTTCCAAATATGAGGCATGAGGCAACACTAGGATGTACCTCAATCTCTTGTATACAAAATTGGAAGGGTATATGCTTATAATAATCTTTAACTGCTAACCATTCAACAAAAATTAGCACTAACGACATAGCTAAAAAATAGTTTGGTTTCTTGAAATGGCATTGTAGAAAGGGAAAGTGAATAAAATATTTAGCCATATGGGGGGCCAGCTTTAACAATCATGGACTTTATTGCTGTCATTAGGTAGGAATGATAGGAAGAAGGAAGAGAAGAGTAGAATATCTCCAATCTGTGCCTCCACTACAACCTCCTTATGTTGTAGATAATGATGTATCATCACCTTCCGTAAATCATGATCCGAGCTCTATTCCAGACATAATTGCACCCTCTGTGGGATCTGAGAAATAGGAACAGTCGGAGTCTCAACCAAATCAAAAGTTACATGTTAATATTTCTCCACTTTGGAAAGAGTGAGAATATTTTATTTAGATTAATACGGAGAATATATTATTATATAATTAAATATTTATAATTTCACATATTTATTGTATAATTTCTCACATAAAAGCTTGCAATATGCTTATCATATTTGTTTTGACAATTACAAATTTGATTGCATTGATAGTAATAAAGTGGTGCGGAAATTAGCTATTTCTTTCAAATGTAAGTTTGAAGATGCATATCTAACTTGGAAACAAGTACCACAGAATGTGAGGCATTTGTGGTTTGAGGAGTTTAAGGTATTACTTAATGAGTTAAATATATTTATGGCAAAATTGTTATGAGTATATTTTAGTGACTTACATTAATGAAATGCAGAAATATTGTACTTGGGATCCTGAAATAGAGCCTTATGTGAAGTTAACATTTGAAAAAAAAGAGAAACGGAGACTGATTGACACACTGTATGAGGCACGAACAACAGGGAGACCACCATGGATGTCAGAGAAAGTTTATAACAAGTATACACAGTATTGGGAATTAGAAGAATTTAAAAAAAAATCTCGGCAAAATACAAATCAAACAAGAATATGGATCGAGATGGACTTGGTCCTTCAAAGCATACAAGTGGCTCGATTTCATTTTCTTTGACAAAGAAGAGGCTGGTAGGAATTGATTTCCATGTAAACTGTTTTACACAATACACTATCAATTATGAACACTCATAATTTTTTATTTTTAGGAGAATAAGCTAAACAAGGAAATCACTCTTTTGGAATTGCATGATTATGCTCATTCGTCGAAAAATGCTCGTATTGAACCAAGTGCTCCTTTAGCTATTGGCGATGAGGGGGAGGAGAACATAACAGATAGGCCAAATATTACTGTTTGGAAGTTTGTGGATGAGAGGGCTCAAATTGTTTCTGTAAGTGCATTCATGTATAAATAATGGTGCTCGAATTGGTTACGAAAAAAGAATTAACTTGTTGCTATGTGTACTTGAATTCGACCATGGGTTTGAGAAATGTTTAAAAAGAAAAAAGAAAATTTTGGGCAAGTTGTGGATAATCTTATACTTCGAAATTGACCCCCTTTGTGGCCTAACTGATGTTAGTTTAATGTCTTAGGTATATAAATCATTAGAAAAATGTCAAAGCCTTTTAACCCTTCCAATTGAATTTAGCAATTGGGGTCTATAAAGAATTAATATTTTTAGGAGCTTGGAGGTGCACCTCTGTGGAGTCTAGCACTTTCTACATTCAACACCTTGAACTTGGAGAAATAAAAAGATTTTCCTTTTTGCATATATATAGTTGAACTTTTTGAGGAGCTTGCATTTATGAGTCTTTATAAAAGTAGATCTCCCCATATGTTATCAAGAACAAAAGGTCGTGTTTTGAGAATACTTTTCATCTCTAACACTTAGTTATTATGTATTGTTCACTATGGAATTTGAGATCATAGAGTGCTTTATATTTTCTTATGTTCCTATTGAGTTTCATGACATGGTCAATATTTTGTAGGAGAGAGGTTATGAGTTATATGATAAAGTTTATAATGAGACAGTGGCAAATATAGAAGACAGTGACTCGAATAGGCCTCCCACAACTAATCATACATCAATATGGTTAGAAACTATTGGTGGTATAAGACATGGACATGTTTACGGCCTTGGTTCAGTTGGACATACACTCACTCAAGCATCTTCTTCATGATCATTTAGAGAATGGAGTGACAGTCAAAACCATTCCTCTCACTACATGGAGATGGTTGAGCAGCTTAAAACTCAAGTTACAACTTTAACAGAGCAATTCCAAAAAAGCAAGTGAGGATAAAGAGGAGCTCATGACTGCATTTAGCAAATCCAACCAAGACAAGGAGGAGCTAATGAATGCATTCAACAGATCAAATCAAGACAAGGAAGAGTTAATTGTTACATTTAACAAATCAAATCAGGAAAAAGAGGAGTTAATGGCTGCAGTAAATGAGTTTATGCAACTTAATTCAGGTAAACGTAGGAGTTCTGGCTCTTCCTGTTCAAGATTTGGTTGACAATTACTTATACAGTTTAGAGTTGCTGAAAATTTAAGTTGACAATTTACAATCATGTTTTGTTGAGTATAATTTGGATTCAGGATATATACTTTTTTAGAATATAATATTATTGGCATTTGTTTATTCACATTATTTTGTTGGTACTTAGTTATAAAACTAATTTTAAAATTCTGTACAGGGATTTTGTTTTTGATTAAAATGTTGTAGCGAAAAAAAAAATCCACATAAAAACTATTTCCAACCAAAACTATAAGGTAGGATTATAGTTCCTATCAAATAGTTTTGGAAGAAACAATATCATTTAATAAGAAGATTAAATTTCCTACCAAACATTTTGGTAGGAAAAAAAAAATTCCATTTCCTACAAAAATATTTGGTAGCAAAAACATTTCCTTCCAACTATTTTGGTTGGAAATTTTAAAAAAATAAACGTTTCTTCCAAATTTAATATTAATTCTAAAATAATTTCTAAATGATGTTTCCTACCAAATATTTTGGATGGAAACTTATTTACTTTTTAAAAATAAAATTTCCTACCAAATAATTTGGTAGGAAATTTAATATATTTTTTGAAAATATTATATTTTAAAAATCATTTCGTACCAAATATTTTGGATGGAAAAATTATTTATTTTACAAAAATAATTTTTCCTACCAAAATAATTTGGTAGGAAATTTAATATATTTTTCAAAAATATTATATTTTAAAAATCATTTCCTAACAAATATTTTGGATTTTTTCCTACCAAATAATTTGGTAGGAAATTTAATATATTTTTCAAAAATATTATATTTTAAAAATCATTTCCTACCAAATATTTTGGATGGAAAAATTATTTATTTTATAAAAATAAATTTTCCTACCAAATCATTTGGTAGGAAATTTAATTTTTTTTACAAATTATTTTTATTAAATAATTTCCTACCAAATCTTTTGGAAGGAAGGTGTTTACATTTTTTCCTACCAAACCAATTTGGTAGGAAAAAAATTCAACTTTTTTATTCACAGATTTCTGACCACATACCAAACTTCTTACCATAATTTGGGTCCCAAAATTCCTACCATATACCAAAAGTTGGATGGAAATTTTTTTCTGACGAGGGTTTTTCCGACCACTTAGGTTTGGATAGAAAATGGTAGGAAAATGCAATTTCCTACCAAAACTATTAATATTTGGTAGGAAATTTTAATAGGAAAAACAATGATTTCTTGTACTGAGAGTTTAATTTTTGGGATGTAGATAAACTTCTCGACGCGGCACTTTCACAGCTTCAATTTAATAGCTTCAGCTATTGCCAGGTGTCATAACGGGGGGTTTCTACATCTATTTTTTTTATATAAATAAATAAATAAATAAATATATATATATATATATATATTTGTGCAATTACTTAAACAAAGGGGTAGGATGTATTAAATGAATCACAACTCTACTTATAAATATCTTTACTTTTTTATTTTGAAATAGATGAAAAAGAAGATAGAAGACTGAGCATATTACGTGAAGCCAAGTAGTATCAACATAGCAGAAAAAAGTACGTCAAAATAGGACATCAACTTCCAAGTCCTCCAAGGCAATAACATTGTACAAGAACATTCATGTTTCAGTTATTAAAGGACAAAAAGTCCTACGTTAAATACAGGAAGTTGAAAAAAAATTAGGAATGGAAGATGATCAATTCACTCGAAGTCTAATTAGGATTTACATAAAGTCTACTAATCCACGGGAGCAAGGGATTGGAGAGTCTGTGAATTGAACTTCTATTAGTACTCTTGAGAAAGGAATTGGAAAAGCCAAAAGCAAGATCCTAATTGTCATGAAGGAACAAAGGCTATGTGGTCATCAAATCTCAGATGATCTATTCTGGGAAATTCTCAAGAGGCTCCCAGCCAAGTCTCTAATGAGATTCAAGGCTGTTCGCAAACCATGGCAAACCCTTATTTGTGATCCCAACTTTGCAGTGTCTCATCATCTTCATCACTCCCAAACAAATCTGATGCTTCTTGTATATTCTTTTGTGTTCTTCCAGAGGAAAAGAACATATACATGACTGCCATATTGGTATCCGACATTCAAGGAAAATTTTCCTCTCAACTTCCTGTAATCTCCTTGCATATATATCCTTGCACCGATATTGTGAATGGCCTAATGTGCTTCTTCAACCGTGATAAAAGTATGAACTTAGCTTGTGACATCTTACCACAAGGGAAAACTTGATTTTTCAGGTCCAATGGGAGAGGGAAAACCTATTTATAGACCACCCGTATCCCAACCCAGATATCTACTACTGGGGTTTGATCCTCTCACGAAAATGTATAAAGTGCTGTACTTTGTTTCAACCATCCGGAGTAGGGTGTCTTAAAGATTACTGCTACATTCTTATAATAGGAAGCAGCTCATGGAGAAAGATACATTGCCCAGAAGTTGCAAAGTGGAGTAGAGCTTAGACAAGAACTATCTGCGTCAATGGAGCTATAGATAGGATAGGTAAAAGTAAGCAGAAAAGAGATATACATTATTTTGACGTTGGAGAAGAGGAGTTTCACATCGTTTCTGATCCAAAAATTGTAAAAGGAAATCACAGATTCGGAAGCAATTTGGCAATGGTTAATGTAGTGCGCCGTTGTGATGGTTCTGATGTGTTCGACTTGTGGCATTGAATTACAATGAAAAGTTTTGGGTAAAGGATGAACTACAATTTCCAGAACATCTGTCGTTCATTACTAATTTTCTTGTCATCGGTAGCAACAGAACTAATGAGATCTTGCTCGTGGCAGAATCCGGATCCCGTTTCTTCGAGTACTTGATCAACTATAATTTCGAAACAAGAACTTTCAGGACTCAGAATCACTTGGCCCAATGAGAGGAAGAGGGTTTTCATTTCAATTCTAAGGATGCAATCCCATGCATGATCCAGATATTTTTGTAGAGGATCTATTTTATTCTGCATCTAACCAATTAGAAAACACTCTTCCCTTGCGATCTATTTGCTAATGGAGGACGAGAATGTATGCAAGTTCCAAAGTGGTAATGATGAGTAGTAATTAGTTTCTCAATTATGTGGTCAGGCCAAAATATTTTCTAGTTCCGTTGCAAAATTACTTGAGTTTGTTCCCATGTTATTTTTCTTTCTCATTTGCTGAAGATATATCTGTGCTTTCATATTACTAGCATAAATAAATTAAGAAATGAAGTTATAAAGTAGATTTATTGAAATTTCTTCTTCATTTGAGCCTCATTTGCTGATTGGGTTCGACCTTCAACTTGTTAATTTCAAATCTCGTGTATACATCACTCAATTCTTAGGTATACAACATTAGGAATCGGTAATAACTTGTTTTAGTGGGAGGAAAATTATTATTTGATATATAGGTCTCAAAATCGACATTGTGTCTTCCCATTCTCCCCCCCCCCCTCCCCTTTCTAAAAAAATTTGAAAGAAAAAATGTATACTACACTAGGAGCAGAGCAGTTGTCTTATCTTCATTTTGTGTTTCCAAACTAGAAAAAAAAGTTGCAAAAACAAACAAATTCCAAGTTGGTCAATCTTGTTTGTGTTACATGTCTTTAGCTCAAGTTTGTCAAGAGATAAAATGTTTTTTTAATTTTTGTTTAAATATAACTAAAGTGAAAAAGAAGATTAAAAATTGAACGCGATACAAAATGTTGAGTCAAAACTCCCACATAAATGCATCAAAAGATGAAGAAGAAACAACAGAGAAAAAAAAAAAAGAAGCAAAATTACATAGCAATTAACACATAAATGCAACTGCCACATGTTAAAAAATGTAAAAAAAAAAAGGAAAAAAATAGTTCTAAACTTTGTATATTGTTCAGATAATATGTTAATAATCAAGTATCTAATTCTAGGATTCGGATCTTGGAAATTCATTAAAAATAATAATAATAACTTTACTCTACCACGGTTCCCTTGGTGTACTTCCGGATGGCTTCTATATATTCACAGGCCTTGCTTATATATGGCAATATAATCCTTAAGATCAATATTGCTGCAAATCAGGGATATTGTTGGGGTGCCTAGCATTCCACGTCGGATTGCCAAGGTATCATCCACCGCCATTAGGCTTTGTTTATTTCCTAGTCTCACATTGAATTTCTATGAATTCTAACTACCTCAAGTTGCTTATCAATTAAGGCCTGGTTTAGTTCTTGATTATCAACACACCAACTACAAGTGAGTTTTGTAGCCTTTGAGACATTTGTTCTTTGTGACTTACTTATTTTGTATTAGTGGTGTTTTGTGGCTTAAAAACATTTTCCTAAAGCCTTGTAACATTGTCTTTTTCATAATAAAATTTTTTGTTTCGCTTCCACCCGTGGACGTAGGTCATTTGACCAAATCACGTAAGTCCTTGTGTCTTCCTCTTTTATTTCCTTTCGCTTTATTTAATTTTTCTCCGCATTATTTTTGTTATTATATCTTTGTTATCATCTTTTGTAGTTTTGCTATTGGAGTTTTGGTTTGCGTGATTTTTGCTATTGGAGATTTTTGGTTTGTTCTTGGGGCCTATCCCTAACAAACTGATATCAGAGCTACTAGCTCTTAACTCTGTGGCAATGACAATAATAAAGACTAAGGTGGAGAAATTCAATCGAGGTGTGAACTTTGGCATGTGACAACTCAAAATGGAGGTTATTTTAATTCAAGACGAGGTTGACTTAGCCTTGAAAAGAATAGAGGAGATGACAGTAGCGGCATTTGAAGACTTAGATAAAATGGTTAGATCAGGTGTTATTCTAAATCTCTCTAATGAGGTTTTAAGAGAAGTCGCTTCTGAGAATTCAGCCGAAACTATGTGGGAAAAGTTGAAGGCTTTGCATATGAAGAAAATAGTGGAGAATCAACTCTACCTAAAGCAAACTTTGTTTACACTTCAGATGGCTGAAGGTACATCTATTACTTCAGACTTGATACATTTGATTCTCTCATTATGGATTTAAATAATATTGATGTGAAAATAAATGATGATGATTAGACTATTTTATTGTTGTGTTCTCTTCCCCAATTCTTTAAGCATTTTCGAGATACTATGATATATGGGAAAGAAACTATCTCCTATTAGAAAATTAAATTTGCTTTGAAATTCAAAGAAATGATTGGTAGAGATGTAACTGGGGAGGTTAGTGAAACTCAAGCTAAAGATTTGGTGGCCAGGGATAGATCCGAAAATAGAACTTGTGGTTGTAGTAAATCAAAATTCAGATATAGAAATTTGGTCTGCAATTATTTTCATAAAAAAGAGCACATTAAGTTTGGATGCTTTAAATTGAAAAATAAGGATAAGTATAAAGAAAAATCTATTGATACTGTTGAAGCTAGAATTGTAGTAGATGAGAGTGAAGGAAATATTTTCTTTGTGACTGATAATAGGACAAGGTCTGAAAATGAATGGATTTTAGATTTAGGTTGTTCTTACTATATGTGTCCCAATAGAGATTTATTTTCTACTTATGAAGCTTATAAAGGTAGAGTTGTTTTGATGGGCAATAATGTCGTTTGTAATGTAGTGGGTAAGGGTACAATTCGAATTAAAATGCATGATGGTATTGTAAGGATTCTCACGATGCTAGACATATTCCTGATTTGAAAAAGAATCTCATCTTTTTAGGCACCCTTGAGGCTCTTGGGTGTAAATATGCAGCTGAAGGTGGAGTTATGAAAGTTTGTAAAGGTACTCTTGTTGTTATGAAAGTTTGCAGGTCTTGTAATTTGTATATTTTGTAGAGAACTACTATCACAGGTTCTGTTTAGCTTCTGCATCAGCTTTGTATGATTCTAGCATCACCAAATTATGGCATATGCATTTGGGCACATGAGTGAGAAAGATCTGCATATATTGAGCAAGAAAGGCCTTTTGGATGGACAAAATACCAGTGCATTGGACTTTTGTGAGCACTATATTTTCGGGAAGCAGAAAAGGGTCAGCTTCAACTCACCAGCTATTCACTGGACTAAAGGTAGTTTGGATTATATTCATTTAGATCTTTAAGGTTCATCTCGTGTCCCATCTAAGGGTGGTGCTAGATATTTATTGACTTTCATTGATGATTATTCCAGTAAAGTTTGGGATTATTTTCTGAAAAATAAAAGCAATGTTTACCTAACTTTCAAACAGTAGAAAGTTTTGATTGAGAAATAGACAGGTAAACAAATCAAGTGACTGAGGACAGATAATGGCATGGAATTTTGTGAAAAGGAATTTGATGAATTTTTGTAAGAATGAAGGAATAGTTTGGCATCGTACAGTGAGGATGACGCATCAACAAAACGGTGTTGCAGAACGTATGAACATAATTCTTTCAGAAAAAGCACAATATATGATATCAAATGCGGGGTTGACAAAAGATTTTTGGACAAAGACAGTTTCTACAACATGTTACATTATCAACCGTGATCATTTTGCAACTCTCAATTTCAAAACTTTTGAGGAAGTTTGGTTAGGTACACCTGCTAATTACTCTGATTTGAAAGTTTTTTTGGTGTCCAATATACATGCATGTAAATGATGGAAGATTGGAGCCTAGAGTTAAGAAATGTATTTTCTTTGGGTATACTTTTGGGGTGAAAGGATACAGATTGTAGTGTCCAAAACTCAAATCACCAAAATTTGTAATTAGTAGAGATGTTACATTTGATAAATTGTCTATGTTAAATTCCAAAACAGAGTCTTCGAGTTCTTCTCGTGTAGATGAAGATAGTACATAGGAGCAGGTGGAGCTTGAAATTAGCAGTTCTCATCCTTCTAAGTTGACTTTTTCTATTCAGCATGGGTACATGTTGCCTCTAATAAAGTTGAGATTTCTAATGAAGAAGTTCGAGAAGAAGAGGAATATTCTATAGCCAAGAATAGATCAAGAAGAGAGATTCGGCCACCTTAAAGATATGCAAATTTAGTGGCATATGCATTGTCAGTTATAGAAGACACAGTTAGAGTTCGTGAGCCATTCAAAAAGTGCCTCGACTTGATTGGTGTTCACTATTCCTGATTTGTGGTCTTTGGACTTTTGTAGAGAAGGCGGAGCAAAACTACTATATTTGAATTTGGGATGCAAGTCATCATGGTAGAGATTTGTAGGGGTGCCTTGCATCCCACTTCGGATTGCCAAGGCATCCTCCACCGCCATTTAGGCTTTGTTTATTTCCTAGTCCCACGTCGAATTTCTATGAATTCTAACCACCTCAAGTTGGCTATAAATTAAAGTTTGGTTTAGTTCTTGATTATCAACACACCAACTACAAGTAAGTTTCGTAACTTTTGAGGTATTTATTTTTTGTGACTCACTTGTTTTGTACTTAGGAATACTTTCCTAAAGTCTTGTAACATTGTCTTCTCCATAGTGAAATTTTTTGTTCCGCCTCCACCCATAGACGTATATCATTTGATTAAATCACGTAAGTCCTTGTGTCTCTCTTTTTTATTTCCTTTTGCATTATTTAACTTTTCTCCGCACTATTTTTGTTATTATTTCTTTGTTATCATCTTTTGTGATTTTGCCATTGGAATTTTGATTTGCATAGCTTTTGCTATTGAAGGTTTTTTATTTGTTCCTGGGACATATCCCTAACAAATATGCCGTCTGCAATTATGTTTGTCAACAAAATCAGCTAACTAATATCAAAAGGCTGATTGGAAATTGCATTTATATATAAATAAAAATGTCTTTGGCCTTCTGATTAACAAAAAATAAACAGACAGGCCTTGATTAGAAAGGGTATTTCCTTCCTCAAAAATCCAAGAACAAACATGTTAATTCTTTTGCAACAACTTACTAATCTTTTCCCATCCTTCTCCATAAAGGAAAGATAACTTTGACTTAAGAAGGGTAATATAAAATTTTTACTGCCAATTAAAAAAAATGAGGACCGTAAAAGAATTTCAAAGTAACAGCAATGGTGAATAGCGGAAGCATATAGATTCTGAAAGAAAAATGTATAACAAGGTTAACGGGAGTGATATTTTGTGTACTTCTTTTGTGTTTGGTTTTTTTTTTTTTTTTCCAATCAAGATTTTTATAATCATTCCAAGATTTTGTGAATTAGCTTCCGGTGATTGTTAGTGCATTTACATTATACACTTTTTTGACTCTTATTTTCCGTAGTAGAGGTACCACATCTTGTCAGTGTCTTTCCTATGCCTTTAACCTACCCTGGTAGAGAAATAGGAAGTTACCACTGCTAAGCAATAGTACTAATATAAAAACGTACTCTTTTTCTTGGAGTCTCTTCGCATGCAACAATCCGTCTCAAACACCCCTCTTGATTATTTGACAAAAGATCATGCGAAGAAGTGACAGACATTGCTGTTTTTTGTCCCCTTTCTCTGTGGCAATCATCTTCATCATATCTTGCTCCATATTTCTTCCTATAGAAGCTAAAAATGTTGGTTTCTCTATTGACCTCATTCATCGTGATTCCCCTCAATCTCCCATCTATAACTCTAATATATCTTATTTCGAAAGTCTGAGCAATGCTTTTCAACGATCATTGGCAAGTTCCCCACAGATTGGGACGACAAGTTTGATCACAGATGGTGGTTCATATCTTATGAAAATATCATATGGTACGCCGTCGATTGAATATTTTTCCATTGTTGATACTGGTAGCGAACTTTCTTGGATACAATGCTTACCTTGTATTAAGTGCTATCCTTCTCAATCTCCCCCTTTTAATCCTAGATATTCAAGAACATTTCAGTCTGTTTTGTGTTCTCCAAAGAAACCATGTTCTTATAAACTGATGTACGTAGATAATTCCTACAGCCGTGGTGAACTTGCTAAAGATACCATTACCGTAGGTTCTCGTTTTCAGAAAGTATCGTTCCCCAATTTCGTCTTTGGATGTGGACATGAAAATATGGGCAATTTTCCCCATAAAGGGGCTGGTTTAGTAGGGTTTGGACCTCAAAAAAATTCGTTTCTTACTCAACTAAGTTCTGCAAATGGTGGCAAATTCTCCTTTTGCATGGCTCCACCCACATTGAGCCCTGGGAGAATCAGTTTTGGTGCTCAGGCAGTAGTGTCAGGCCCCGACGTTGTTTCGACTCCTCTAATTCTTGGTGATCACTACTATCTCATGCTACAAGGAGTATCCGTTGGGAAAAAAAGACTCAGATATATTCCTGATCAACCTCATTTTTCATTGAATGATTCGAGAAAGGTGAATGGAGGCAAAATAGCAATTGACTCAGGGACAACTTTGACATTTCTTCCAGCTATTCTCCAGCTACAAGTCGAAGGAACTGTACGACGGCTGCTCAGAAAAAAACCAATTCCGAATCCGCCAAAGCCATTCACCTTCTGCTATTCATCGTCTTCGGCGAGCCCGGCTAATCTTCCAAAAATGACATTTCATTTCGTGGGTGCAGATTTGGAGCTGCTCCCAGCGCGTACATTTGTTATGCCGTCTCCTTCTGCTGTGTGTCTAGCAATTTTGCCAACTAAGAACATCCCAATATTTGGCAATGTAGCCCAAAGGAACATTTTGGTAGGATATAATCTTGTGAAGAAAACAGTTTCATTCAAGCAGATTGATTGCTCTAAATACTGATGTTTCGAAAGTGTCACAGAAGAAGAGTGTGAAAAAGAAAGGGCAAATTAAATAAAATGGCAAAATTTGTAATAAGCTGCTGATTCTATGTTATAGACTAGATTAGAGATTTTGACTGCTTTTTTTTTTTTTTCCTTTTTTCCGTCCTCTATGTTTCTTGCTTTTCCATATATGTGCCTTGGAATGGTCCGCATGAGGAGATGTCTTACTCTTCAATTTCTATGATTTCAAGAACTTCCACTATGATGAGAAATTTTGTACTCAATCCATCGTATGCTACGTGTCACTTGGAGCCGTTTCCGCTAATACAGATTGAGCAACGTAACAAGATACTTGTGAAAAATGTTATATGCCTAAAAACGTTCATATGAACATACGTAGTTTGCTACAGCATAGTGAAATACATTCAATGATAAATACTTCTCCATAAAAATTATGTCGGTCAAAAAAGCAGGAGTCTGCCTGGACCAAAGAAGTTGATAATTAAGCTTATCTTTTTTCATAAGCACTTTTATAGGGAAAAAGGATTCTCTTTATTTTGCATAGGTTTCTCTACACCTAATTTTCTTTTTCTCTGGATTTTCTTTGGGCACAATCAGATATAAATATTTTGAATTGGTGAACCTAAGTAGACATCATTTTCTTATTTTGCTCTATGCATAATCTGAATCCTGTGGCTTCGATACTTGATCAGTTACAATTTTGAAACAAGAGCTTGAAGGACTGAGGAATCAATTGCCTAGGAGGAATGACAACGAAAGGAGGATTATCCTTTCATTTTATCGGGTTATAGCTCATTTTCCGTTGTTGCAATTGAAGGATCTGTTTCTTCATTGAGTAAATACATTTTTCTTGCTACGTATATAATCACGTCGAGAACATTCTTCCACTGCGATGTCTTTGCTGTGGAAGTAGCAACGTGATGATGAAGTGAACTTAAGCAATGTTTTGGTTCATGGAAGGCATAGGGGAGAGAACAGGAATAAATATTTCACTTAGGAAAAGTTATTTATTTTTTAAGTATAAGGGTAAGGAGGATTATGTTATTTTACCTTTTTATTTTTATTTTTAAAGTAAAAAGTATGTCAAATGTATCATTTAGTATTTTTTTTAGAATCACTTTTTTCTCTCCCAACTCCTCTAATTTCAGAAGGGAAGAGATATTTCTGTGAAGGAGGAGCAGTACCCCTCTGATCTACTTCCATTCTATGTTAGACTCAACCAAAAGATGTAATGGTATTATTTACATCCACACTTCTCATTTTCTTTCCTTTTCCCATCTCATTCCAACAAAACATAGTGCTAGTTCCTCCTCCTTTGTTTGCATGGTGCATATCTTGAGTTTGATTATACCACAGTTAATGGTTTGAATTCTATCTGTATTCCTTCTTCAACTTAGAGAAAGCATGAGACTCGATTCATTTTACTTCCAAATAGCACATAACACAAAATTTTTCCAAATCTCTATGTCTATTAATTAGGATTACATGTAGGGCTTCATTTGATTGACAAAGATAAAAATAGTATTACAGAATCTAAATTTTAGTAAAATAAATCAATAAAATATGATTCTAGATAAATTATATTTTTTATTTAAAAAATAGAAATTATTGAAGAGAAGTAATATATAGTCTTCTTTTAATATTTAAAAGTAAAACATTAAAAACATTAAAATTATTTCTAAATATCACTCACATTATTGTAAAATTTAATTGTATTAATTTTTCTTCCAAATAAGAATAGTAAATGAAAATAACATAAATAGTGTTCTCTCATCTTTCAATAAAATTTTCTTTTTAATTTGATATTCGAATTATTCTTTATATTGGGTTCACATTATAATATTGACAAAAAATAATTTTTTATCATTATCAAATTAAAACATCTATGGAAAATTCAATAAATTTCTTTCCATATAAGTTATATAACCACAATATGGCCTTTAATTAAAAATTTACAATAATTTAATTAAAGTTTTGAGCCTTAGGACTAGTTTGCAAGTTTTTGGGTGGAAAAAAAAAAGAAGAGAAAACACGAATGATAAGAGAAAAGAAACGAAAATATGATATTGTTTATATTATTTTGGAGTTTAATTAGGAGAGAAAAGAAATGATTTTATTTGTTCTTGTTTGGCAGTTAAGATAGAAAAGAATAATTATGATATTCTATAAAAGTAAATTATAAATTTAAACTTTTATCTCAAACTTATTTTGACTTCAGTAGGCTCCCCTAATCCAAGAGAAAGAAATGAAGAGAAAAGAGCGGCCTTATTTTGACTTATTATTTTGACTCTCCTAACCCTCTTAACTTATTTTGAATTCAGCCCCCATTCTCTTTATTTTTTCTCTTCTAAATCTTCCAAATGGAAGAAATCATCCCTCCTTTCTTCTCTTCTCTTTGCCCAATCAAGATTGTTCATCACATAACATTACTTGGAAACTTTGTTCCGCCGGAAAACGACCGTGGCCGCTAATGGCCAATGGAATTATTTGAAACTTTGGATCCATGCATGATTGTCATGAATACAAATCGGAGGTCTTACATTAGATAATGGCAAGTTGAATGTAAGAATAATTTTTTAAGCCATATGGAACATCTGATTAATATCCGGTAGATTTTTGTGTACTTCTTTTGTCCTTTTTTCTTTTACCAGTTTACTAGTCAAGATTTAATATCTGGTAGATATTTGTAATTACTTCAAGATTATTATACTAGTCAAGATTTATACATTGTGCACTCCCGTAAACTCTTATTCTTCACAGCAAAGGCACCAAATCTTGCAATGCCGCCATTATGCCTCTTTACATACGGAAATTCTAGCATGGATCCAAGCCATATGTTCAATGCATGTGATCTACGGGTTTATGGTCCATACAAAAATTTTCTCTTCACCATGGAAAAACTGTTGTTTAGAGACGGAAAAATTTCGTCTCTAAACACTGAAATTTGTCTCTAAATTGACATTAGAGACGAAATGGAGATAAAAGGGATGTGGTCTCTAAAAGGGATGTCTTTAATTTTGGATGAATTAAAAATTTGGTCTCTAAATTAGACACGGAAATAATTCATATCTAAATTATTAGTATCCAACTCTAATTTATCATGTCAAATATCAAAGTCAACGCTTCATTAGAGACACAATTTTCATCTTTAATCCGCCACAAATTTTAGAGATGAATATGAACATTTTGTCTCTAACAAAGAGACAGACTTTTTGTCACTATTTTGACTCAATTTTGAGATAAATTTCTTTGACCATCCAGAATAATTTTAATCTCTATTAAAAAACAAAAATTGGCGACCAATTTATCCGTCTCTATTAGAGACGAACATAAAAAAATTTTCCTCTAACATAAAGATGTATTTTTATCACTATTTTTTAACTCGATTTGGAAACAAAGTTTTGATACCAATCAAAATAATCTTTTGTCTTCATTTAGAAACAAAAATTGGAAACCAATTTGTCCATCACTATATTGAAAACTATTTTTTCGTCTCCACTTTGACTCTACTTTGATAGAATATAGATACAAAAATTAGAAACGAAAATATATGATTCTATTTTAGAGACAAAAATAATAGTATATTAAATAATCCTAATATTATATTCACCATGTGGATGCTAAACAAAAAAAAAAGCATAATAATATTAAATATTACAAAATATTTCCAATAGAATATAGTAAAAAACAATAAAATGTGTAAAATTACAAAACATTAGCAAAATACTCATGGAGGATTAAGATTCATTTGCCTCGCTGGGGATGAAACTGATGTATTCTATAACGCATTCTTGGACAGCTTTTTTAGCTTCATCTGTTATCTTGGTATTGGCGGGGATAACACGCCTCATGATCTTCACCACATTTGTTCCAGGGATATAGCTGGCTTCTTCTTCCTCACGCTTTGATCTTAAGTTGCTATACTTCTGCAGGCACCACCATCACACCATGCATATTGCATTAAGACTGCAATAAGAATGGGAAAGTGAGTTCATCATCTATAGCAAAACACCCAAATGATTGGAAACTGAAGTAAAAAAAAAAAAGAACTGATAGAATACATATGTGACATAGATCAATCTATTAGAAAATTACGGACATAGACTTGACACTGGCTAATGTGAGTTGCACTATATTTTATTTATTTAAAGGAAATATTTTTTTAACTTCTATGATAATCAATTGAGCAGTATGATGAAATTCTTTTCTTGCCACCTATAGATTGTAATGGTTATCAATAAGTTACATATGCCAAAATGAAGAACAAACAAGAAACTATCATATGGCCACAAGAAAAATCTTTTATGCAATGTAAAATTTTCTTAAAAAGAAGGAAAAGTCAATGAACTTAAGAGGATTGGTAAATCTTTATGGCAGCCAAATATTGATCGTTTGAGCAGTCAATTAGAAATCATATGGAAGAAGACAAAAGCACTTAAAAAAAAAATCACATGTCAAAAAACAGAACATCTCTCCAAAATCACTTTCTTTTAATCACTCCAAATGAAGCCATAAGAGTTGTTCACCTTGTTCATAGTAGCATTACAACAAACCATAATGTATTTATACTGCAAAGGGAAGCACATATTTTATACATTACAACTATCTCAACTACATATTCCTGTAAACGGAAATTCTGACAAAGAGCAAAGAGAATTTGCTCATGTACAAGTTAAAAGATAAAAGCAGGAGAATAGCATATATAGCAGAGTTTTACAATTTGAATGTACATTACCTGAAATGAGTTCACTCATGGGAAACATCTTACCTAGCATCTTTTCTCTTTCCATGAGATAATCTTCTACCATTAGTGAATCACTAAGACCTGTTTTAGTGACAAATATCCGAGCAGCTTCCATTGCCTTTGTCCCCATCATTTTAGCCTTTAAAGACCAGTTAAAAGTCTTATTATATCTAGCAAGTATAATCTAGTTGACCTCTGTGTAAAGTTTTTCTGTGTCTGTAGCAAATTTGAAACAAGATCATTATCATGTATTCACCACCTAACTGTCTGTCTAACTATTGCAAAAATAAAATCTTATAGTACAAAGCTAAAGAACAAACAACAACATCAATAAAAAAAATTGAAGAATCAGACAAACAGGAATGTGTAAAAATCAGCTCCTAAGAGACTTCTTGCTTTTTGAAGCATGCATAACTATAAAGTAAGAAGGGGAATAATTATCAACTTGGAATGGATTTTGAGTTTAAAAAAAGAGTAAGGCTCAAACTTCTGTTCAAGGAAGTTCAGATTCAAACTTCTTATATACAAATCCCATGCACACAAATTCCATAAAAACTTAGAAGTTCCATAACAAAACAAGCAGTTGCAGGGCCTTGGTACATCAGGTATAGACTAGATATCAATCGTTATACTTTCCTCGGCTAATTGAGAATGTAACCAAAAAAAAAAAAAATGGTACAAAAATTGGCCTACTTTAGGTTAGAAACTAGCAAAATTGCATGTGCTATGCATGGATAACAAATTACGACATTTAACTATAAAAGATACTTGTTTTATATTTGTAACATAAAAACTAAAGTAAAAAAAATCATTACCAAGAAAAAGAGCAAAACCATACATCACTGATCTTAATTAGACTTATCAAATAGAATAAACTCTTAAAAAGCATAAATTAAGGTAACTTATCATATTTCTCTCTATAGAACAATAACATAGTTTGAAATCTAGTCAATGAAAAATACTACATGTAACCATCTTCACAATAGAAAAACCACATAATTATCTCTAACTCTTGCAATTATGTGTACATAGTTTGATAACTCAAGAATTAGCAAAATTGATAGAGGCATGTGACACCCCACTTAATTGAGAGTTTGGAAGCTTAATAATATGACTATTTGGGATTGCATCATAAATTAAATGCATCATACATGGCTATTTTATGTGCTCTCTATGTGTATTCTCTTAAGAAAAATGTGTTTGATAAGTTAATTATTTTGTTGGGTATGGTAAGTAATTTATATGCAAGTAATTGTTCATTTTATGCTTATATATACTCTGTATGGAAAATTAATTAGTGAAATTAACTTAAGGATTACTTTTTCAATAAAATTATCCCAATGATCTTCCTCTTGTGCAAAGAACACTCTTAAACAAATTCATTTTTAATTAGGGTTTCGGCTTTATTTCCCAAGCTAATAATCTTGGTCAAATTTTGGGTCTAATCTAATTTTGACCTCTTGAATTGATTTCTTCAATTGACCCAAGACCCATGGATCTTTTTGACCCAACTAAACCCTCTTCATCTTGGCCTTTAAAATTAGGGTAAAAACTCCTCCACCATTGGATTAAAATTTACCCTAGTATAAAAAAAAAAAAATTCCCCATCTTCCCCCCCCCCCCCCCCTAGTGGCCAAAATTCCCTCCCTCTCTCCCTCTTGTTTTATTTATTTTTTTTCTCTAGCCTCCCTCAACCTTCTCTCAAGCTAACACTTCTTGGAGGATTGAAGAAGGAATTTTTGTGACTTGGGTGATTGTTGAGATAACATTTTCATCTTCTCTTTCATTTTTTTTTTCTTTTCTCTCTTGCAAGAAAAGGCAGCCATGCTCACTCTCTCTTCATCTTTTTTTTTTTTTTTTTTTTTGTATCTCTTTGCAAACACTCTTTAAGAGGGATAAAAGCTTGAAGAAAACACCTCCACCTTGCTACCTTTCTTTGTTTAAGTGTAAAGCTTCAAAGAGGTAACCAAAGATTTCATTTAATTTCTCTCCTATTTTCAAGCTGGCCGAAATTATTAGCTTACTAGACAGATTTTGTTTTTCAATTTGTTAAGCATTTTAGATGGTGATTTGTGAAGGAAATGCTGAAATTTATGTTTAGGGATGTTTTGTGATGTGTAAGGTAAAGTCTTGTATGCAAAGAAAACATTTCTCTCCTTCATAAGAACCTAAAATACTGAAATTAGGTATTGCTGCCCAGATTTTCGTTTTATGATTTGAAACCTTGTTTGAATGAGTTTTTCCTATGAATTTGGGTAGCATAATGTGGTATTTTTGTTGTGTAAATGATGCCTTATGAATATGATATGTATATTGGGGTTATTGGAGGGATTTTGATGTTGTTTGCTCAAAGTATCATTTGAGAAAAAAAAAACAGAGGTGTTGCTGGAAATGGAGGGTTGTGTTTTGGATGTTGTTTTATTTGAGTTAAATGGTGATCATATGGCTTGTATATGGTGTGTTATGGGATCTAGGGTGTTTTTGGGAACATCTTTGAGTATTTACAAGAGTTTGATGTTTGAAAATCTTGATATTTTGTTGAGTATATGTTTGCTGCCAGAAAACCCTTGTCAGAGACCTAACTTTAAACCACCAAAAAACATACTTATTGTTGGATTTTTAAGCTGAATTTTGTAGTGTACAGACTAGGGGATGTTATAAAATTATGCCTCAAGAATCATCAAAAAAATCCTAGTATTTTAAAAGTTATGAATTTTTGAAAACTGTTGCTCCAGAGTGGTCGTGATTGTGGCGAGATATTTGAGAAATTTAATTAACCTGGTTTTTCAAATAGTTCTGGGAAAGGGATTGCATGGTAATTCACCTAACATATAGGAGTGTTATTCTGGAAATTTTCAGCAAGAAATAAAATGTTTTCCTTAGATAATTAAATCGATTTTTGAGGCCTCTAAATTGCTTCACAAACAGAGTTTTACACTAAGGGTTTAAACACATGAATTTTGCCCTGAAAATTTCTTTAGCTAGATTGAAATGAATCTACATAAAATTTATGGGATATTTTAACTTTCTGGAATATATATATATATATATATATATATATCTTATGATTTTTATGTTTAAATAATTATTCTATTTTGGAAATCTTTAAGTACAATGTACAAAGTCTTAAAGATAATTGATTATCTATTTAGCTAGTTAATTATCTACTTATTTACCTATTTATTTATTTATTTAGTTAGTTAATTAAATATTTATTTAGTTATTTACTTATTTATTTACATATTATCTATTTATTTATCTACTTATTTATTATCTATTTATTTGCCTATTTACTTACTTATTTAATTACTTATTTATTCATTGATTGATTGATTGATTTACTTAATTATCAATCTAGCTATTTATTCATCGTTTAAATTATTTGTTCTTTTTAACTTGATGGGATGCTTTCCACCCTAATCTATATGGATTGATTTCTTGATTAAGGGTTTAGGATTGATAATATTAGAATAAGCAAATGTGATTGGCATTAAGAGATAGAAGAGATTATTTGGAGCATAAGTAACCTCTTTTTCCTTAGGGATTTATGTAGTTTGATCTCTAAGGACTTGTGATCAAGAGATTAATTCTTGTATAATTTATATTAGATTTGGAGCCGAATTTGGGAGGAAGGAAGGATTGAAAAAATTGAAAAGATTTCTTTTGCTAAGCTTTTGAACAAGGTAAGTCCTTACACCTCATGACTCGTTTATGCAAAATAATTCTATGGAAAGTTCATGTGATCATGTATACATGTTTATGCCACAAGAAGCACATGATATGATTTCACTTATGAGTTTTATTCTATGGCACTTGGTATCACTCTTAGCACTTTACGATTTCCACTTGAAAAAAAAGAGAAAGTAGGCATGATCAATTTTGGAAATCTTCTTACGAACATTATGATATGACTGGGAGTCATGCATCAATGTTTATATCTAATGGCAATTTTTTTCTTCATGCATATAATTGCGAGAATCATAGCATGAGATTTTGGCTCCTAACAATTATCACTATTGAGGCAAGATATGAACTAATTTGATTTATTTGTATGAACTAATTTGATTTATTTGTGCCTTGAGAAAATTTGAATAGAACGGATGACATGATTTCTATTTTAAAAGTATTTTTGAGAGAATGTACGATTGTGGTTTTGAATTGGGCTGAATTTTAAACCAAATATAGTTTTGGGGACTGAAATAATGTTTTGATAATGAAATTGTACATTCCAAATCAGAATAGGAATTTCTTGAATCTCCTTGTTGAAGACTTGAGTACTCAAAGGGGCGAAGCTATAGGGCTAGCTTTCGTTAGACTAGGAGAGATTTCCGGTTGATAGCCTGTCTCCGGGAAACTGTCCTTTCCAAATGGGGCGTCAGTCCTAATAGTTTAGCTGGGTCCTTAGCTAGCAGCGAAGTTTTGTGAACTCTGACGGACGAACGTGGGATATCCGGGCCTAAGGCAAATGTGTAAGAGAGAAGAAGGAGGAGCATTCTCTCTGTAGGTTGATCGCCTACAGGTTTTTTTTTTTTTTTCATACATGCGTAGCCATATTTGTATGGTATTGATGATCTACAGTCTCGATACACGATATGGTTGAATAATGATAGATCAAGACTTTTGTTAAAACAAATTCTTGTTCCAGGAATTTTGACTTGAATTGATTGCCCAACAAAATTCTTATATACATTTCTTAATTAATTGTACTTGTGGTTCTCTCTTAAAAAAAAAAAAAAAAAAAAAAACTTGACAAAGGATTCGAGATGGACAAATGCAAATTTTCTATTGTTTATATCCGTCCAATTTATTTTATAGGCATGCATTATGTCATTGATTCGTAACTATCACTTTCACATACTGCGGACTTACTGAGATTATTTATAATCTCACACGACCTTTTCAAACCTCAATTTTTTTCAAGGTAGTGTGTATTTATCAAGACCAAGTGCTGAAGGTTATTTTGTAATAGATTAGGTTTTGATACTCTTCTACCATTACTCTAGCGATAATGTATAAGGATTTTGTTTGGCTTACAGAGTTTTATCTTTGTGAGTCTGTTTTGGGATTTATTTAGTTAGCAATTCCGTTTCCACTTTGAAGTTAATGTTAGTTATGCCTCGTTGCTTTCTTTTCTTCCGTTGTTATAAAGACCCCTTGTCTAAGAGGACGGGGCGACATTCCCTGGTCGTTTAGGCCACTTAGTAGGGGTGTTACAAGGCAACTCTAGACCATCGCAGAAAACATTTCAAATGCACAATCCTAAAATCTTCTACACTTGTGATCATGGTAAGAAAGAGATTCATCGTTTCTCATTGGTTTGACAGGTCATTTTTTGCATGCTATTATCAATTCATTCAACATGGAGAACAGTGTGAGTGTGTGTGTGTGTGTGTGTGTGTGTGTGTGTGTGTAGTACTACCTATATAGAAGTAGGGATATTTATAATGGCTCAGAGTTATCTCATGATTTTCAACCTAAGTCCCAAAAACATAGTGAACCACTTCAATTGAAAAAAGAAACAAAGAAAAGGATAAATCATCAATCCTCATTTCTATACATCACAATCTCAATTTTCACTTCACACTGCAAGCTCGTTAGAAATATCCACACATACACTACAAGAAAACTGTGACTCTGCCATGGACTTTTGCCACAGAAAATTTTTCATGGCAATCAGCAATGGATTTTACCATAGAATAGCAAAATACAAGCAACTTGCGAGGGCAAACATACCATAGCAAATCTGTGGCTATTTGCCACGGAATTGCAATGGAAATAGTAGCAAGTAGTGATGGAAGCATATTCCGTCACAAATCAATAACAACAAAAGGTGCCAAAACATTATGCCAAATATTAGCCACCAATTTGCGATGGAAATATTTCTGTGGCAAAATTATGCCAAACATTAGCCATTGATTTGCCACATAATCACAAAGTAGTGATAAAAAGAAATGGCTAAATTTTTATTGTATATTCCGTGACAAATCCGTGGCTATTTGCCATGAAATCATAAAATTGCCACTAATCCGTGGCAATTCCGTGGCAGATTGCCACAATATTTTTTTCTTTTTTTTGTTCTAATTTATTAATTATATTGATTTGTATTAATTTTTATTCCATACATTTTAAATAACAACGACAAAAAATTTTGTAAATATCTTGATATATTTATTTTCTAATGCGTTCATTCTTGAAATGGAATTGAAATTAAGATGTATTATTTTTTAGAATCGAAATATACGTTTGTATTAAAATTAAAATTTTTAAAGAAACGATATTATTTTATTTTATTTCGATTGTAAAAGCCATTGAAAATAGTTTTGAAGAATTATATTATCATTGAGAGTATACAAAAAAGTATGTTACACAAAGTAGTGATAAAAAGAAATGGCTAAATTTTTTGTGTGTGTTTCGTGACAAATCTGTGGCTATTTGTCATGAATTTGCCACAGAATCAAAAACTTGCCACTAATCCGTGGCAGATTGCCACAGATTTGCCATGGCATTTTTTTCTTTTTTTATTCTAATTTATAAATTATACTAGTTTCTAATTTTTGCTTCATGCATTTTAAATAACAAGTACGAAATATTTTGTAAGTATCATGATTTATATATTTTCTAATGCGTTCATTCTTGAAATAGAATTAAAAATAAGATGTATTATTTTTGAGAATCGAAATATACGTTTGTATTAAAATTAAAAATTTTAAAAAACGATATAATTTTATTTTATTTCAACTGTAAAAGCCATTGAAAATTGTTGTGAACAACTTTATTATCATTGAGAGTATACAAAAAAGTATGTTATGCAAAGTAGTAATAAAAAGAAATAGGTAAATTTTTGTGGTGTTTTCCATGGCAAATCCATGGCTATTTGTCACGAATTTGTCACGGAATCACAAAAATTGCCACTAATCCATGGCAATTCCGTGACAAATTGTAATAGATTTGTCACAACATTTTTTTTTTGTTCTAATATATTAATTATATTTGCTTGTTCTAATTTTTTTGTTTCGTACATTTTAAATAACAAGTACGAAATATTTTGTAAGTATCTTGATTTATATATTTTCTAATGCGTTCATTCTTGAAATGGAATTAAAAATAAGATGTATTATTTTTTAGAATCGAAATATACGTCTGTATTAAAATTAAAAATTTTAAAGAAACGATATAATTTTATTTTATTGCGATTGTAAACGCCATTGAAAATTGTTGTGAAAAACTATATTATCATTGAGAGTACACAAAAAAAGTATGTTACGCAAAATAGTAATAAAAAGAAATGACTAAATTTTTTGTGTGTGTTTCGTGACAAATCCGTGACAAATTGTCACGGATTTTCCACGGAATCAAAATATTGCCACTTATCCGTGGCAATTCCATGGTAGATTGCCACGGATTCGCCACGGCATTTATTTTATTTTTTTTGTTCTAATTTATTAATTATATTAGTTTATTCTAATTTTGTTCCATACAATTTAAATAATAAGTACGAAATATTTTGTAAGTATCTTGATTTGTATATTTTCTAATGCGTTCATTCTTGAAATGGAATTGAAAATAAGATATATTATTTTTGAGAATCGAAATATATGTTTGTATTAAAATTAGAAATTTTTAAAAAACGATATAATTTTATTTTATTTCGAGTGTAAAAACCATTGAAAATTATTTTGAAGAACTATATTATCATTGAGAATACACAAAAAAGTATGTTATGCAAAGTAATGATAAAAAGAAATGACTAAATTTTTTGTGTATGTTCTGTGGCTATTTGCCACGGATTTGCCACAGAATCACAAAGATTGCCACTAATCCGTGGCAGATTGCCACGGATTTACCACAGCATATTTTCCCTTTTTTTCCCCCTAATTTATTAATTATATTATGTGTTATAATTTGTCCTAAAGGCATATCTGGATATCATGTCTAGTAGACACACAACAATTAGATCTTTTACATTTCATTTTCTTGGTTACCCCCGCTCCCACCCCTCGCAACCCCAGATCTGCCCCTCTCCATCACGCTCCCCCCCCTCCTCACCCCCACCCACCGCCCCTCTCCATCGCACTCCTCCTCCCCACCTATCGCCCCCTCGTCCCCCACGAGCCCCCCGCGACCCCTTGTCCCTGTCGCCCACCGTACGAGCCCCTTCCCGCCTCACCCCCTCCCCCCGCAGACCCTCCCCACTTCTACCGACCCTCGTCCCGCCACCCCCCGCAACTCCATCTCCCTTCCCCCCAGCCCTCACGCCTCTCCCAGCAACTCCCGTGCCCACCTCCGCCCCCCGCAACCCCATTCCCCCCAATCACAATTCACTATTTTTTATTTTTTTTGAATTATTTGATGGCAGGATATGCAGTTGCTAAGGGAACACCTGTAAGACAATGACGCCTTCCTTGTTGTGGTTGTGGCATTAGTTGGTTCTTGTAAGTTTTCACTTAGATGAATAAATTTCAGTGAATTACTTTTCATTTTAGAGTGGACTTATAGGATATTCCCTTCTATTTCCTCCATAAAGAATTCTGTACCTCTTTACTTGAATATGGATTTTACATGTCAAAGTTTGCACATTTCTATCCATCATATTTGTTCATCACTTTGCCTAAATCCTGAAAAATGGAGTGGGAGATCCAATTTTGATATTTTGAGACGAATCATCTAATATTTTCAGTTGTTTATATTGCAAAATCAGCTACCACAAGAAAATGATTTTTAATTTTAAAAAAAATGTTGTCTGTGATTTTTTTTTTTATAATAGATATTTTTACCTTGAACAAATTGTTATGAAGTAAAAATTGTGTTCTTTCAACAGTTTCCAACAATGCATATTCTTTGAAGTTTTCTTGGTTGAATTGAACTTTAGTTTGTTTGTAGCACAATATGTCTATTACGGCATGCCAACTCAAGTTGTCTGTTTCTACAAATACGTATTTTTATCCTGAATGTTGCACCTGCACTACCGGTTTTCAGAAGATGTTGCCATCCATACTGGCCTGAACTGCCAAACTTAACATTTTCTCAAACAAATCATTAAGATTTGTTTAACTCTTAATAATGTACCTTATAGGAATTTACATATTCTTTTGTTTCTATTACTACTTTTTAAGGACAAATTCTTCGCCATAAACTCTAACATTGTTCCTAATATGATTTACATATTCATTGTATCTACTAATACTTGGTATGAAAAAATCTAAGGCTAGATGTTCTTTGTTAAACAGAGATAATTAGAATGAAGAGCTTTGTCGGATAGAATGATGAGCTGACCATCATTAAACTTCCTTCCAAGCAAAATATCATTGACACCAAAACAACACAAGGCTCTTTGAAGAACTTCTAGTGGATTTTTGTGTACTATGACTGAGGAAGCCTGTTCCATTAATTCATAGTTTCTCAAGTTATCAGATATTTTTGGTTTACATGCTAAATATCATTTTTCTTGATTTAAGTCAGCTAGTGGATATTATATGCTTAACTTATATGAATGGCTCCCCGTGAGTGATGGGTTATCATCCCTCGTAAGCGATGGGTGATCATTCCTCATGGATAATAGGTGATTACCCTTACATTAATTCTATTGAATAATTGCTGTGACAGTTAATATATATATTTTTTTAATGTTGTTGATTTTGTGGTGGCTTGATGCCTAAAAACGTCCAGTATCTAGGGGAAACTCTGTCGATATATATATATATATATATATATATATATATATTTGTCATCTTGATACTGCAAATAAGTTGTTTACCCTTAAGCTTAATTTTATACAATAGATTTTAATGCCTAAACATGTTCTTAATGTAAAGAAAAATTCAAGAAAGATCATAAACTTAACCTTATGAATGGATATTATATGCTTAACTTATATAAATAGATCCACGTGAGTGATGGGTTATCATTTTTCGTGAGTGATAGGTGATCATTCTCCATGGGTAATGAGTTATTACCTTTATATTAGTTCTATTGAATAATAGCTATGACAGTTAATGTTTTTTTTTTTTTTAATGTTGTTGATTTTGTGGTGACTTGGTGCCTAGAAACATTCAATATATAGAGGAAACTCCGCCGTTTTTTTTTTTTTTTGGTCATCTTGATACTGCATATAAGTTGATTACCCTTAAACTTAATTTTATACAATAGATTTTAATGCCTAAGCATCTTTTTAATGTAAAGAAAAATTTGAGAAAGATCGTAAACTTGACCTTATGAATGGATATTATATGCTTAACTTATATGAATGGATCTCCGCGAGTGATGGGTTATCATTCCTTTTAAGTGATAGGTGATCATTCCCCATAGGTAATGGGTGATTACTCTTACATTAGTTCTATTGAATAATTGTTGTAACAGTAATGTTTTTTTTTTTTTTTTAATGTTGTTGATTTTGTGGTGATTTGGTGCCTAGAAACATCTAATATATAGGGGAAATTTTGCCGATTTTTTTTTTTTTTTTGGTCATCTTGATACTGCAAATAACTTGATTACCCTTAAGCTTAATTTTATGCAATAGATTTTAATGTCTAAGCATCTTCTTAATGTAAAGAAAAATTTGAGAATGATCATAAACTTGACCTTATGAATGGATATTATATGCTTAATTTATATGAATAGATCCCCGTGAATGATGAGTTATCATGCCTCGTGAGTGATGGGTGATCATTCCCCATGGATAATGAGTGATTATCCTTAAATTAATTCTATTGAATAATTGTTGTGACAGTTAATGTTTTTTTTTTTTTAATGTTGTTGATTTTGTGGTGGCTTGGTGCCTAGAAACGTCCAGTATATAGGGGAAACGCTGCCGATTTTTATTTTTATTATTATTATTTTTTTGTCATCTTGATACTCCAAATAAGTTGATTACCTTTAAGCTTAATTTTATACAATAGATTTTAATGCCTAAGCATCTTCTTAATGTAAAGAAAAATTTGAGAAAGATCATGAACTTGACCTTACGTAACCAAAGCAATCAGACTAACATGCACACTCTCATAATCCCTTTCCTTTCCTGATAGGTTACATAGTAATTGCACATTTTGAGGTGGCCTAGTATTAAAATTAAAAAATTAAAACAATGCATTTTGAGGTGACCTAGTATTATGATTTGAAAAAGTTTAATCAATTACTAAAGAATAAACAAAATTAACTTAAATTTGCAACCACTAACCAAATTTTTTTCCAGATCTTTGAGTTTTCTCTTCTTATATTTGGCCTTGAAACATGCTTGTCTCAACCTCTTTGTTTGGTCTTCCAACTTCGCATCAGGAATTTCTTCCATCAACTTCTTCTTACGTTCCAGTATCTCAATGGTCATTCTCAACTTTTTCTCAACCATATATACTCCTTCTTTTTCATTTCTCAAACCCTGCAAATCCAAATGGAAGCTTTCAATAGGCATTATTTATTTGTTAACTTTGGAGACATATATTTATTAGTTCTTCATGCACAAATGTGTGTGAGAAAGAACTTGAACATTCTTGATTAGGGTCTCCAAGCTCATAAACTTCCTGTAAGGCCATCGACGAATTTTCAACTCCCTACATCTTTTCTTGAGACCAGTTCGGCAAACATTCAATTCTTTGGTTGTCCGAGTGATTGTCATGTAAAAGTACTTCGAAATGGTTGCTCTTGATAGTGTCTTGGAATTAATGCCCTTCTCCTTTCGTTGCCTCCTGATTACCTTCTTCTCCACAAGAACTTTGTCTGAAGTGATACATTCAATAAGCATTTCCTCCACAGAAACTATGTTCTGACTTTGTTCAAAATCCATTAGGGAGTAAAAAGGATCATGCACAAATGTATCCTCCATCAGAGGATCAGTATCAAAAATAGTCTCTTGAATAGGTAGATTAAATTGAAAATAAAAAATAGCATGTTCATAACTTTCATTGATTCATAAAACAAAAAACCAAACCAGATTAAGAAGACGGGTGAAAATCCCAAAAAAAAAAAAAAACCTTAAAAGTATCTCACCTAAAATCATGAAGAAGTGGTTGGCTTGCAAAGGAAAACACATCAAAATCTTCTTGATTGGAATCTATTTCAAAATTTGACTATTTCTCAAACGAATTACAATTATCCATCAGAGGATCAGCAACAAAAATAGTCTCTTGAATAGATGGATCAAATTGGAAATCCAAAGCAGCATGCACATAACTTTCAATGATTCTTAACACAACAAACCAAACCAGATTAAAAAGACAGGTGAAAACCTTAAAAAAAAAAATGTCTTAAAAGTATCTCACCTGAAATCAAGAGGAAGTAGTTGGCTTAGAAAGGAAAACACATCAAAATCTTCTTAATTGGAAGCTATTTCAAAATTTGACCACCTCTCAAATGAATTACAACTATCCATTAGAGGAATAGCATAAAAAATAGTCTCTTGAATAGATAGATTAAATTAGAAATCCAAAACAACATATTCATAACTTTTACTGATTCATAACACAACAAACCAAACCAGATTAAGAAGACGGGTGAAACCCCCCCCCCCCAAAAAAAGCCTTAAAAGTATCTCATCTAAAATCAAAAGGAAGTTGTTGGCTTGGAAAGAAAAACACATCAAAATCTTCTTAATTGAAAACTATTTCAAAATTTGACTACCTCTCAAACGAATTAAACTATCCATCTTTGAGAAAGAAAACTAAATAAGAAATCTAGGTACCTTTGTGGTTTCCACTAATGCCTAATGATTAAGGGAGATATATATATATATATATATATATATATATATATATATACACATATATATCTGTGCGGGAAGCAAGGAGGAAGGACTGAGGAAAAAAAAAGACAAGGAGGAAGAGGAAGAGGTAGATAACAAGTAGAGGGAGGGATGATTGAGGAGATGAAAGGTTAATTTTTGAGAAAGAGAAAAGGTCAATTTTTGAGTTCTCATCTTATTGAGTTCTCTGTGTTGTCATACTTATTTAATATTTCAGCTGTCAAATTCGTACTTAGAAGTTTTGCTTGTTTCAGTCCAAATTTGAAGTAGTAATAGACATGAAGAAACTATCTTTATAAATTACATTATTATATTTCTTGTATTTTAGTGTTTATCATGCATAGAGTACTGCAATTATTTTCTGTTCTTGAGAAGCTTGAAGTTGTTAACATTGTGGATTACAATTGTGGGTGCATGTTAGATATGTATAGACTGGACTTAGTCCTACTGAAGTGAACAGTTTGAGCTTTTTCTAAATAGTGGGAAGGGGGGAATAATATCCATGAAATCACCATATGCCTCCAGGAAATAATATCTAGTGGAAACCTATTTCTAAATAGTGAGTTTTGTGTATCAAGGCCCCAAATTGCTGAAAGTACATTGTAGTGATTGCTCATTAATAGCAATGACACTTATCTAATTTTGGCCCCTTGTCACCTTTTGCAGAAAGTGCTTTAAGTTGGTGGCCATATGTACTTGCAGTATGTGGTATTTTCACTGTGACCATGTGGGCAGTTGTTGTGACTAAGGGTAGCAGGAAAATTAAGCTTCAGTATTATAGGTTAAGCTTGCGTCTGCTGCAAGGTTGTTTATCTTTGTCTTTTCAAGCTTACATCACATGAGATGTTTTTTGTTAGCAGAACCGTAGCAAGGGAATGGTCTAACACCAATCTCAATCAATCAATCAATCATCAAGTTCTGCTACAAATGACTGTCCGTAATGAATGACATACTTTAATTTCCTTGTTCTTTATATTTATACTACTGCTTCTGATTGAGTTCTTGATATTTCCTACTTCTCATACATGTAGTAATACATTTTCTTGGGACTTTGTAAATTATTTATACTTTGATTATTGAGGATATTGCTTTTGAATTGTTTGACAATGAGAAAATTGCATTTTATTATATTTGGTATTGAATGAGTTGATTTTATTGTGTTTGGCAGGAAATTGTACGTGTGCAGGGTCAAATACAAATAAAAAAATAATTTAAAAAAATAACGTGTGCAGGATCAAATTCAAAAAATTTTAATTTTTAATATTCTGTGACAAATTCATGATAATTTACTGTGAAAAAAATAACGTTTTCGTGGCAAATCTATGGCAAAATGTCACGGAATTGCCACAAACAGCCTATATTACATATTGTTTCCGTAGTAAATCCGTGACAAATTGCCACGAAGGTATTTGCTACAGACCTTTTCCATCGTAGATCCATGGCAACATTTAGTTTAGCCACGGATTTTTTCGTGGTAGATTGATAGATTTCTTGTAGTGATACACACTAGTTTATTTACTCCATATCTAATTGAATGCTCTTTAAAAACACTGATCACGGTCACAGAACTGGAAATACCAACAGAAAAGGCAATAGTACAACAATGAGGAGGAGAAAATATTTTAACTCTAATGAAAGCAGTGGTGATAGAAGAGCTAGTGAACACAGGAAGTCACAACAAAAAAAAAAAAAAAAATCATATAAGACTTTGCAAACTTGAACTAGTACAATAATAAAATTATCAACATGCCAGAATAACAATATCAAACAATACATTGAAAGCCAGCTATTTCCACTGTCCACAACAAATGTTATTTTCCTTACAAGTTTATAACTTTTCAAGTAAGATTTCTCTTAAAATATTCTATACATCAACAAAGGTAGTAATTTCACATATTTATTCCTATCTCTTCAAATTCAAATTAAGTAATTTATGACCCCATATCTTTCATAAACTGCAGAATCACGTTGAAACCAAGGTACAAAATTTAAGCAAATTCGAGCTACTTTCATAAAACTAGGAATACAGCATTAACATGGGATTCTAAATTTGATGACGAGTTTGAAAACTTAACCGGCCAGTTACATGACAATTTCAAAACCATACAAACTACAAGCAAACTGATTGTTACCAACAAAATAATGGAAATAATGAATGACAAAAAGTGAAAAAAATAAAATGTAAAATACAAGCCAAAGAGCTCACCTGACAAAGAACATCCATGGTGCTCTGACCCCCACTTTCCGCCAATAGCCTAACTCTGAATTTCAGCACCAGACTCTTCACTTCCTGCTGTGAATCTGCCTTTGGCACCGCCCTCAGAGTCTTCACACTTGAACCTGACGATCGATCCTTCTCTGAAGGATATCCAATTGGCCTTCCAAAATCATCAAAACCTGACCAGGTCGATGACTTGGGAGCAGTACCTCGAGCCCCACCCCATAGGGCTCCACCTTACTTCCACGGTATGCATAAACGCCATCGACGAACCCGTCAATCCCATAGCCACTATCTACGCGTTTACTAAAAAACTCCGATTCAAAATCAGACCTTTCTCGACCGGAGCTTCCATATCTCCTAGAAAAGTCATCAAAATACCCCCTCGGCTGAACAAATTTTGCATTATTATCATATCCGGAATCGTACACAGGTGTCACTAAAGCGCTTACTTGATTGAACGACGCCGAGTAAACTGAAGAACAAGGTGAATTCGGGACTGGATTGGATATAGAGTTCGGAGAAGCATTGGTGAAATTGGGTTGTGTGGGCTGCTGTTGATCGTACGATGAGTTTTAAGGCTGTGGAGGTGGCGGGGTTGGTCGGGATTGGAGAGGTAGTTGATGACAGGGTCCATGTGTTTCAAATTGGGGAAATGAAGAAGAAGATTGACGCTGCTGCTGTGGTGGGGTTGGTGGAAAATTAGGGCCCGGAGAGAAGGCAGGAGCAGTAGGGACAGTACCGGAATTCTGAGATTACGAAGGGTAAGAAGACGAATACGCAGAGGAATACTCATAGCCAGGATAATTAGCTGAGAATGGTGGCGCGAAGGTGTAAGACGGCGGTGTTAAGGACGTGGGCAGATGGGGAAGAGGAGAAGGAACCTGGTTTGGGATCGGATTCGGGCTTGGGTTCTGAGAATAAGGGTAGTAGGAGCCATAATCACCATGCTGCATTATTGATACCGAGGGTGTGATGAGGAACGAGGTGATTGTCTTCAACTGTGTTTCCCGAAGGAAAGGACAAGTGGTTCTTCAGATTAGGGGCATATTTGGCTGGTGCAGGAGGTGGGGCCAAAGTTTAAATTTTGGGAGGAAAAGCGGGTTGCTTAGCACTTGAAAATTTTAAATTTTGAAATGAAAATAAATGATATAAACGGCACATGCAATCTTATAGAGTAAACGGAATGAAAACAAATGAAAATTGGGGTGCTTATTACCTGGTAAATATTGTAATTTTTATAGAAGAAAATTAAATCTTTAAAAATCATAACTAATATGTTTAACACAAATATTCAATTTTTTTTGTATATACATTGCAGATATGTTATACAAGAAATTTAAATATATATATAATTAATTAATTAATTAATTAATTAATTAAAACATACATATATAAATTCACAATTTTTAAAAAATTAAGAATTAGAAAAACTTAGATTTAAAATCGTTCAGTCCGATTCTTAAAAATCAAAATAGACTTAGTTAGAAACTATAAAAACTGAACTAATTCAAACTAAATATTGAAATGTGGTTTGGTTAACCCCATAATGGACACTCCTATTCATTGCTCTAACAAAACTTACTTATAAATAATTTATGGCTTACTTTTTTTAATATAATAGTAGATATGAAGCAAATTAAATTTATAATCTATCACAAAAAATAAATATTTTAACTAATTAAATTATTACTTTATTATTATTTTTAATTTGTTTTTTAATAAAAATATCATATACTTCTATATTAATTTGTCAAATGAATATTTTACGTGTATATATATGGCAAAACAAGTAAAGACACGTTTGAAGAGTTGTCAAAATGAACCGAACTGTTTTAAAACCAAGTTTTTCTAATTCTTTTTTTTTTAATTGTGAATTTATATATGTACGTTTTCTCTTTATATTTATATATATATATATATATATATATATATAATTTAAATTTCTTGTATAACACATGTGCAACATATATAAAAAAATTAAATATTTGAGTTAGATATATTAGTAATGATTTTTAAAGATTTAATTTTCTTCTAATTCATTTCCGTTGCTTTATATTTGGTGAAGGTTTGGAACTAATCAACACAATGGAAATGTGTTTGCAATTATTGCTAAAAAAAGTATAATGACCAAATTTAGAGGTAATTGGATATGTTTTAACACACGATCTAGCATAATCTTCATATAAAAGCCCAAAATCTAAAGAATTTAGACACTTAAGTATATCTAATTAACAATTCAATAGTTAGATTTGTCAAAATTACTAAAAAATATATTGTGGCAAAATTTGAAGATAATTAGATATATTTTGTCACATGATCTAGCATAATCCTATATAAAAGTTCAAATCCTAACACATTTACATTGATTAGCACATCAAATTAATGATCCAACCATTAAATTTGTTACAATTTCTAAAAAAAAAAAATATTATGACCAAATTTGAAGGTAATCAGATATGATTTACCTCATGATCTAGCATAATCTCTATATAATAGCCCAAAACCTAACCCGTTTACATTGATTAACATATAAAATTAACGATTCAACTATTAGATTTATTAAAATTGCTATAAAAAAAATATTTTGGTCAAATTTGAAGGTAATCGTATATGATTGTCCACAAGATCTAGTATAATCTCCATATAAAAGCCCAAAACTTAAAGCATTTAGAAATATAAGTATATCAAATTAATGATCTAACTGTTACATTTGTTAAAATATCTAAAAAAAGTATTATGTCTAAATTATATTGTAATCGGATATGTTTTACCACATGATTTAGTATAATCTCTACATAAAAATCCAAAACCTAACACATTTACATTGATTAGCATATCAAATTAATGATCCAATCGCTACATATGTTAAAATTTCTAAAAAAAGGTATTAGAAAGAAATTTGAATATAATTGGATATGATTTGCCAAATGATCTAACATAATATCTACATAAAAGTCCAAAACCGAACACATTTACAAAGATTAGCATATTAAATTAACGATCTAACCGTTAGATTCGTTAACATTGCTAAAAAAAAGTATTATGATCAAATTTAAAGGTAATCAGATATGTTTTGCAACATAATCTAATATAATCTCTATATAAAAGCCTAAAATCTAACGCATTTACAATACTAGCATATCAAATTAACTATTAACCATTAGATTTGTTAAAATTTCAAAAAAATAAATTATGGCCAAATTTGAAGTTAATCGGATATGTTTGACATATAATCTAGTATAATCTCTACTTAAAAGCCCAAAACCTAACGTATTTAGAAACATACCATCTCCGACATGTTCTCGACCTGGAGGAGGCATGTGGTGAAGGAGTTCACATATTTCTGCACCATTTCTGTATGCCATAGCTTTGTGAGCTTCCTTCTTGTGGCATACTCTGCATTCAGGGGGAATAACTGCTTCTTCATGACAGCCTTCATCTCCTCCCTAGGGGCATTCACTGAATAGGATGACTATATTAGGGCGTTTGCTTGTGGATGCAACACCCCAATAGAGGATGCCCCAGCGATGAAGGCTAAGGGCAAGGCTTAAGAAGAGGCCTGATAGGAGCTAAATTGGTTATACTTTGTTTAGTTATTTGAGGTTCTTTTGTAATATATTTTGTGAAATAACTGGTCATATTCTTTCATATTTGAGATTTTACCCTTGGAAATGTATTTTGGTCATTACTTTAGGATTTTGGGTAAAACAAAGCAAAACCATCGCGAAGCAGAGTAGAGGTGCCGCCGGCTGCAAGGCTGGAACCGGTGCCGGCTGTACTCTAGAACGTTTGCGCACAATTCTGAGAAAATCGGTAGAAGAGTGGAGAAACAGAACCAAGGCGGTGCCGACTCCAAAGGACCAAGGCGGCGCTGGCTATGGTCTGTCCCTGAGGCAGTGCTGCGATCTTTTTACGTGTTTTTTGGAAATCTGAAGAGTTTTAGCAGCTTCCAACTTCTACTCGGCCAAGAACTTTGTACCTACAAGTTTAGGCACCTCTTAAGCCTATAAATAGATGGAAAACACAAGGAAAAAGGGGGGAATTCATTGATTATCATAGAAAATCACTCAATCCAAGGAGAATTCTTAAAAGTTCAAGGAGGGTTGTAAAGAATGTTTTTAAAGGAAGAAGAATGAGGCTTGTTTATGAGTTCTTTCTTTTACTTTGTTTTCTTTTTCTTGACAATGATATGTTAATTGTTTTATTGTAATTTGACATTGTTTTAGATATTCATGATTTCTAGATTTATTTGATCTTTTGATTAATTAGTTATTATTCTTAATATTCAATTACTTATGCTTATTACGAGATTAGTTAGTTGATTCTATCCATTGACTTGCTGGACCAAAGGGGGTTGATGGGTGTTTCGATTTATTAATTTCATATTCTGTTGCCAATTGACTTGCTGGACCAAAGGGGGTTGATTGTTTAAGAACTGGTAATTGAAGATTAATTGATATCTTCCGAGACCAAGGGTTCATTGATTAATTTCATGTTCTAAATTCACCGAAACCAAGGGAATTTAATTAAGGATTGTGTTTAATGCGTCTTTTGGATGAATTAGTTGAGACGGACCAAGTAATTCTAATTTATCTAGGAGATAGTGATTTCATGGATTGACCATCAAAGTGAGTCTACCTTCATCCTTCATGGTGCTAAGAGAATAATTGGTTGTGATAATGGTTAAGTTCTTTAAGATCATGTTTGTCTAAACAATGGCTTGAGTTGCATAAATCTACATCCTTGACATATACATATTTTTATTTTTATTTTATTTTTATTTGTTTTTCACTTTGTCGAGTCAATTTCAACAATGAAAGAAGGGTAATTAATGTCTACTTGTTCCTTGAGGATCGACGCTTGTTTTAACCCTATGCTCAGTTAATGATGAGTACGGTTGCTCATATGTGTGATTTGGGTTTAACATTTTAATTTAAACTTGATTGGGAATGTGCTTAATTTTGTATGATTTTATACCCAAGTCTGAATGCATCAAGGCCCGAAACCTTGCAGCAATACACCAGATAGTTTCGAAACAAAGTGTAATACAATCATTAGATTTGTTAAAATTGTTATAAAAAAAACGTATTATAGCTTAATTTGAAAGTAATCAGATATGTTTTGCTATATAATTTAGTATAATCTCTACATAAAAACCCAAAACCTAATGCATTTACAAAAATTAGCATATCAAATTAATTATCTAACCGTTAAATTTGTTAAAATGGCTAAGAAAAGTATTATGGTCAAATTTGAAGGTAATCGGATATGTTTTGTCATATAATCTAACATAATCTTTACATAAACGCCCAAAACCTAACATATTTAGAAACATAAGAATATCAAATTAATTATCCAATCATTAGATTTGTTAAAATTGCTTCAAAAAGTATTATAGCCAAATTTGAAGGTAATTGGATATATTTTGTTGCATAATCTAGCATAGTCTCTATATTAAAGCCCAAAACCTAATGTATTTATGAATATTAGCATATCAAATTAATAACAACAGTTAGATTTATTAAAATTGCTAAAATAAGTATTGTGGCCAAATTTGAAGGTAATCAGATTTGTTTTACCACATGATCTATCACAATCTTTACATAAAAGCTCAAAATCTAACGCATTTAAAAACATTAATATATCAATTTAATGATCCAATCATTAAATTTGTTAAAATTGCTTTAAAAAGTATTATGGTCAAATTTGAAGGTAATCGATAAGTCTTGCTGCAGTTTAGTATAATCTCTATATAAAAGCTCGAAACCCAATGCATTTATGAATATTAGTATATCAAATTAACGATCCAACCGTTAAATTTATTAAAATTGCTAAAATAAGTAATATGGCCAAATTTGAATGTAATCGGATTTGTTTTGCTACATGATCTATCTTAATCTTTACATAAAAGCTGAATACCTAGCGTATTTACAAAGATTAGCATATTAAATTAGCGATCCAACCATTATATTTTTTTTTAAATTGGTAAAAAAAAAAGGGTATTATTTCCAAATTTGACAGTAATCAGATATAATTTTCTACATAATCTAGTATAATCTCTACATAGAAGCCTAAAACCTAATGCATTTATAAAGATTAGCATAACAAATTAACGATCCAACCATTATATTTGTTATAAGTTGATGTTCAATTTGCAATCTTTTATAATTATTATTTTAACATAATAAAATTTTTTTTTTTTGAATTTGTCAAATGTACTTAGAGATATAAAGATGACTCAAACTGGTGTCTATTTTGTCTATAAATAGAAAATTAAAAACCAAATGGAGACAATGACCATTGTCTCAAAATTAGAGTTAATTTAGAGACAAAAATGTAATTCATCTTTTCGTCTCTAAAATTTAGAGATAAAAAAATATAGACTCTAATTAGTCTCAAATATTTGAGACAGATTTGATAATCTCTAAATTGTTTCTATTTAGAGACGATTAAGACCATCTCCAATTTTAGAGACAAATTTGAAATTAGTTTTAATTTAGAGACAAATACGTAAATCATACTTTTTGTCTCTAAAATTTAGAGATAAAAAATGTAGACTCTAATTAGTTTCAAATATTTGAGATGGATTTGATAATCCCTAAAACATCTATATTTAGAAACTAATTAGAGACTACTAAGACCATCTCTAATTTTAGAGACGGATTTGAAATTAGAGTCAATTTAAAGACAAAAATGTAAATCATACTTTTCGTTTCCAAAATTTGGAGACAAAAAAGCAGACTCTAATTAGTCACAAATATTTGAGACGAATTTGATAATCTCTAAAGCATCTCTATTTAGAGACCAATTAGAGACGACTAAGACCGTCTCTAATTTTGAGACCAATTATCCGAATATATGGAGTAATGAAATGGTAGAGACGAACATATTCATCTCTAATTAGTTTCTAATTTTAAACAAATTAGAGACTAATAACTTTTTCATCTCTATTTTGTCTCTAATATTAGAGACGTGTTGACTGTCGTCACGGTTCCGACTTTATTTGGAGACAAAATTGAGATGATTTTACTATTGTCTCTATTATGCAAATACTTAGAGACTAAATAAAAACGTTTTAGTTAGAGACGAAAAATATCCATCTCTAATTTGTCTATGATTTCTGATACACATTGAGAGTCGTCACTGTTTTGATTCTATTTAGAGACAAAATTGAGACGGCATTACTTTCGTCTCTATTTTGCGTCTATTTAGAGACCAAATAGAAACATTTTATTTAGAGAAGAAATAATTTCATCTCTATTTTGTCTCAAATATCCCATTTTAATTTTTTAAAAATCAGTTCGTCTCCATTTTATCTCAAATTAGTCTCTATTTAGAGACAAAATAATTTCGTCTCAAAAGTTTCGTCTCTAAATCTCGATTTTCCTATAGTGCTTTACATACCCAAAGAGAAATTGAAAGTTCTCATTGATGCTCAAAACAAAGTATAAACATGTACTCTTTTCTCTTAGTGCCTTCAGAAGCAAATCTTTCTCAAACACTTACTGATTAACCAAAAATATCATGCAGAGTAGAGAGATCCTTTGCTATTTTTCATCCACTACTATCTCAGTGGCAATGATTTTCATCACGTATTGTTCTCTCTCTCTCTCTCTCTCTCTCTATATATATATATATATATATATATATAAAGCAACTCAATTTTTATTCATAAAAAAGTAAATACATATAAAGTTGTTTGTGAATTAAGAATAAAATTTCATACGAAATCCCCTTACTTTTTGCCTAGTAGGCATTCCATGTTTTAGTGGTATTTGTTTTTTCCTTCCTTTGTATAGAGTAAGATAAAATTTTGGTTTATAATATCTTTTAGGTAGTCCACAAAATGAACATACAAATCATTTTCACCTATAGATTGGAGTTTCTTTTTCTTTCCTTTTTGCAAATGTCTAAGCTTCTTGAATATTTCTTTTTTGACACTAGGTTGTAGTGATTTCTTAGGTGTTGAAGAATTTGATAAGTAGCCTGAAAATCGTTCCTTGTCTTGCAAAATTTGTGGCCTAAGAACAATATCATCTCTAGCAGCCAAAGGATCAATATAACCCAACGAAAAGAAATTAGTTCCTCCAAGCTGCATAGAGGAGGTCATAAAAAAACAGTTCGCAGGAGCTAAAGTATGTGCTTGCTGAGCACTCTTAATGATTTGAAGAATAGAGGCCAATGTGAATCGTTAATAGCAAGATCAGCTAAATCTTGTTTTTGCCTTGAATTCCTTTCAATGGAAACTTGAAAAGCAGCTTCATTGGTGGTGATAGTATCCTGATTATATGCCTCAATAGTTTTTGAAAGGCAGTCAATTGTCATTCCCTATAGATCAGATGAAACAAGAACATTGTTTTGAACCGAGGATGGAGATTGTAAAGCAAAATTCTTGGGACTTCAACTGAACCATCAGTATGGGACGAGAGCACATATTGATGCTTAAGATCATAAAGAGTTGATATAGGAATATGAGGAATATTAGAAACATTCTGTGGGACATCAATATCATTAATGTCACATAAAATTATTTGCAAAACATAAGGAACAGAAACTAGATCCACAAAAGATTACTGGTGACCTTATGAATTAGAAGATTCTAATTGCTTAGATGCTAATCCAATTGAACAACCGTGAAGGCCTTGATTGTTTTTTATTGTTAGGGAGATGCATGTGATTTGGGTGACATCACAGCAACACTATCTATCATTGTTGAGATAAATTAAATGGATTCACAATTTGGGAAGGCGTTGACATCATATTCAAAACTCCACGAATAGATGTTGCCTTAGCAGAAGAGTCAACCTCCGAAGCATTCTTAGGTGTCCGGCACTGAATTGACTTTCTAGGGGGAGAAGTTTGAGTCTTTAGTTGATCAGCAATAGGTAGATCAACAGCCTAATTGTAGTCATGGCCAAATCGGTGACTATAGTGCAAAAAAGAGGAATCTTATCACAAGAAATATCTTGATAGAAGCCCTCACTTACAGAACCGAGCCAAATTTGGGAGGGAAGCTCTTTTGAATATCTGTTTCAACAGATACCCTAGCAAAGCTAAGATGAATCAAGGTAGCAATAGCATCGTCTATCTTGACACTACAACAAATTTGACAATTAGGAACGAATTTCTAAATGACGTATTGTCAGAACGTCACGAAAAACATTCATAACATGATGAAAATCATAATTCGTCACTTAATTTTACATATTGAATATTTTCCATAATGATATTTTAGGTCATATATTAACGTCACAAAATATAGGGTGCCAACATTTCCCACCAACTAGAAATAGAGCAGAATATTTTTCATTATGGTACCAATATTATATGACATTCTAATTTTACCATCAATATACTACCTTTTTGGTGCCGAATTATATAATATCATTATTTGCTATCGAAATTTGACATTATATCTCTAATATTATTGTTCATTATTTGTGACAACATTATTATGTCATGTACATCATTACGTTACACTTATATGTAGTATTAGGTGATAGTTTTAATAATATCACAAAATTTTAAATAATCTGTAACGTTAATTATCTATCACCAAAAAAAAAAAAAAAAATCACATTCACGTAATATTGTATGTGACAATATGTTTGCGTCATGTATTATGAAGTTACATAAGTATAGAATTAAGTGACAGTTTTACGTATTGCCATAATATTTTAACTAATTCATGACATTAACTATATGTATAAATGAGATGATATTTATATGATATATTTTGTATCACGATATAATTGAGTTTTTTTAATTACATTGGACTTATGTTATACATAGTCATTTAATTGACTACGCTAATTTTTCTTTATATAATATTCACTTTTTTATAACTATAAAATTGATTGTTTACGTTTCTTTAAACTGACAATTAAAATTAATAGAAGATATTTATAAATTGCATACCCACGTTATAGTGACAAGTCGGATTTGTGGAATAGACAATATATATATATATATATATATATATATATATAAATATATAAAGGAAGTAGAAAATTTAATTTATTAATTATTCTTATTTTATAACACGTTCATTTTTTATTCATTAATTAGTTATTTATTTTTTAACTTTTAGTCTTCATCAACTATTTTTTTTTTAAATTTTATTCTAAACCATTATTCCCATACTAAATTCCAACAGATATATATATATATATATATATATATATATATATATATATATACATATATATTAGTTATGACTGCTACAACTAGAGAATAAAAGGCGGAAGGCTTTTAGGCCCCACATTTAACTGGCACTCTAGATCGCTGGGAGATTAGATAGGCTGTTTAGCCCAAGATAGATTTATTATACTGGGCTGGCTCAATAGACTAAGGCTGACTACAAGGAAAGGGGAACTATTGCTACACTGACTGTAACATTTAGTCTTCATCAACTATTATTATTTTTAACTTTTAGACTAAATCACTGCTTTCATACTAGATTCTAGTAGATTTAAACATAAGTCTGTCATATACACTTCGACGGATTTAAACACATGCTTGGCATTTACCCTTGTTATTTTTTAAAAATTTTTTATTAATAAAGACCCGCAACTGCTACCTGAAGGTGCGCACATAGCTCATATCTCAAGAGAAGTTTGAACTCAGGACATTAGCATAGATATTCCAACACTAACCATATTGGTCAACTTAAGGACCTGATACGTGTTTTTTAGTGTAGAAAATATTAGCCACAAAGTTCACAATAAATCAAGTTTTAATTAAAATGATAATCACTAAAACTACACTTACGGGCAAGTATACCCATCATATAATATATAGAATAGCAAGTATCGAATCCACGGGAACTTAGGGTTGGGATTTCATCATACTTATCAAATAAGAACGCAGTGGAAATAACTATGAAATCTATGCCCAAGGATCATGTGTTTGCAATTAAAATAGGAATAGAAGAAGGAAATAGAGATTACCTTCTATGGCAGAAAAACAAAAATTTCTTGTGCCAACCAAGGAACCAATTCCTTTGTTTTGATCATTCACCCAGTGCCACTACAATCCAAGAGTAGGATTATCTCTAACAGTAATTCACACAAGGTTGAATTGCTCACAAAACCCGCTCAAAACTATGCTAGTAGAAAAGGAGCGGCTAGGTTTTATTTGGAGAAGAATAAGGATGAAGAAGGAGAAGGAAAGTCTGCCTCTCTCCCTCTATTTTTCCAATGTCTACACAAGGGAACAATTCTTATATTTATAGTTTTTTAGGATTTATGTTAATTGTAATTAAGTCTTCCAAGATTCAATGTCTATAATTGAGCCCTTGAAGTTTATATAATTGCAACCAAGTTTCATGAATTATAATAAACTTATAATTCACCCATAAATATATTTTCTTCTCTGAAGTAACCTACAATATTATCAAATAATAAATATTGAGCATTCAAACCTTTATTGTGTGTGACTCATTAGGTTTCTTGGTCTTATTGGTAGCGTAATATGAATTAATTCTAACAGTTTTAGAATTAATAATCCTAAATAGAATTTAGGATTACTTTATTAATTCTCTAATTAATAAATTCATATTTAGTATATCAAGAGAGACATTTAGAAATGACTCTTGATCACCCAAAAGTCCAAAAATCAAGTGGCTTGACATGAACCTTTCAATAGTAAATACCAATGCAACAAACTCCTTTCACCACACTATATCTTATTCAGTCTAGAGCATGAAATTAGTGTCAACTCCATCTAGAATATTATTAATTCTGGCCCGAATATTTTAGTAGTTGTTCAAGAAATCCATTACTCGATATGTGTATTAACTTGGAACTATTTCCAACACATAGTCACGTTGGCCAAGGACTTCATGAGTAATGATTTTTACAAGTGTCCCTAAGATATACTCTCCTACTATTAGGAGTGATAAATCATTTATTAACTCTCTCAACTTTTTTCGTTTACTTTATATTATACCCAATATCCATCCCATAGACGGTCCTTGTAAGACTCCAAAGATTAGAATCAAAGTATAACGCTCGATAAACAAAAGACCTTGGAGATCTCAAGTCTAAGGATACTTGCACACTTGTTATAATGAGATTCTATCACTGACACTCAATAGCTTATCCAAGTGATTATCTCATAGTTAGGTTATCCAATGAACTTGTTCATATAACAAGCATCCACATATTAATCCTAAGTATCACAATATTCACGGTTATGAGAATCACCACATGATCCAATCAAGGGATATAACATATGATAGTCTTGGCATATTAATAATGTCTCATCTCATTAATACTATGACTAGGGATTATTCAAGTACAAACACTACATAATATAGTATGATTCTCGCATTAGGATCTCTATCATGATTTTCTTAACACTATATTGTACTAGGGATTTTATCAAATAATTTATATGCATATTCAGATATAACATTCAAACTGCAAGATAAAGAACGCCTCTTTTATTAATTATTATGCAATATATATGGTACAAGTGATTACTTCTAGGGTACAACACTAACAATCTCTCACTTGCACTAGAGCCAATCATTGATATATCGAATACCGAATGACTCAACATGTTTATCATGTTTCTTCTAGGAAAGTGCTTTAGTGAGTGGATCAGCTATGTTCTAATCCATGGGAATTCTCTCTATCTTTACATCTCGCCTATCTATGATCTCTTTAATCAAATAATAGCGTCTAAGTACATGCTCCAGTCGATTGTCGGTAACAGTATCTTGTTTGAAACCTTTCCAACTCACTGCCCTTCCATATAACATAAAAACGTAGCTAAATTTATAGTTGTCCTCATCGGACTGAAAGTTGGCATCAATATACCCTTTTACTTGCAAATCACCATCTCCATATTCCAAGAATACATCATTGGTCCTTCGTAAGTACTTGAGGATATTCTTTACAGCCGCCCAATGACTCTCTCCAGGGTCAGATTGGTATCTACTTATCAAGCTAAAAGCACATGATACATCGGATTTAGTACATATCATAGTATACATGATAGACCCAATTGCCGAAACATACGGAATTCTACTCATATGATTCCTTTCAACTTGTGTCTTTGGAGACGTCGACTTTGAAAGGCTTACTCCATGTGTCATAGATAAGAATCCCCTTTTAGAGTGATCCATGCTGAACCTCTTCAGCACTTTATTTATGTATGTAGACTGCGAAAGACCTAGCAACCTTTTTGATCTATCTCTATAGATCCTTATTCCCAAAAATATAGGTTGCTTCTCCAAGGTTTTTCATGGAGAACATCTTAGATAACCAAATCTTTACAGATTGAAGAACGAAAATATTATTTCCTATTAGCAATATGTCATCTACATAAAGCAATAAGAAAACAATTGCACTCTCACTAACCTTCTTATACACACAAGGTTAATCCATTTTTTGAATGAAATTAAATTCTTTAATTGTCTCATCAAAGTGAATGTTCCAACTCCTAGATGCTTGTTTAAGTCCATAGATGGATCTTTGCAACTTGCAAATTTTTGTGCCATCTTTGGATGTGAAACTTTTAAGTTGTGTCATATACACTTCTTCGATCAGGTTTCCATTAAGGAAAGATGTTTTCACATCCATTTACCAAATCTCATACTAGTAATGAGCGGCAAGTTCTAGGAGTATTCTTATGGATTTTAGCATAGCGACTGGTGAAAAAGTTTCGTCATAGTCAATATCTTGCTGTTGTCGATAACCTCTTACAACCAGACGTGCCTTATAAGTAACCACATTACCATCCATGTCGTTTTTCTTCTTGAAAATCCATGTGTACCCTATAGGCTTAATTCCTTAGAGTGGATCAACCAAAGTCTATACTTAGTTGTCATACATGGAATCCATTTCTAACTTCATAGCTTCAAGCCATTTGTCAGATTCTGAACTGTTCAGAATGTCCTTATAAGTAGTAGGCTCATCTTCTTCTATGAGTAATACATCATTGTGGTCACTTATGAGAAATCCATATCTCACAGGCACCACTCGTATCCTACTTGAGATTTGAGGCTCTTGTGTTAGAAGGTTCATCAATAGGTATGGGTTCAGGCAGTTGATCAATATTTGTTTGTTCTTCTTGAACTTCACTAAGTTCAAGCTTGCTCCCACTATCTCCTTTAAACATGTACTCCTTCTCTAAGAAGACAACATGTTTCGAAACAAAAACTTTATTTTTAGAAGAAAGCACTACAAAAAAAAAATGGGGCAAATACGATGAAGATAGAAACGACGGTAAAAAAACTGTCATAATAGGTTACTTTATGCGACGGTTTTAAAATCGTCACAATAGATAGACCTAATACAATGGTCTACTAAAAACCGTCGTATTTGGTAACCAAATCGTCATAATAGGTAGATCAAATATGACGGTTTATTGTAACCGTCACAATAGAGTAGGCCAAATATGACGATTTATTTTAACCATTGCAATAGAGTATCAAATAAGACGGTTTATTGTAATCGTCGCAATAGAGTAGGCCAAATGCGATAGTTTATTGTAACCATTGCAATTGAGTAGACCAAATAACAACGGTTTATTTTAACCGTTGCAATAGAATAGACCAAATAGATGGTTTATTATAATCGTTATTTTTAGTCTAATTATAACAAAGTCCCTCAAAATTATTTTAAATTTTATCTGATTATTTTCAAATTTAGTCACAATACTATTGGTAATGATTACAATAAATTTAACGACTAGATCGTTAATTTGATATCCTTATATTTGTAAATAGTAAGATATCTTTCTATTTTACAGATGTTATTGCACAAATGTGATAAAATAAAACGAATGACCTTCAAATTTGGTCACTAAATTTGTTTAAACTTTATAAATACATGTAATGGTTAGATCATTAATTTTTCAAACACATTTTTGTTTACATCTTAAGTTTTCATAAATTGGTATTAAAGAGTTTGAATTTTATTTTAATTATTAGTTATTCTAAGAGATATATATATATATATATATTATTTATATACAGTATAATATATCCTTATTAGTTAGTGAGTATTATATTAATATGTTATATAACATAAATAATTTTTTAATTACGCACATACATCTGTGTGTACATATATATCTACCTATATACCTAGGTAGAGTATACCACTACAAGAAAGTCAGCAAATTGCGACAGATTTTTGCGACGAACAAAATCCGTCGCAAATTTTGCAACGGCTCACCAACAGGAAAAGGGCTAAGGAATCTTGTTGACCAGCCCTCGCAAATCCGTCGCTGATTAGCAACACATTAGCGATGGAAATTATTTGAGGTGGATTTACAACGGATTTAACGATGCCATCGCAAATCCCTCACAACAATTGCGAGGGATTTGCGACAAAAAATATTTTTTAAAAAAAAAATTGAAGCAAAAAATAAAAAAAATACTTGCTCTAGTTAAATCGTTGCAAAATATACTACGGATTTGAAATGGAATATTTTATACAAAAATTTGAAAAAAAAAAAACTATTTATGAAAATACTCGCAACGGAATTGCAACGACATGCCATTGAGAGGGATTTACGATGGATTTTTGTTTTTTGAAAAAAAAAGTGTTGCTCTAGCTAATCTATCGCAAATCTACTACGGATTTGCGACGGAATATTTTATTAAAAAAATTTGAAAAGAAAAATACCTAATTATGAAAATATTCAGAGCAAGCCGTCGCGAATCCCTCTCAAAATTGAGAGGGATTTGCAACGGATTTTTGTTTTTTGAAAAAAAAAATGAATTAAAAAAATAAAAAAGTGTTGCACTAGTTAATTCGTCGCAAATCTACTACGGATTTGCGACGGAATATTTTGTTAAAAAATCAAAAAAAGAAAGTACTGATTAAGGAAAATAGGTGCGATGGTCCGCAAAATGCCAGTGCAAATCCCTCACAATATGGCGAGGGATTTGCAACGGATTTATACCGGCCGTCGCAAATCCCTCTCAACTTTGAGAGGAATTTGCGACGGATTTTTTTTTTTTTGGAAAAATAATGAATTAAAAAAATAAAAAGTGTTGCTCTAGCTAATGTGTCGCAAATCTACTATGGATTTGCGATGGAATACTTTGTAAAAAAATCAAAAAAGAAAGTACTGATTAAGGAAAATAGGTGTGACGGTCTGCAAAATGCCAGTGCAAATCCCTCGCAATATTGCGAGGGGTTTACGACGCATTTATACCGACAGTCACAAATCCCTCTCAACTTTGAGAGGGATTTGCAATGTTTTTTTTTTTTTTGGAAAAAATGAAGTAAAAAATAAAAAAGTATTCGCTCTAGCTAATCCGTCGCAATTTTTACTACGGATTTGCGACAGAATATTTAACAGAAAAATTCGAAAAGGGAATTAATTAAGTGAAAAGTATTTGCAGCACTATAAGCCGTCGCAAATCCCTCTCAAAATTGAGAGGGATTTGTGACGGATTTGATAGGCCATTGCAAATCCCTCTCAATTCTACAAGGGATTTGCGACGGATTGGTGTTTTAAAAAAGGTTCTTGCTCTAGCTAATACGTCACAAATCCCTCGCAAAATTGCGAGGGATTTGCGACGGATTGGTTTTTTCTATAAAATGAAGTAAAAAAAAAAATTATCGCTCTAAATAATTTCAATCTAAATACATTTAAAGTTACTTATTTAAAAGGCTTTTTTGTATAATTTTGTGTACTATATACACATGAGTGTTCTTATCATGGAATATGTCCATGATTTTCTTTCTAACATTGCTTATTATATAAAATATTCTTACATGTTCTTTATAGATAATTTTCTTAGAGTTAAAATATATATAGTGACTATGATAGGAACAACTTACGTGTTTTATAAGTTGAGTAATAAGGAGTTCCATTTTAATATTCTTTGAACACACGAAAAAAATATTGAAATACAAAACCGTACTACAGCGAAAAGCTAAACTAGAACAGAATATATATTGTAACACCCCACCTATTTGCATCTTGGGAATTAGAGTATGAGCAATTAATTTTTGATGCATAACACCCTTATTGAGATTATTCCTGTGACAGACTCATTTACTTTTTTATTTTTATAAGTATTAAGGGTGCCATGTAATAATATAAATAATTTGTGCTTGTAAAGTGACGACTCATATTTATTTGTGAAAAAATGATTTATTATATTAAATTAAATATTTTTATGAAGAAATATTACTACAATTATTTTAGTGAGAGAAACAAATTAAGTTTTCTAAACCATATTTTGAATTATTTGAATTTATTATAAGGATTATGAGGGTGCATATTCAATTAGGTGAATTATATATGTTCACTAAAGTGTATATATATATTCCAATTATGTGTGTAGTACATGGTTAATTAATAACTTAAAATATTATTTGCAAACAAATATAGTTGTTATTATTATGATTATTAGAGAAAATAATTCTCATAATTTTCCTTAATATATATTTGTTTTGAATAATTTTAAATTTTAACTATTTTGGGAGCTTTGGTCATTTTTACCCATTATTCGAATTGAAAAAAAAAAAATAGTCATAATCCTTTCAAACCACTAGAGTTAACTCTCACATCCCTTTTCCCATAGAAGAAGTCATATCTTGTTTTTGCTCCCTCGTAGCCGGAGACATCTTCTGCCTCCCATCGATTGCACCGATTCTTAGCAGTAGCCATTTCTACTGCTAAACATTTAACAGTTCAAGCTTTCCCACTTGAAGCTCTTAACTTCTTCTTCGTTCCCCTAACTTCAAGCTCCTCATAGCCGGCTGCGTTCTTTCAACCTTCATGCATGAGTTTCAGCTCAAACTCACGAAGAGCTAAAATCTGTGCTCGTTCTTGAAGCGTCTGTTAGTGTTATACCCTAGAGGCCATCACTTGTACATTGTATATGACACATTTTATTTTAATAAAAGACATTATTTATCTTATCGTTTCTTTTATTTACTTTTATGTAATATAACTGTTAGATAAAGTCCCTAGTACAACATAGTGTTAAGGAAATTATGATAGAGATCATGATATGAGATTCCTACTACACTGTATAGTGTTAGTACTTAAATAGTCTATAGTCGTAGTATAAATGAGACAGAACATCATTAATGCGATAAGACTAGTATGTGTTAGACTTCCTGATTTGATCAGGCAGTGGTTCTCATATCCGTGAGTATTGAGATACTCAAAGTTGACACTTGGATGCTTGTTAATGGAACAAGTACATTGGATGACCTAACTATGAGATAATCACATGGATAACTATTTAGTGCCAGTGATATAATCTCAATATAGCAAACGTTCAAGTATCCTTAGACTTGAGATCTCCAAGGTACTTTTGTTTGCTGAGCATTGTGCTTTGATACCAATCTCTGGAGCCAGATCAAGGGCTACCTATGGGATGGATATTGGGTACATTGTGAGGTAAGCGAAAGTAGTTGAGAGGGTCAATAAAGGATTCACCACTCCTAATAGTAGGGGCGAATATCTCACGACCACTTGTAGAAATTACTATTCGAGAAGTCCTTGGCCAAGGCGACTGTGTATTGGAAACAGTTCTAATTAATACACATCTAGAGTAGTGGGTTCCTAGTGCAGGTACTATTATATTCGGGCCAGAGTTAATATATATTCTGGAGCGAGTTGGCACTAATTCCGTACTCCAAACCGAATGAGATATTATATAGTGAAAGGAGTTAATTGCACTATAGTTTGTTATTGAAGGGTTCATGTTAACCCATTTGATTTTCTAGACTCTTGGGTAGTCATGATGTGTTACTAGATACTACTCATGATCTGGGAATATGGGTTTATTAATTGATGAATTAATAAACCAATCCTGATTAGAATTAGTATGATGAATTCTAATTAATTATGGATTATTAATCTCAAAGACGTTTGGATTAATTCATGTTCACTACCAATTGACTGGGAAACCTAATAGGTCACACACAATAGAGGATTATATACTCAAGATGTTATTTGATAACATAGAGAGATTAATTGCGAGAAAGAGAAGTTGTTATGGACAAATTATAATTAGTTATAATTTATGGTCTAAATTGTAATTGTGAGAACTTGATGTTTCCAATTACAATTAGGGAATTCTAGCTGTTTTAGAACTCTCAATTTATCAGTGATTTTTCGTGGCATATAGGGGAGATGCATGAAACCCTAATTGTGGGGGTGATTCACGATACAGTAGCTTCCAACCTTCTCTTTTCTCTCTCTCGTTTTTCCTGAAAAACAAGAAGAACCCTAGTCACCACTTTGGTTTATGCTAGCACATAAACATCTTGGTGCTTGAGTGTCATCCTCTGTGTGGATTTCTGTTAGAGATAATCACACATTATGATTATAGTGGTTGGATATTCAACTCTCGTGATGTTTTATCAAGAGGATTCCTGGATCGCGCTTCAGACTTGAAGAAGAAAAATTTTGTTTTTCAGATGCTCAAAGAAAGGTAAAGCTGTTACCTTTGATCTCTATATGTTTTGTTTTCCATACATATGCAGTTCTTGAGATGGTATCTCGTTCTTATATTTCCGCTGCACCATATATGATATGCGTGAGATACCTAACAACGTCTTCAACGGGTTGTTTGGAGGTTTGAAAAAGTAACATAACGAAATCATCTTTTCATCCATTTTTCACTTAATTAAGAAAAATTAGGGATTTCTGGACTGAATATAATTTTATTCCCCTAAAAAAGCTGTTGTCTTTGTTAATTTATTTATTCACTTATTTTTGCTTGGAATAAAATAATTTATTTTGGTTAATTTCTGGCATTATATGTTTTCTAGTATTTTTGTTAATTTCTGGCATTATATGTTTTTGGCATTATACGGGTTGTCTCTATATGATTTTGTTCCTTGCTCTTTATATGTCTTCGGCACTCAATGTCCAAGCTATTTCTTGTTGTTTGTTGAACTGGTTGCTTAAGGTTGATTTCAGTTGCTTCTAACCTTCATTTGGTGTATTTTTCTATGGTGAAAAGTCAGGAAAAAGTGCTAAAGAGCTGCATTTTCAGCCTAGGAAGAAAATGGAAATTGAAGTAGGCTATGTTGTTATGTGTTAAGGAAACTATGTGTGAGCAATTTTTATTTCTCAATTGCAGGCTATTAATTGACGTTGGTACAGGGCTATGAATAGAACTAAATTCTCTTAACCATGTCTGAATATATTAGGAAGAGAGGGGAGTTGAATTCCTAAAGTTTGAAATACAAAAGGATGTGTAGAACTATAACGAAATATATCTGCCTACAAAAAAATATTGGTTTGGCACTCTTGTAATTATGCCCTATTTCAATGCGTATAGGGAAGCTGGGTTGAAATAAAGGTTAAATCCCACTTGTATAAGTGTTAAACAAGGCTTAAGAAGGTTTGGATGGTATATGTTATGTAGGAGAATCGGAAGATATAGCTTGTGCAATGTATGAACCTAATCGGCAAATTCTGCCTGTCCCATTTACTAATCATATTTGGTTGAGCATTAAATTGTACGAAATGGCCAATTCATTTGGGACTCCATTAACATATCATTGTAACTATTTGTCTTAGGAAATTTTGGGGACCAATTTGGCTTGGAGCTTTGGATAAAATGTTATTTAAGAAAATCTAAAGACTGCTACTACTGGAATGTAGTTTTGTTAAATTGGAAGTTGTAAGTTGTTTTGATTCCTTATGTTCTTAGGTGTGGTTGTGAAACCTGGGATGCTGAATGTATTTCATGCCATTGATAGTAGGAAGATAATGAGATATGTTTTGTAGGTATTTACACTAACTTAGTCGAAATGAAGCACGTAGATAGCCTAAGTTGTTATAAGAAGAAAATAGGTTTATTTTATCATTCTTTTGTTATGAACCTCAGCTAGATGTTTTGTGCACCTTGAATGATATAAGGTATTGGTGTAGGTGACTATGACGAAGAGGAGCAAAAAAACTTAGGGAAACACTTCCAAATATATAGTGAGTCCTAGTTGCTTCAAAAACACAATTTTGCATGCTGTTTTCCAATGCATACTTATTTAGTAAAGTTAAAGTGTGCATTACTTACTTTTGAAGCATAATGGTCTGGACTTTGAAACTAGTTATGTCACGTCAACTTCTTTTAGGACTTCCTCAGTTTTATAAGGAATTTTCTAAAGCAGTATCAGCTATGGTTGAATAGGCCCATGAATCACCATTTATTAGCAACTTTTAGATATTTCTAAAAGGTTTACATCTATTTTCTCTTCTCAAGGAACCTACTTACTTCGAAAATACTTCAAGCACCCTATGAAATATTCTTTAGCCTTTTTCAACCCTTAAACTTCAAAAGCATGAAAATGGATTCCAAAGTTTTCTGCACTCCTGCAAAATGGATTTTTCTTCAGATGATGCTCGGAAATGAGTTGGTGTGACAATAAAGATATTGAGTACATAGCAGGAGCTTTTTCTTTTTGTACTATCTTATGTGAGAGATAGATGAATCAAAGAACCTTTTATCCTGTAATTTCTTCTCAACAATATTATCTATATTATCCTTTTTCATGCTATTGGCATATCTCCCCCCTCCAAAAGCTTTGTGTGCATTCTAGATATTTAGTGAACAGGAAATTGAAAATAATGTAACATCAATAGAGATTAGAGAAAAATATGCTTGAAAGGAAATTTAAAACAGCGTCTTTAGTAAAACTTCTATTTATGATAATGTGATGTTCCATTATTATCAATTTCATGGATGTTTAGTAAAGAGTCCTATACGATTCTAGTTTTCATTGATTTTTGGGAAACTTTTTTATGGTTTTTGGGAAATTTGGTACGTGCACTGCAGCAGTTGCAAGATATTCTTTCATTTCCCTACCAGCTTTTGAATTAGGATCCTTAGTTTCTTGAAAAAAAATGTATTGTCATAAAGGATTGATAAAGCTTAAATTCTGTACACCTATATGAAAGTGAAAAGTGTATTTAAGATTGTTGTTAGTCTAGATTTGAGTTTTTCTGATCTTCCTTTTTACAGATCTGAGTATATTTGATTGAAGTTGTTGTATCTTTTTTTGGAGAAATCACAAGCTGAAAATTGGAGAGACATTTAGAGGAATCAGAAGTTGAAAATTCTGCTTTCAAGTATGTAGTATTATTATTTTTCTTTAGTAAATATGAATTATTGCTCTCAAGCTGAAAATTACTGCTTTCAAGCTGAAAATTCGGCTTTCAATAAATCCTGTCTTTCTTTCTTTAATAAAAAATAAAATTTAAACTTTGTGGTTAAAGTTAATTACTCATTTATTCTGCACGTTCAAAAGATATATGTCTTGCGAACATAAGTCCCAAAATAGACTTAGTTTGATGTTCTTTTAGGGTATATCTCAGCATCACATATGACGATAAGTTTGACATTTCTCTAGGATGGGGATGAGTGCCTACCTGTAATCATATTAAAGCTATCGCACTTCAAGTTTGATCTAGGTTCCTTATTTCAATTACTATCAATTATGAAGAAAAATAGTATACAAGTTGGGAAGAGATTATTTGTTTGTATGTCATTATTTTAAATGAGATGCATGCCCTCACCAATTGGTTGAACAGTAGGACCACCCCCAACAGCTTTTGTTATAAAACCCTGTGTAGGTGGAATAAGCTTTCCTGAAATTAGAGCATAAAACTAAAAGTTAATAAGGAAATCAATGAACAAATTCAAGAAAGTAAAGCTAAAGTCCATGTTATTTCTCACTCCTCTCTTGATCTCTTTGTTTCTCGGACTCAAGCATCACAATATCAGCCCTGGGCCATCCAAATCTCATTGCCAATAGAAATATCATTGTGTCATCATTCCAAGAAAACCATTCTAATCCAACAAAATCTTATTCTTACTATGGGAAGAAACAAAACATACTAAGTATTACAAGAATGATGAGGTAAATAAAGAGTGAAGCTTGATCCCTGGTAGGGATAAGTATAATATGTCACCTCACATCTAGAATTTTGCTAGAGCATTTAAAATCACTTGAGTGTTGAAATTCGGCAAATACCTTGATTCCGGCTAAACCCACCATTGATTTTTGGGCAACTTTTTTATGGTTTTTGGGAAATTTGGAACGTGCACTACAGCAGTTGCAAGATATTCTTTCATTTCCCTACCATCTTTTGAATTAGGATCCTTAGTTTCTTGAAAAAAAAATGCATTGTCATAAAGGATTGATAGAGCTTAAATTCTGTATACCTATATGAAAGTGAAAGGTATATTTAAGATTGTTGTTAGTCTAGATTTGAGTTTTTCTAATCTTCCTTTTTACAGATCTGAGCATATTTGGTTGAAGTTGTTGTATCTTATTTTGGAGGAATCACAAGCTGAAAATTGGAGAGACATTCAGAGGAATCACAAGTTGAAAATTCTACTTTCAAGTATGCAGTATTACTGCTTTTCTTTAGTAAATATGAATTACTGCTCTCAAGATGAAAATTACTGCTTTCAAGCTGAAAATTTTGCTTTCAATAAATCCTGTTTTTCTTTCTTTAATAAAAAATAAAATTTAAAGTTTGTGGTTAAAGTTAATTACTCATTTATTTTGCACGTTCAAAAGATATGAATTCATTTTTTCTTACCATGATTTATTAGGACTAACAAAAAGAACATGATTTATTAGGACTAGCAAATTAGAGTGACATTTGCCTTGATATGTGTTATGCCTTTATGACAACTATATGATAGCCAATAGTCATTGTGGAATTGCAAATTCTATATTCCTATATGAAAGTGAAAGGTGTATTTATGATCGTTGTTTTGCTAGATTTGTCAATCATATTTAGTACTTTTAGTTAACTGTTCCATAAGAAGGCCATTCCTAAGGTTGCGGAGGTTTGGATTTCACTTCTTCTCTTCTTGAAGATAAGACAAATATCATTACAACAATTATTATCATCCTCAATATAATCAACTCTTCCCAACAAACCCGATATCTACAAGAAATTCACAAGTGATATGTCTAAACCTCGTCATATCAGTTTATCTTTCCTCAAACATTCCCTTCATCATATCAGTTTTCCTTTCCTCCAACTTCTATGGCACTAAATAAATTGTCTATTGAGCCTTTTTTTATATTTTACTCGGTGCTTTCCTAGACCTTTTACGCAAACATGCATAAATTCACAGTCAAACCTCTTTGTCGCATAATATGTTGAACATATCGATGGAAGATCGCAGTTGGATGTATAGAAGGAAGTTGCCCGGTAAAGGGTTTACTACTGAATTTGAGCAGGGGGTGCAGAGATTTATTGCATTCACTTTATCGAATTCCAAGTCTGGTAAAATCAAATGTCCTTGTACAAATTGTAAGAACATGAAATTTAACTTTCCGGGCCAAGTTGAGATCCATTTGTACAGATATGGGTATGTTAGTAATTACCATCGGTGGATTTGTCACAGTGAACCTTATTATGTAAATCAAAACATGTCTACCTTAACATCTAGTACAGTTTAAGTTGATTCAGGTTCAGAAATCCGTATCTGGAAATGATCATTGATGCGGTGGGTTCTAATTTTAATTTGGAAAGACTATCAGATGAGCAAGTTGAAGAACCTCCTAACATGGAAGCGCAGAAGTTTTATGATATATTGGGGGCAGTAGACACTCCCATATGGGAAGGGTGTACAAACCACTCGGTGCTTTCGTTAGTTTCAAGGCTACTAAATGTTAAGTCTGAAAATAACGTATCTGAAAAAGCTTTTAACCAAGTGGTGCAACTTATGAAAGAGGTGGTTCCAAGAAGAAACAAGATACCTGATGATTTTTATGAAATGAAGAAGTTAATATCTAGGTTAGGGTTGCCTATTTCCAAAGATAGATGCATGCACTAATGGATGCATGCTTTATTGGAAGGACACTATCAATTTGAAAGAATGCAAATTTTGCAGACATGCTCGGTACGTGCATAGAAAATATGGGGAAAAAAGAAAGGTTAGGCTCGAGATCCCTTTCAAAAAAATGTACTACTTTTCAATTACACCAAGGTTGTAGAGGTTGTATGCATCTAAAACTATAGCTGAACACATGAGTTGGCATGCAAAGGCTAAGATGGAAGATGGAAACATGAGCCATCTGAGAGATGGTGAGGTTTGGCAGCACTTTGACCGGATTCATCCAGATTTTGCAAATGAAGTGCGGAATGTGAGATTAGGACTTTGTACTGATGGTTTCTCACTGTTCGGCATGTCAGGAAAGCAGTATTCATGTTGGCCAATTATTGTCACTCCTTATAACCTCCTACTGTGGTTGTGCATGAAAGATCCTGTGATATTTTTAACAATCATTGTACTGGGACCAAAGAATCTGAAACATAAAATGATGTTTACCTTCAACCATTAATAGAAGAATTGAATCATTTGTGGACTGAAGGTGTTGCTATATATGACAAAGCAAAGAAACAAAACTTCCAGATGCGTGCTGCACTAATGTGGACTAGTAATGACTTTCTTGCCTATGGAATGATGAGTGGATGGAGCACAGCTGGAAGATTAGCGTGTCCATGTTGTATGGAGAGGTCAAAGTCTTTTCATCTACAACATGGTGGTAAACACTCATGGTTTGATTTCTACCACCGCTTATTACCCATGGATCACCCATTTCGACGGGATACAACATCATTTAAGAGAGATAAGGGCTCTAATATGTTACAACCTATTCTACGTCCCACTGAGGATGACCTATGGAGTAGTGTTTGTCAGTATTCGAAAATAACAAAGTCGGGAGAGAACTTGGGAGATCGAAAGGTAGATATGTGAGTCATAATTGGGCTAAACAGAGTATTTTTTGGGATTTGCTGTATTGGCGAATACATTTGGTTCGTCATAATGTTGACGTAATGTATAATGAAAAGAATGTGTTCGATAATATCTTCAATACAGTTATGGATGTGAAGGGCAAAACTAAAGACAATTTGAAGGCCCGTCGTGATGTTGAAGTATATTGCAATAGGCCAGAACTACATGTGTATAACGTCGGAGAAAGGAGGATAGTAATACCTAAGGTATGTTACACATTGACGATAGAACAAAAGAAAATTTTGCTTGAGTGGTTGAAAGGATTATTTCTTCCAGATGGATACACATCGAATTTTTGTAGATGTGTTGATTTTAATGAATTGAAACTGTCCGGCATGAAAAGCCATGATTGCCACATCTTCACGGAAAGATTACTTCCGATTGCCCTTAGAGAATTCCTTCCAACTAATGTTTGGGGAACTTTGATAGAATTAAATCTGTTTTTTCGGGACATTTGTACTCCTAAATTGTCTGTATCTCATATGACGAAGTTGGAGCAAGAGACACCTGTTCTTCTATGTAAGTTAGAGAAGATTTTCCCTCTAGATTTTTTCGATGTTATGGAATGTCTCTTAGTTCATTTGCCTTATGAAGCAAAGGTTTGTGGTCCTGTACAATATAGATGGATGTATCCTTTTGAGAGGTAGTTGTCAATTTTCAAATTATGCTACGTTGAGCTGTAGTCATTGCATAATACTTATTAACCATCATACTTTGAATTATGCCAAGTTCTTATTTCATTTAAAGTTAAAGGTGAAAAATAAGGCACGAGTAGAAGGGTCAATTTGCAATGCTTATCTTGTTGAGGAAACATCTACACTTTTCTCCTATTATTTTGAGGCACATGTGGGGACAAAACATGTATCCATGGCTCGTAATGATGAAGGTGAAGTTGGGTGAAATATAGATGAAGCTTCGTTGTCAATATGTAACATTTATGGGAAGATATTAGGAAAGATTCAAACCCGATTCCTCTCTCATAAAGAATACAAAGTGGCAAGAAATTATATTACTTAATTGTGAAGAGGTTCAACCATATATTAGGTGAGATACTTGCCTCTCTGTTGATATTAGAAATAAGATCCATTGGTACTTGTGTAATTTTCTTCTCTATAGTGAGTTCACATCTCGTTTACAATCTTCTGTCTCAAACATATCGGAATTGGATGTACAAAGAAGGATAAAGAATGAGTTCACAGGATGGTTTATAGATTATGTATGCTCCTAAAAAATCAGTTAAATTTTTGTACAAGTGAACATATGTTGTTACTTAATATATGTCCACCTGAACATTTCATATGCTTTTTAGGTGAATGATCCACAAAACCATGTGTCAAATTTATGTTTGAAGAATCTTGCTTGGGGACCTTCGAGAAAAGTGAAAACATATACTGGGTACATTATTAATGGCTATAGATTTCACACCCATGAACACGCCAAAGGAAAGAAAATAGTAAATTCTGGAGTTTGTGTTAAGGGGGGTGAAAAGGACTCAACAGAGAGTGATTATTATGGGGTTCTTAAAGAGATTGTTGAAGTTGAGTTTCTGGTAATCCATCACAGAAAGTTGTGGTTTAAAAATGTGATTGGTTCGATCAAACAACAAATCATTTGTGAGAATACATAAGGAGTATAAGATTATTGATATTAATTGCAAGAGGAGCTATCCAAAATATGATCCATTTGTGTTAGCTCAACAAGCATCTTAGGTGTGCTATGCCTTATATCCAGGATGCAAAAGACCAAGATCTAATTGGTTAGCTATGTGTAAAGTAAAAGCTCGACATGTGATTGATGCACCGTGATTGATAGAGCTTACCAAGAAGAGGTGGATATTCATAATGCAATGAGCATTTCCTTAGTTGTTGATCTTGGTCCCTTAGCTCATGAATCGGGCACAAGTGATTTGTTGGATGTCCAAGAAGTAGGATTACTTAGGGATACAAATGAACTCGAAGATGAAGACGAAGGTAACTGGAATATAGATAGCATGAGAGAGATGGAATAAGAAGAATATATATCAGAGGATGACTTAAGTGAATAAAGTACATTTATTATACGTTCGTGATGTAAAGTATAAATCACTTATGATGGTTGCCTATATTGTTGATCAATAATCTATGTTAAACTTATATGTTTTACTAATTATTAGATGATCAATTATTATACTACTTTTTGTCCTTTTTTTAAAATACAGTTAAGTACGAGTTAATGCTAACCATTTTCTTTTCCACAGGTGTTCTTTGCCTTTCCATAGGTGTGCTTTTTTTTTTTTTTAAATACAGTTAAGCATGAGTCAATGCTAACTATTTTCTTTTCGATAGGTGTTCTTTGCCTTTTCATAGGTATGCTTTTTTTTAAAAATTATAAATACAGTTAATTGTTATTTTCCGCAGGTGTTCTTTGCTTTTCCAAAGGTATATTTTTTTGTCTAATATATGAACTGGATCCCCGTGAGTAATGGATGATCACTCCTCCTGGGTAATGGATGATTACCCTTAAGTTAATTTTTATTGTTGACATTGACTTTTTATTATAGATGTCTTCTTTTTTAAGAAAGAAGACCTGTACAAAAGCTGTATAAAAGAACACATATTTCATTATCTATATTAATTTTTGTTGTTGTTATTGGCATATAAATAGTTGTGTTTGGTCACATGTATAACCAGCTCCAAATTGGAAATGAGTTTTCCATTACAAGTTTCTGTTGTGTTGAAAATCTCATTGAAAATCTAGTTTTCCATTACAGATTTTTGGTTAAAGCTTTGTTTCCAATCAGCTTACTACTTCTGGGTTCTTTTTACAAAGGAAGCTAGCAGCATTAGGATTTTGTTTCTGTTTTCTGAACAACCTATTTATCCTGTTATCTCATGCTTGAATTCTATGAGAGAATGAAAAAGTAATTGTATATTAGTGGAGACCAGTAATTGCCCCTCTAATATATAGAGTTTATGTTACAAAGTTCTTTCTTTCTTTCTTTGTTTAGATGAGAGTTTTGTGCAGCATATTGTCAGTAGGAGTTCTGTTTATTTTTCAGTAACAAGACTAACACATAAATTTTTCTCGCATGTGATGGTTTGATCCATTGACAAAGGAAGAATCACACACTCGCCCTTCAAAATACTTCGAATTTGAAAATAAAATTCCCGAAAAACCTCCTAAGATCTCTCAAACAATTCAGCTCTTGAATTGAAAACCTCATTTCTTTGAACTAAAAACCTTGTTCAGGTTAGAAAGTAATTAGGCCGGAAAAGGTTAGAAACTTATGTGCAAGAATGAAGACATTTTGAAAGAAAACAAAAATAGCAAACCTTTTCTTTCTCAAGTTGTATAAATGGCCAAGTTTCTACATATTCCAGTTTATCTATTGCTAGTTAATTTTTTGTAATGGAAAATGTGTTCTTTTATACAGGTTTTGTTGTGCATGTTTTGTGTGTTTAATGTGTTGATGATACTTGGAATATGTTTAAATGTGACATTAATGCCTGGAAAATGACCATTTTATAGGGGAGACTTTGTCAAAATTTTTGGCTAATAGAGGGATCAAATGGTATAAATTCATTTGTTGGTAGCTTGGAGGATTAAAAGCATGACTCTTGCTTTCCAATTGGAAAGATCGCCCGGAACTCCCCGTGGAGGGTAGGGGGTTGTATGACCAGACAATAAAGCGGCTGGCTACCCCAGTCTACCAAAACGACTGGAAATGTTTCAAAAAAGGTAGGCATACGACGTACAAAAAGTTCACACCCATCTTTATATTTTTTTATAAATTTGCATTTATAACTTGTTCTACATATATATTATATATATGTTTAAAATTTAAATATTTTTATTTCAAAATTAGGATGTTTGGGCATGGATAGTCTTCTGGAGGTACTAGAACGGACCAACATACTCCTCTTTCTGACACTTCATCACCGTCACACACACCACCCCTTTCCGTACCACAAACGATTTATGGTTCACCTTCGCAATCGAGAGGTGCTTCTCCAACAGAAGCTCCTACTACACATACCTCGACCTGTGATTATTCCTCGAGAAGATAGGTGAGTAATTTATAATTATTGATTGATTTCCAGTTTAGTATATCTTCTTCACTTATCATATTACTTTCCTTTCTAATTATATAAAATAGGTTTGCTGGTTCAGATAAATGTGTGAGAGAGATTCAAGGCATATTCAAGAGACAATTCAATGGTTCATACCCTACATACTTACATGTCCCGATACACGTTCGGGACATGTGGTTCGACGAGTGGGGAGTACGTTTCTTTTACTTTCTTACAATTTTAATCTCATGTATATGTTATTGAAACTTATATGCTGAAATGTCATTTGTTGTATTTGCAAACAAATTTACTTTAAACTGTTAATTTAAACTTTAATGGCGATGGTTTCCTATATTTGCAGAAGTTATTTCATTGGGCTCCTAAGCATGGTCCCCAGATACGGAGAAATTGGGAAAAGAAGTGTACAAGAAGGCTTTTCGATACTTTGTCGAGGACTTGAAAGATCACACCTGCTAATTCGTGTCTAACTTGGATTGATCCAACTAATTGGTCGGAGATGAACAAACATTGGTTGGATCCCAAGTATTAGCAAATCGTGCAGTCTTCAAAGGAAAACCGGTCTTGTTGCGGTGTTACTCACACAGGAGGTTCCATCTCTTTCATTGAGCACGAAGAACGCATGGTAAATTCAATTTTATTAACTTTTGTATATTTCATAATTATTTCAATCTTCTTTATCGTATTCGAAATAATATTCTTTTCTAATAATTTAACTACAGAGGAGACGTGAAGAGGACACATTTAGCTATCTGGACATGTTCAAAAAACTACATATGTTCCGGAATGGGGCAAGACAGGGTCAGTTTGTGGGTCAGCATCTGCAGAAGATATTGGTAAAAATAATTGCTTATTGTTATTCTTCTTTTAATTTTTATAAACTCACGTTATTTCATGAGGAGGCAAATGTCACCAAGGAGTGCTACTCTCAAATGGAGTCTAGTGAGTCCGTCGACTCAGTTGTTATGCCAAATGACAAGGCCATTATTGTTGAGGTAGCTAGCAGATTCAACAAGGTGTGTCTACAGATTGAGATCAGAGGCTACTCGCATTATGGAGCAGATGCATCAGTCTCATCTATTAGGATCATCTTCATCCACTCATGTTGATTTGACCAGATAGTTGAGATTAGGGTTCAGCAGAAAATTCAGGAGGTTGAGGATCGATGGAGGCATCGAGAGAGGAGTCGCGAGGATAAGTACAAGCGTAGTGAGGAGAGGATTAAGAAGAATTTTGAACATAAAGTTGCAGGAATCACTTCTTGGATGGCAGTTATGTCTGAGAAGAGGGGGGTTGCTATGCCACAGATATCTTTGGTGTTTGAGGATAAGGACATGGATGAGGATGAGGACGAAGACGAGGACGAGGATGATGATTTATTTGTTTCCCCACCTGATCATCACCTCGGTCCTAGTATTGGGTTTGATGGTCCTCCCGCTCCTCCTTTAGCTAGTGCTCCTAATCATTTAGTTACATGATTGTATTTTTTACATTATTTATCTATTGTGATACTTATGTGTATACACATGTTTAGATTATTGTAGTTTCACTTTATGATTTGTCATGTTATAATTTATAATTGGCTTCGAAATTTTATTTGTTTTATTAGATTTTTTCACTTTAAAAAAAATTATAGATTTGATATTTAAGAGAAAAATTGCTTAAATATTTGTCATAGGTTTTTTAAATTTATTTATTTAAAATTAATTCTGATGCAAATTCGGTCTTAACTTGCAATGGATTTGCGATGGATTTTTTTTTAAATTTTTTTGATTTGTAATTATTCCATTGCAAATCCATAGGCAAATCCGTCGCAAGTTGCTACGGATTTGCGACGGATATATTTTAATATAATTATTCCGTCGCAAATCTGTAGCAATTTGCTGCATATTTACGACGGACGCCTTTCCATTTTGTGTTATCCATCGCAAATCCGTAGCGATTTGCTACAGATTTGTGACGGCATTCTCCACATTTTATTTTAGTTTTCAAAAATTCCATCACAAATCTCTCTTAAGTTGCAACGAATTTACGACATATATTTTTTCATTTATTTTAAATATGTAATTATGCCGTCGCAAATCCGTAGCAAATTGCTACAAATTTGCGACGGAATTTTTTTCATTGTATATTATCTGTCGCAAATCCATAGCTTGCTACGGATTTGCAACAGCGTTCTTCACATTTTATTTTAATTTCCAAATATTCCGTCGTAAATCCCTCTCAAGTTGCAACAGATTTGCAACGGATATTTTTCCCTTTTATTTTAATATATAATTATTCTGCCACAAATCCGTAGCAATCTGCTACGAATTTGCGATGGATTTTTTTTCACATTTTATTTTATTTTTCAATTATTCCGTCGCAAATCCGTCTTAAGTTGCTACGGATTTGCGACGATTTTTAAAATCCGTCGCAATTCCGTAGCAAAATGTTGCTGATATTAATTTAGTTGACCAGAGATTTGGCCATCACAAATGTGTTGTTATTTGCGACGGATTTAGTTTCCCATCGCTATTTGCGATGCTATTATTTGCGACGACCGTTTCCGTTGCAACGCTCGATCTGCGACGGATTTGGCCATCGCAAATAGGGATTTTTTTTGTAGTGTACTATCTCTTGATTATTACATTTAATTATATATATAGATATTCTATTTATAATTTTTATTGTAAAAGTAAACTTTATATAAATTTAGTTGCATTAGTAATATATATATATATATATATTTATATATAATAAAGAAAATTGGACAAAGGGAATCTTTCTTAGGTTAAATGACAAATACTGAACTAAGGGAACAAAATCCCCAGATTTCTAATGTGATAACTCAAATCTTTTTTGTCGTTCTAGTTCATTTGCACTAATTAATCTACTTCCATAATCTCTATTTTTATCTTTCTTTAAGATCTAAATTATAAAGTTAACAGAAATTTGGTGAAAATATATTTCTTTTTCATTTTATATATTAGAGGATGAATATATAAATCGAATTCAAAATCTATTATAGTGGATATTACAAAATTTATAAATAGCGGACATATTTTATATATATAGAAGTATTATTCTTATTATATAAAAATAAATCCTATACTTGATAGGTTGAAATTCTAATTTATTGGTTGAGAAAACTCCATTTACCACTCGAACAGACTTCAATATCGGTACCATTAACCTATTACCAAATTTTGATTAATGTTTTTCTTTTTTGAAGGAGTAATGTTTTTCCAAGTGATTGAGAGCACAGTACAAAACGTGAGCTGGGGGCGGGGGGGGATGGGGGGAGATTTGGGAAACAAACAAAAAGAGATATTTTGGTGAATTACAAAGCAAGCAACGAGGTTAAGAAGAAGAAGAAGAAGGATGATAATAATAATAATAATAATAATAATAATAATAATAATAATAATAATAATAATAATAATAATAATAATAATAATAATAATAATAATAATAATAATAATAATAATAATAATAATAATAATAATAATAATAATAATAATAATTTGATGATGTAAGAATGACTTGGAAAGAGGCACCGAACTTTGTTTGTCCATTATGTGTTAGCTTAAAACTAAAACGGATCCAGCTGTCAATATAATTAATTATGTTAAGCTCTCATTCTTTTCTATATTAGTGCTTTCTATGCAAAGCTTATTGTGTCTATTCAAACACATAATTAATTGTGATTCACTTTGATTAGTTTAATTACACACACTATTCAACCAAACTCACACATTATCCATCACTTTATCGTTTAAATTTTTCTTCTATTTCACGTACAATATAAAAAAAAACACGAATCAACATTAAATCAAAACAATTGTTTAAAAAAAGAGAAAATTCTTAATGGCCTCACTATTTAGCACTTGAACTTATTATCATTCATTTTCTTTTCTTCATTTATTTGGTACTTTGCCAATCTTGCGCAATGGGTAACCATATATAAGTAAAAGTAGAAGGTAAATTAGAAATAGTGGGATATGAATATTTATCATGAAGTCATGTCTAAGAAAGGATTTAAAATTTATTTCTTTTTCCCTTAAGGATATTTAATTCGTTCATTGCATTATATTACTTGAACTCATTTTTTAATCGAAACATGAAAGGTAAAACTCTACTAATATAAAGAACAATATAGGTAATAAAATTAGGAACATACATATGTGTAGAAAATTAATGAAAAATGTAGAGAACAATATAGATAATAACTTAGCCTTTATCAAATTGTATAAGCTTGATTTGAATTTAAAACTTTTAATTATATTTAAATTTTAATAAAATCTAATTTGAATATTTAAGAATTTAATATTCAAATTTCAAAAATATATTAAATTATAAATATTTATATTTTTATATTATTCTTTACATGTATTTTTTTAAAATTTTAAAAAATTATGAATATTCAAATTACTTGGATTTCCTTCGAATTTTTGCTCGTTTTTTTCAATGATGTGGATCCCCACTAGCCATTTTTCCCAGCCCAATGGTCAAAAAAGCACCTGAATACTCAGTAAATTGCGGGTAGCTGTACTTCATTTTCAGCAAAAAAATCACTAATTGAAAAAGAAAAAGTTTTTGTTTTTTTGCTTTTTGCTTGTCTTTTGTTTTCCAACTTTGCAATGTAGAAATGAAAAAGAAAAAGCTGCCTAGGCTGATTGTTTGAGGGAGTTCCTTCTGTTCTTCGCTCTGTAGATACTGCAGAAATTCAAGATGCAAAGCACCAAGCACCAGTTTAGGTTTGAATCTTGGTGCCGCAATTTATATTCTATTGTCTTTCTTTTTCTTTCTCATATGAAGTCACGTGCTGTACTAAAATTTGGTTCTAATTGTTCTGACAACTGCTTCAGATAATTTCTCATTCACATTTAGAAGTAGAATCCGTCAACAGGATGTAGCTAAAGGGGTCACTCCTAGAAAAAAAGGTATAATGACGCTAAAAGCGTCATTAAATAGAGCTATAGTGATACTTTTGTGCTGCTAACGCATTCAAAGGGCGTCGTGCATATGGCCGTCACAATAGGTGTAGTGATGCTATTTAGCGTCATCACAAATCGTCTATTGTGACAGAAAAAAAGCAACGTAATAGGGCTTTTAACTGACGAAAAATTGTGTCAGTAAACTCATATTATTATGACAACATTTTTTGTTACAATAGGTAGGTTTCTATTACAAATTTATGCGTCAGTAAATGACGTTAATATGACACAGTTATTGGTCACAATAGGTTTTTTGAATGACGTAATTGTTCGTCATGAAACAATGGAAAATATGTCACACTTATACCGTCACAGTAGAACTTTTGGATGACGGTTTTTTGCGTCAGGAAATACTGAAAAAATGACAAAATAAAGCATCACCATAGACTTCTGTCATGACGGGTTTTTAGTGTCATGAAACCTTTTACAGTATGACAAAAATAAACATCACCATAGACTTCTGTAATGACGGGGTTTTAGTGTCATGAAACCTTTGAAGTATGACAAAAATAAGCGTCACAATAGATTCGCCATCTGAATAAATAAATCAAATATTTCACAAAAAATCCAAAAAATATGTTTTTTGTCCCTGTCGTATATATATTATATATATAACACACAATTGTTAAATAGACATCATTAAAAGTCAACGCAATCAAAAATAACCCATAGTAATCCTATAAATTTCATAACATTCAAAAATTGTTCAAACATAAGTATTAAATATTTAGATACATGCATAAAGCCAAGCATTAGGCCTTCAAAAAAACATAGTAGCATTAATTTATCTTGTCCTAATCCCAAATAGCTTCGACACTGGAATACGTATTTAATCTGTTTCGCAAATCTTCACCTACAATAATATAGAATGAATTTAGTAAAAATATTATAAAATCTTCTTAGAAGAAACAAATATTAAATTAATTAAGAATGTATTTGATTAGAGAATTATCAAGTGTCATGGCCAAGCGATACCTATTCCAATGGAATCTCCAATAGTCTAAATAAAATCTATTGGTCTCAACAATTTCTCGTCACAATGAAATGGAACTAGAACCATTACTTCACACCATTCCTCACCCAGCAGTACACCCCCAATATCGTGGGATGGGTCCATACTTTGAATAAAACCTTTTGCAACTATTTTAGATGTATCCAACATGCTTAAAAGTGAAACATAGCTATGAACCTACAAGATATATTTTATTCAGTTAAAAGTGAATTAGTTAAACAAGTCAAATAGCTCATGCTCACCAGATAAAGGAAACTAGACTTAGATGCTAAAAAATGCTATATAATACTCAAAAAAGCCAAAAGCTTGCATAGTAGACACCATATGCTACATTTATGCTAAAGCCAAAAGATTGCACAATAGAAATAGTAGACATGTCATGAATAATACGGTAGAACAATGAAATAGGACATCAACCTATATATATGCATACTTTACTATAAATACAAACAAGTAACATAGCCATGATATTGTAATATTTTGTATTCCTTCAATGTGGTGGTGCTATTGTTAGAACTCATTGAGTGAACTCTTGAAACAGGTGGGGATGAACAATCTCTTTGAGACACTAACATAGCACGTATCTCGGCAAGCTCTTTTGCTTGTTCACTCAACTGTGCTTTCATACTTGTAATTTCATCTCTTTGCTCTCGAATAATACGAAAAGAAGTGGTACGACTTGGAATTTCACCCCACACATCCGAAGGGTGAACACCGCTGCCAAACATGCGGACCTTGCCATATCTATCTGGTCCAACAACTTAGGAGAAGATATCATTTGGACCAATTCTATCTTCTGAGCCAGGAGAGAGTTGTGTACTTCTTTCATCCATTTCATTCTTTAAGATGGATAAGCAATCACAAAAGTTAGTCTCTATTGTGACAATTTATAGTAATATTTAGTGTAAGCAACAAAACACTGTACATATACTTAAAGAATGCATAATATTGGAAAAAAGTCATAGAATCTCAAATCTACATATTAAGGCAAAATGAAGCGATGATGTGACTCAAGTTTTCAACCTCTTCAAGATTTCAGCTATTGTGACACCTAGCTCCAAGTTGTCATACATATCAGAGACATACAAGACAAGAAAATCAAATAATGGCTGAAAAAAGAAACACATATGCAAATGTCCTAGCTTCAAGTTGAACATATGCCCTTCCCCCAACAAAACTGCATAATTAATTAACATGTTATTTGCAAAATTGCTGCACTAACAGTTATATTAGCAAAACTGTCTAGATTTTTACTGGAAAGTAGCATACTCCCCTTTTTCTCCTCCAACGTCAAAGCAATTGACAACAAGTAATTTATTGTGTGTGATTTAACCAAACCGAATATAAATTCTGAAAGGGTAACCAAGCTGTAGACAACTAAAAAGGGTAAAGCCAAATGCTACCATCTTATAACATATACACATAGAAAACTGTAAAAAAAAGTTATCAAAAGAATTCAAGTGACTGTCTTCAAAAAATGAAACTACTTTAACGAAGATTGTTGAAATCACAATATAATCAAACTTTGATAGTTAGAATAGATGGTAGTTTACTATAAGTTAAAGTAAAATGAACATTTTTGTTTAAGTTAAAGCAGGTTTTTGTGATTTGGAAGTGAAAGCAAGCTGTTGTGATTTGGAAAAAGATGCAGAATAATGGTATTTGTAGTTCCCACCAGTAAAGTTGTAAGGCTGCTGTGCAAAATAGACATGTTCCCACCAATGAAAAGTTGTGGCATTTGCAATTTTTTATGAAAATGAACTAAAACCCTTCATTAAGAAATATATATTCCAAAGCTCAACCTCATTCTTTCATCCTTCTAAACAGAAAGTAGAACAAGATTAAAATATGAAATTATGTCCCTCTTGAGCCTTTGAAACTGAAACTCACTAAAATGCCCCATCTTGAAGGTTCAAAACTGCAACCTTAAGCAAAAAGCCACTCACACACATGAGACCTAAATACCCTTTTTATAACTTCAGATTCTAGTGCATTCTCAGCTCTTATATGCCGTATAAACTAGCTAAGCATAAGAAAAGAAAAGAAAAGAAAAAAAGAAAGGGAAAAATGAGAAAGCTGCCGAGAGTGTAGGGAGCAAGAAGAACTCCATTTTTAGCTATTCTCCAAGCTTGGGATAGCTTCATAAAATAGGTAAGACTTCATCCCCTAGGCATGATAAGGATTAATTGGATACAAGTTTTCATGGTTGAAAATGAAAAATTCTGTTATGTTGTTAAATTGAAATTTTTATTTTTGGTGCTGTTTGGAGTAAGGGTGATAACTGGTCAGCTTAAGCATGTTCTAGAAATGTGAAGTGGTTAAAATGCAAAAAAAAAAAAAAAAAGGCCTTAAATAAATTCTGAAAGTTGCATGACAAATGAAGAAAGAACAAGCCATTGCTGTTTGAAAAGGAAATGCTGGAAATGAATTTATTCATTGTCGGGGGTTATGGATTAATTGTGATTCCAGGGAACTGAGCTTAAGAAGTTGAAACTAAGTATGTCATTAGATGTTAAGGAAGTTGTGGAATGGAATTAGGAAGCTTTGAATGCAAAAGAAGGCCATAGGAGTTAAGAGAACAAAGCTGATTGCTAATGGAAATGCTGTTTGCAATGTTTAGTAGCATAGCATGTTTGAACTGTTCTAAGAGAGCTGAATGGAAGGGGTGATTGAAAATTTATCATTTAGATTTAGAATAATGTCTAAGAAGGTTTAAAAGTGGCATGCTATGTAGGAAAAACCATAGAAAGCTCCTAAGTAAAATGGTGCTAAAAAAGATTGATGAAAACTAGAAATTTGCATTACAAAACTCAGCTTATTACAAAACTACAAATAGTGGTAAATCTGCTATTGATGTGAAAATATGCTATTGAGTTGTCAGAAATGTGAAAATCTGCTACAGTGCACATCTCTTGTACATTTAGCTTTTCTATATAAATGATAAATCTGCTACTGATATGCACTGTAGCAGCTTTATGAGTTGGAAGGCCAAGTCATGCTTTCTATATACCTGTCTAAGAGAAGTTGAAAATAAGTGCTATTTAAGTTCTTTTTTAGCCTAGCTTCTCTAGACATGTTGAAATAGGGCACACATATTAGAATGCCAAACCAGTATTTTGTATAGGCAATATTAGTGGTTGCAAAAAAAACTTAACCAAACTGCATTTTTTCAAACATATGATGGCCTAACATCAATGCATACATTTCATTTGATGGCCTAACATCTGTTCAAATTGCATTTTTTAATACTAACCAAACTGCATTTTTTTTACCATCTCTAAAACAAAATTGAAATGTCTACAAAAAAGTCAAAGCAATCCAGCTACCTACTAACCTCACAGAGCAGCCTATTATCACATAACAGAGCCCTAATAACTATTTTAGAACAGATGAATCCAGCCACAGATGAATCCAGATTTGTGCTATAACATACAACTAAGTTAATAGATGAATCCAGTCGCTGTAACTGTTTTAGTACATTAAAGCATTTTAACTGAAACATCAAAACTGAAACATGTTGAACATTTTAAATAAAACACCCCATCTTGAAGATTCAAAACTAAAACATCACAAGCAAACAACCACACACACACACGAGATAAAGCAGCCAACACAAACACATTCAATAGTTCACATCTCCTATACACAAATTCAGTCCCATACACGTTTCTCACAGCTGCAGTTCTCTCAAAGTTCAATCCATTATCTCCTATGCAGTCCTAAACTCCACACATTCAAAGTTCAATCCAATATCTCCTATGCAGTCCCATCCAAACTCCACATATTCAACACGTCCAACTATAAAGAACGGCATATTCCAATAAAACATAATTGTCCCATGTAACTATAAAGAAAGGCATATACCAATAAAACAAAAACTATTGAGTCATATGTATAATTACCATTACACTCGCAACATGAGAGCTGGAAGAAGTTCCATTAACATCCGTGTAGCACTTCTTGAACATTTGTACACGAGTTGAAGAATGGCCTTGCTCCTTTGTCTGCATCATTCAATTTCTATAAGTAGTTAATAGAGGTCAACATATTATTCAATCTCACGAAGAATTTACCATATCATCACGAATTTGACAGTGTGGCTTCTTCCCTGTCCTATGATTCATGTTCTTCATATTTCTATTCCTTTTATTCTTCTCTGAAATTGCCTGAATTTAAAAAATTCAGTCATCAACAGATTTTCATGGACATCAATATATCAATCAAGAAAGAGTATAAGGATAAGTTCTTACCTTCCCTTCAGTTGAATCCCACCATTGAAGGAGATTAGTCCATTGAGCGTGAATCACACGATCATCGGTGCATGGAGTTTGGTGATGGATGTCTTTTTCTGCATCATACCATTCGTTCTTTAGTGATGCTTTCTAGGTCCTCCATTTTATGCCAATTGATCTTAGGATAGCAGGCTTAAGACTAGGCAGTACATTAAACTTCTCCTGCACATGGACAAGAAAATAACAAAACTCAAACACATATTACTATATACTGTACTTCAATATTAAATAAAAGCATTAAATACCTTCACAACATTGAACATCTCATTCTTGTTGTCTTGAGGAATCTGAGACCATGTTTTGATATCTATCGAAGTGTACATTCCATTCCTCGCTATGGTTCCCAAATATTCGGTCAATTTACTACGATTCGTTCCCACCGATTGTCCAACCTTATTGAATTCAACCTCCAAAGGTTTCGCATTTCAAGATTGGCCCCAAATAGAGGTCATATAGGTTGGTCCTCTCTTGCGAGTTGCTCACTTCTTCTTGTACTTACTTCTCATACAAAAATTTGAGTGAGGACTCATTAAGAAATACAAAAATATAGAAAGCATATGAGAAGCCAACAAATATAAATGTACCTTGACTTTCACTTTATTGCATGACTTGACCCTCAACCTCTTGTATAACATGCGCATCAGTAATTTCATTAACCTCTTGTACAACATGCGCATCGGTACGGCCATCAACACATTGGTTAGGTTGACTGGTACTTCTTCTTCTTCCCCTAGTTCTTGCCATACTTGGATTCAAATCTAGGATTCAAATGTTTGCATCAAAGATAAAAAATTTCATATCTAAAAAAATCCCCAAAAATACCACAAGACATTTATCAACTATATTAAAAAAAAAAAAAACAGCAAACAAACAAACAAAATGCATAGAAACATATTATATTACTTGAAACACGACATAAATAATGGAGCCATAAAACGTTGTATCTCATATTACAGCCATTAATTTTACACAACTTGGCCTGAATAGAAGGGTTCTCAAAACAAGTTTGGACAGCAAAAGCAACTTATAAAGTAAAGATTTATCAAGTAGATATAATTTCAACTTCAACTCCATTGACCCCTTCAGCAACCCAGCTGACTTCCTCATTTCCCAAATCTGCCTGGATGTTGCAACTTTCACTCTGCAAATAACTCTCAACATCAACTACAAACCCCATGTTATACACAGCTCTCGGATTTGTGGTTATAACAAGTTGCCAATTACTTTCAGTCAGGTCTCCAACATAAAAGACTTGCGTTGCTTGAGAAGCTAGAATGAAAGGCTCTTCATGGGGCCTAACATCAGTGAAATTGGCCAGAGTAAAGCCCTCAGCATCTTGTTTCAACGCTTTCCCTATTGATACCCAATCACATCTAAACAACACAACTCTACTCCCGTCTCTATAATCTAACTCAATCACATCTGTTAATTTCCCTAAATAAGATATATCACTTGAAATTTGATTTCTGTCTCTAACACTTGAGAAACTAGTTGTTGTTGCATTTACATAAACACCACTATTTTGAGTTTTTCTTTTATGTTCAACTTCTGCAGTATGATATCAAAAGCCGTTCACCAAGAACCTATCGTATTTAAGACCAATGCCATTGGGTCCTCTGGCCAAATGCTTCAAATCCTTAGAAATTATATCATCATCATTGAATTGCAATGCCTTCACCTAGGAAATCGATAAGAGTCAGTGTAAGCTTAAGTATCATTAAAGTATAACTTAAGCATGCTAATTGAGATGAATCTTACATAATTGCAAAACCAATTTGCAAATTCTTCACTATGGATGTGCTCAATTTCATGCAAACTTGCACGAGGATGCCTTTGCTCCACTAGTCCATAATGTTGGCTACATATACATACTATACATTAGTTAGGCGTAGCTTCATGGCCACTAATCTAATGAAGAATATAAATTCTCTCTCTTATACATACTCTATGTAAGGATTTACAACGTGAGAATTAAACAACATATATTGATGTACTATCTTCAATGTGCCTTTATCGAATTTTGTAGGAACTCATTTTCCAAGTGGACGTCCAGTTGGTTTGAAAATATCTAACCCAGCATAGGAATTGGCTTCATGATCGTCATTCCTACTTGGTCGGTTGAACTTTGTCTCCACATAGTCAGCAAGATATAACGAGCAAAATGTCAAACATTCCTCAACTAAGTACCCTTCAACAATAGAACCCTCTGGGTGACTCCTATTACGAACATAGGACTTTAACATGCTCAAATACCTATTTAAATTCAAGTTTCATATATTAGTTTCAATGCCATTGCTGCACATGTTTGAAATCGCAAGAAAGAATAACCTAACTATGAAATGAATGAAACGTGTACCTCTCTATAGCATACATCTATCGATAATGAATCGGCCCAGCTATCCCAGCTTCGAATGCTAAATGGACAGTTAGATGCATCATGATACTGAATGATGAAGGAGGGAAGACTCGCTCCAATTCACAAAGGATAACAACAATCTCTTACTCTAATTGAAACACTTTATTTGGATGAATCTCAGTACAACATAACTTTCTAAAGTATCTACTGAGCTTTATCAAAGGATAGCGGACAGTCTTAGGTAAAACTTTTCTTAGAGCGATTGGCAGCAATTGTTGCATCAAAATATGATGGTCATGGCTTTTAAGTCTAGAAAGTTTAGGTGGATTAAAGTGTACACACTTAGACAAATTGGCAGCGTATCCGTCCGGCACCTTAACACCTTTCAAAGTCTTGAAAAATGTCATTTTCTCCTTCTTACGTATTACAAAAGAAGCCGGTGGCAAATAAACTTTACCATTATCCCTCTCAACGGGATGAAAGTCGGATTGAATACCCATATCCTTTAAGTCGAGACGTGACTTAATGTCCCTTTTCTTATCCACGTCCAACAATATTTGCGCATATGGTTTCAGAAACGTTCTTTTCAATATGCATTACATCAAGATTATGGCGCATCAAATTGTCTTTCCAATACGGCAACTCAAAGAATATACTTTGTTTTTTCCAATTATGGGGCAATTGTTGGTTATCATTGACTGCCCTTCCAAATTTGATCTGTTTTTCATCTAACTCAAGCAATATCGTATCCCCATTCAATTTAAGGGGTGGCCTTCCATGTTCTTGCTGACCATCAAATGACCATGCATCATTTCAAAAATGATGATTAGAAGACAAAAACCTATGATGCCCCATGTTGCAATTCTTGGCACCATTCTTCAACCATTGTGATTTTTGTTTCCTTATGATAAATAGGACAGGCTAGCTACCCTTTAGTACTCCACCCCGACAAATTTACATAATTTAGAAAATCACTAATTGTCCACAACAATGCAGCACGTAGCTGAAAATTCTGCTTCGAAGATGCATCAAATGTTTGCACGCCTATGTCCCATAACTCTTTCAATTCAGCAATTAGAGATTGTAAATAAACATCAATATTATTACCAGGAGTAGATGGACCAGGTATCAACAATGATAATATGAAATATAGTTGCTTCATACACATCCAAGGGAGTAAGTTGTAAGGCATAAGTATCATAGGCCAAGTACTATGAGCAACATTCATATTTTTAAATGGATTAAAACCATCGGACACCAATCCCAACCTCACATTACGTGCATCATTTTCAAAATCTATATTTATAGCGTCAAAAGCTTTCCAAGCAGGTGAATTAGCAGGATGCCTTATTCGACCATCATCTATGTGCCCTTCTTCATGCCATCTCATAGAAGCCGAAGTCTTGGCTGACATGAATAGACGTTGTAGTTGAGGTTTCAAAGGAAAATGCCACAAAACTTTCTTTGCAATTTTCCTCTTCTTTTCTGTTGGGTTATTTTCAGAAATGACCCGCCTAAAATCTTTACACATTTTACAATCCTTCCATCCTTCTTTATCCCCCCAATATAATGTACAATTATTAGGGCAATCATCTATTTTTTGATAGCCTAAGCCCAGTTGCTTCATCATTTTTTCAGCTTCATAAAAAGATTTAGGAAGTTCAACACCTTCGGGCAATGCTTCTCTCAACAAATCAAGTAGTATATGAAAATGCTTGTTAGATCACTTCCTTGCGCACTTGAGATGAAGTAACCGAATGATGAAGGCAAGTTTAGAGAATTTATTACAACCTGGATACAAATCTTGTTGAGTTTCATTAATCAGTTTGTAAAATTTTTCAACATATGCGGAATTCAAATTACTTTCTTCATCTACATGGTGGGACCCCAAAAGCATCATGCAACATTGCTTCCATGTCATCAGGCATAGATGCTACATTATTTGAAATAGGCTTGAAGTGTAATATACTTAAACTAGGCATAAAGAGTTCTCCATGTGCTATCTAATATGTATATCCCTTAATAAATCCCGTAACAATCAAATGCTCCCTGGCCTCAACTTTTGTCCTCATTACTCCATTTCCACATTTCAAACAAGGACATAATATCATTCCATTTAAACTTGCGTTGTTCATTGCAAAGTTTAAAAACCTTTCGACTCCATTTTCATATTCAATGCAATTCCTTGAAAGTTTCATCCAACCCTTATCCATACTTTTGAAACTAATTATCCAACTTAAATGGCAGCAGCAAATGGAAGATAATTTACCTATGTTAGCATCACGTTAGAATATAAGTGGAGAAATCCCTAAAAAAAATAGCTAGCAATACCTATTACAATATATAGGAAGAAAATTCTACATAAGGTAAAGGCTTAAAACGCTACAACCTTAAAACGCTTATGATAATAACCCCTCGTCCTCTAACCAAGAGCAATGGAATAAGGCAAAAGCGGAACTTACTTTGGTTTGAAGTGTGAGAAAGACGTTTGGAATGATAAGAGTCAATTGTATGAATAAAGGAAGGTGATGGAAAAACTTCCTTTAAATAATAGTCCTCCAAAAAAAAAAAAAAAGAGTCAAAGCTAATACATTGAAAACCAAATTGCAGCCCAAACATGACAACTATGCAAAAAAGCCCTATTAATGGATATTCCATTTCTAGCATGACATGAGTACATAGGTGGAAGAGTATGTAGGGAGAACTAATTGGAAGAACTGAACTTGATCGAGAAACGTTAATTTTTAAAGTATGATAAGTCGCATTCGTAAGGTTGACAAAATATTGGAATCTGTATTTTTTAAGTTGGTTTGAGAGTGGTGCATCTTAGAGCCCCAAAGAACAAATTCAAAGGCTAGATACTCACAAGCATTTTGCAACAAAAGTGGAGACTTGCAAGCAGCATATAGAGAATCCTACCTCTTGTTTTAGGCAAATTTTTATCTCGAGACAACAATGTAGGTTATTGAATAGCCAATACATGAACGGAAATGAGGAGATCGACTTGATCTTGACTAGAAGACCCACAAAAGAAAAATGCTTTTAAGTAGAGGAAGAAAACATAATCCAGCTATTAGCCTAAGCATACAACAATTTTCAAAAAGAAAATCAACACCAAGAAGCAGCTGTTAGTTATACTACATAATCTAGCTATTAGTTAATCGAAAATCACACAATCAACACCAAGAAGCAACTTTAAAAGTAGATTTCAATCAAATATACCAATCCAGCTATTAGCCCAAGCATACTACAATTTTCACAACATCAATATCCCAGCTTATCCTATTAACAATATCCCAGCGTATAGTGATTCAAAAAATGATTCACAACAAGAATATCCCAACATACGGAGATCCAAAAAGAGTTTTACAACAACAACCTAGCAATTTTTGCACAACAACAATATGCCAACAACAATATGCATAGAAAACCGAATTCAACTGGCACAAATTCAAGCCTCTGAATTTCAATGGAAAACCGACTCAACCGCAAAAAATGAAACTAATAGATGGACAGAAATGCAAATCGACCAAAAAATACTTACCAGTCTAAAGAGTGTTGTACAGACCGCAGCTAAAAAATGCCTCTCTGCAATACTGAAACGCCAACACACAGTAGTAGAGCGAACTTTCTCACTTCAGCCGGTTGTGCAGAGAAGATGCTGCAACTCGCCCAGAGGAGTTTGGGCTGAAGAAGCTGCGAATGGCACTGTAGATTGTCTGATTTCCCTCACTGATTTGAAGGAAAAATCAGATTTCTCTCACTAATTTGAAGAAAAATTCCGATTTCCCTCACTGCCATTGTTGTTGCTCTCAATCAGCGCCTTTGGTTGAAACACAGCCCTCTTTGTTTTTCCCTCTAATGACTTGCACAATTTTTTTTAGTGAAGTGTTATGCGCGTGCCTGAGGTTCCGAAAGTGTTAGGAAAATTTTAATTTTTTTCTTTACACAAAATTGTGTCATAATAGTATATCACTTTAAATGAAACTAACAAAACTACGTCATATTGATTCAATATAATAACACTTAAAAAATTAGTGTCATTATAAGTATTATATTATTACACTTTATAAAAAGTGTCATTAAAAATATGTCAACAAAGTTTTTTTTTTTCTAGTAGTGGGTGGGATTCCCAATTATGATAATTTTCTGCACGTAAAGCTTGTAATCTGCAAGATCAAAATATAGAGACAGGCAATTACAGGATCTAATGATAAGCTAAGATGGAAGCCTTTTCTTATCTTAAATACTTCATATGCTCTTAGTTACGAATTTCTTTTTTTCTTTAACCAAATCTATTGTTTTCTTCAAATGTGCTCTCTTTTGTGTATGGCGATCCAACTTTCTATGAGAAACACGATCATATCCGCTAAGTATTTTTTCCACTGAATATACAACACTATTGAGACACATAAAGGAATCTGAAGAGATATGCCGTGCAATGATGCCTGTTGATCTGATCAAAAGAGTGAGCACTTAATTTTCATTATTTTGTATTTCAGTGCTTTGAGCTGCCCAGTGAAGTCTTTTGCCTAAAGATTTGTATCAATTGGATGATACAACAACCCTGAAGATCTGATTCTTGTTATGGGGCTTATATGTTGAATAGTTAATGGTTTTTAGCTAGCTTCGTATCATCACATTCGATTCATATCATCATAATATTTTTATATTATTTATATTATTAAATTTTAAATTCTTTTTAATGTCATTAATAATTTTTATTTAAACTATTCATTTATTTGTGGTTGAATTCTTTTTTATACTTTTTTTTTAACTTTTACTTTGTGGAAAAAAAACATTTCAAACAGAAAATATAAATGTAGCTAACCAGCTTATGCATACACTATCTACTAAAATGCATTTTTTTGATTGTGTTCTTAGTGAATGTTACCGAAATTTTTGTCATTATTGATGAGCTATTTATTTTCTGATTGTGTTCGGCTCGTGACTATTATCATTTGATGTGATCAGTAACACATGATCAACTCATTTTTTTAAAATTTATTTTTAATCAATAGCAGTATTAGAAGATATTTTTAATCAATAACTGTAGAAGTGCATACAGAACTCAAAAAAGGACAGAAAGGTGAAATAAATTTTGTCGGCTTGATTTTTTAATGTTTAGTTATTTTGGACCATTTTATTAGTCATGTACTTAGAAAATTTCTATTGGTTTCCAAGACTCTCAGTTTCTAAGCTTTGTTTTCAAGAATGGATCTGGGAACAACTTATTTGAAGGAAAATCTCAGTTTCTCATATGGAAAATTGATCAACGGCAATGTACTAAAGGAAACCAAGAGTTAGAGATAGTTGATTTCAAGGTGTTAAGTCTACTAATAATTCCAATTGTCTATAGTATCTTGTCGGGCTGTGCATATATCTATCAATTTTTTTTTTTTTTATCATGCCCAAGTCAAGTCAACGTGAGAACAATTTCAGAAGTTGCTCAAACATGCTAGTGGAGGTCCATTCGGGGCCTAGTCTATGCTGCAAAAGGAATTGTTGCACATATGCATCCTTCTAATCTATGCTGCAAAAAGAATTGTTTCACGGATTAGCCAACGGTGGCCTCATATACATGGTCGGTGAGCTGATTAATTATTTGGTTTCAAAGTCTTCACATATTTTACCTTGCCATGTTGCAATTTTCTGCGCAGCTTTTGTAGAATTCTGTAGTAATTGTTTCACTTCATACCAATTTTGCAAATTCCACCCAATCCGGGGAGACCAATAACTGTTTCACTTAGTATTAGCACTCTGTTTTGTCAAATTGATCTACTGAAATATATATGTTAAAAAAAATGTTTGAAACTTATATTCAATCATTCCAAAGGAAAAATAATGGATTTTCAGTCATGCTTGGCCATTAATTTATAATCTTTCTATGGATCACAAAGTACGTCTCACCTTCGCTATAATGCTAGTTAAGGATTTAACTATTTTATTTAAAGCATACTTGATATTGGTAGATGCAAATATCTCTATATTATAGTGACGAGGTTTGATAAATATGGAAGTCTACTGCATAACAAATACATATTATTTTTCCTATCATTGCCTTGTATTTATGAGCAATATCTCCTTATCAATTGTATCTCTTATAATGCTCATGCAGATTCCTCACTTGAGATTTATATATAAATTGATATAAGTACTTGGCATGTAAACAGATTTAATTCAAGAGGGAAAGGATATGAAATATTTTCACTATATATTTGGAACTCATTTCAGATCGTAAAAATAGATATATTTGTTAATTTTCTGAATATCATATCAAACTTATATCTGAAACTCTGTTATGCAAGTAAGGAGATGTTCTAAAGCCCAGCTCACTAAAATTGAGCTACTTGTAGGTAAAAGCTAATGTTAAAATATATTAGCTGCTAATATTGAGATTCATCATCCCCATGAGTTTTCTCTTGTTATAGTTAGCCTTGAAGCATGCTTATCTTAGTCTCTTTGTTTGGTCCTCCAAGTGCTTATCAGGGATTTCTTCCATCAACTTCTTCTCACGTTCCAATATCTTAATAGCTTCTTTCAATTTCTTCTCAGCCATATATCCTCCTTCTTTGTTATTTCGCATCTCCTACAAATCTAAAGGCATCCCCTGAACTTTCTTGATTTGGTTCTCTAAACTCTTCAACTTTCCGTGAGACCATCGACGAATTCCCAACCCCCTACATCTTTTCTTGAGAATGGTTAGGTCAACATTTAGTTCTTTGGCCGCTCAAGTGAGTGGCATGTAAAAGTATTTCGAAATAGTTACTTTTGATAATGTCTTGGAGCTATTGCCCTTCTCCTCTTTATGCCTTCTGATCATCTTCTTTTTTACAGGAACTTCGTCTGAAGTGATACCTTTAAGATGCATTTCATGATTGCTCACTCCGAATTCATTTCCAAGACCACTCCATATTTCTCCTGGAAAAAGAAAAATAATCTCAGTTTAGGTAATTCCCATAAATGGAAGTCTTTGTAATTTTCTAGAATCACAAGTTCTAATATATGATAACCTTGAACCATATTCTGGTTTTGTTCAAAATTCATTAGGGAATAGAAAGGATCATACACAAGCATATCCTCTATTACAGGAACAGTATCAAAAGTAGTCTCTTCAATGGGCAGATCAAATTGAAAATCAAAAGTAGTCTCCTAAATGGGCAGATCAAATTAGAAATAAAAAATAGCATGCCCAGAACTTCCACTGATTCACATCTCAACAAACCCAAAGAGAGTTTAGTTTCATTATCAAGCACATTTTCAGATGAAGAAGACGGGTGAAAAGCCAAAAAAAAAAAAAAAAAAGGTCCTCAAAAGTATCAAACCTGAAATCAAGAGGAAGTGGTGGGCTTTGAAAGGAAAACATATCAAAATCTTCTGTGTGAGGAACAGAAGACTCCATGAATATATCTAGTCCCTGAGAAGAAGACTGAAGAGATAAGGAGGAAGGTATATATGTAGTAGAGGAAGAGACAAGGAGAAGGGATGAATGTATTTAATATTATCTCGTTTTACATGTACTACTATTTCTAATAGATTCTTTGGCATTTCCTACTTGTTATATATGTAGTATTACTTCTCTTGTGGAGTTTATGGATTATTTATGATTTCAATGTTCAAGAGTTGATTTTTATTTGTTTGACATTAAGCAAATTGTGTTTTATTGTGATTAGTAATGAATGAGTTGAACGGATTGTATTTGGTTTGAAATTGCAGGTGGATAGGCCTAAATACTAAATCAACAATTTTTTTTAAAAAAATTAATCAAAACCATCATATTTGCTTATACAATGCGAAGGTTTGGTTAAAAAAAATAATTAAAAAAAACTAATACGATGGCCACAACCGTCGTATTTGGTTAAGGCTTAACAGACATAGTCGTCGTATTTGTTGATCAAATACTCTGGCCGTAGTCATCGTATTTGCTGATCAAATATAACGGCCAAAAGTCATCGTATTTGCTCTAGTTGTAGCCATCATATTTGCTTTGGTCGTAGCCATCATATTTGCTCATCAAATACGACAGTTTTATTAACCTAATATGACGGTGTTTCGAATCGTGTCAATAAACCTTTTGGCTAATAAAAAACGATCCTTTTGTATAGCCGTCGTATTTGCCATCGTATTAGCCTAATATGACGATTTTATAGCCGTCATATTTGATACTTATTTTAGTAGTGAAGATAGAAGTAATATTCAAAGGATTCTTTCGGATATCCAACAAACAAATATTTGTTAGACTTACTTTCAAATTTGTCTGACCGCAAATCCTTAAATAAGATAACTTTGGTCTCTTATCAAAGAATAACTCATAAGGATTGGTATCAACCGTTTTTTTCGGAACTCTGTTCAATATGTAAATAGCAGTCTCCAGTGCATATCCCTAAAATGATTTTGGTAACTCTGCAAAAGCCATCATGGTTCGTACCATATCTAGAAGGGTTTAATTCCTTTTCTCAGATACACCATTATGTTGAGGTATATGTAGTGGAGTCCATTGAGATAATAACTCATTATCTCTAAGATAATTTAGAAACTCTTGACTTAAGTATTCACCTCATCGATCGGATCTAAAAGTTTTAATGCTCTTGCCAAATTGTTTCTCTACTTCATTATTGAAGCCTTTGAACTTGTTAAATGCTTTAGACTTGTATTTCATTAAATACAAATACCTATATCGTGAATAATCATCGACAAAGGTTATAAAGTAGTGATAATCTCATCTTGCTTGTATAGACATTAAGTTATATATATCTGTATGTATTAGTTCTAATAACTCTTTAGCCCTTTTTCTTTTTTCAGAAAATGGAGTTTTAGCTATTTTACCAAGTAAACAAGTTCTCATGTGTCATATGATTCATAATCAAATGACTCAAAGTCACCCAACTTATATAACTTAGACAAGCGTTTTTCATTTACATGGCCTAAACGACAATGCCATAAGTAAGATAAAATTGAATTATCTTTTCTTTATTTCATTTCATTTATATTGAGAATTAAATTATCCATATCTAGAACATTGATGCGTTCAGACTTGGGTATAAAAATCATACAAAACTAAGCACATTCCCAATCAAGTTCAAATTAAAATGTTAAACCCAAATCACACATATGAGCCAGCGTACTCATCATTAACTGAGCATAGGGTTAAAACAAGTGACGATCCTCAATGAACAAGTAGACATTAATTACCCTTCTTTCATTGTTTAACCGACTCAATAAAGTGAAAAACAAATAAAAAGGAAATTAAAAAGGAAAATAAAAATAAAAATATGTATATGTCAAGGATGTAGATTTATGTATCTCGACCCATTGTTTAGACAAACATGATCTTAAAGAACTTAACCATTATCATAACCAATCATTCTCTTAGCACCATGGAGAATGATGGTAGACTCACTTTGATGGTCAATCCATGAAATCACTATCTCCTAGATAAATTAGAATTACTTGGTCCGTCTCAACTAATTCATCCAAAAGACGTATTAAACACAATCCTTAATTAAATTCCCTTGGTCTTGACGAATTTAGAACATGAAATTAATCAATGAACCCTTAGTCTCAGAAGACATCACTTAATCTTCAATTACCAGTTCTTAAACAATCAACCCCCTTTGGTCTAGCAAGTCAATTGTCAACAGAATATGAAACTAATAAATCGAAACACCCATCAACCCCCTTTGGTCCAGCAAGTCAATGGATAGAATCAACAAACTAATCTCGTAATAAGCATAAGTAATTGAATACCAAGAATAATAACAAATTAATCAAAAGATCAAATAACTCTAGAAATCATGAATATCTAAAACAAAGTCAAATTACAATAAAATAATTAACATATTATTGTTCAAGAAAAAGAAAACAAAGTAAAAGAGATAACTCATAGACAAGCCTCCTTCTTCTTCCCTTAAAAACTTTCTTGTACAACCCTCCTTGAACTTTGAAGAATTCTCCTTGGACTGAGTGATTTTCTATGATAATCAATTAATTCTCCCATTTTCCTTGTGTTTTCCATCTATTTATAGGCTTAAGAGGTGCCTAAACTCGTAGGTACAAAGCTCTTGGTCGAGTAGAAGTTGGAAGCTGCTAAAACTCTTCAGATTTTCAAAAACGCATAAAAAGATTGCAGCACCGCCTCAGGGACAAACCACAGCCGGCACCACCTTGGTCCTTCGGAGCCGACGCTGCCTTGGTTCTGTTTCTCCACTCTTCCGCTGATTTTTCTCCGAATTGTGTGCATACGTTCCAGAGTGCAGCCGGCGCCGGTTCTAGCCTTGCAGTTGGCACTGCCTCTGCTCTGCTTCACGATGGTTTTGCTTTGTTTTACCCAAAATCCTGAAGTAATGACCAAAATACCTTTCCAATGATAAAATCTCAAATATGAAAGAATATGACTAATTATTTTACAAAATGTATTATAAAAGAGCCTCAAATAACTAAGCAAAGTATAACCAATTTAGTTCCTATCACATTCCCCCCACACTTTACTCTTTGCTTGTCCTCAAGCGAAGTATCAAGAACAAGTAGGAAAAACACAAGGTTTTAATCACTCAATCAATTCCAAAACCATATCTTCAATGCTTTCTTTATTCATGAACATCAAACATATGATACTAAATCTTTCACAGCCAATGCAAGACTTATGTAGTGATAAATGACTTAGCAGAACCATCTCAATACTTTACAATATTCTCAAACCATTGGAAAGAAGTCAGTTTAAAAAGAGTATACATTCCATATGATTACTTTTCATACACTCTCTCCACTAATCCGAGACATATCATGATTCTACTTAGATCCAATAGGACTTTTAAGCTTGTAATGTAAGACTAAAGGTTTGTAATGTGGCTTAGCAAACGAAGGATATAGGAACATCAAAAATCAAAGAAAAACTGAGAGTAAGCAAGAAAAGGATACCCAAAGTAAACCTATAATTCCGAACTCTTCTTACTCTCCTATATAACGAATCAATCAAACCATAACCTTATATAACAACCCTTATGTATTTCAAGCAAATCCTGCATTTTTTCTCTTTTTCTTTCTTTTCTTTCACCTCTTCTTATCATCAACTCTTTTCCTCACAAGATCACTCAATTTTCCAGCAATGGTGTCAAGTGTTTTATATGAACTTACTTTTACAGTTCACTCACAATCCCTTTTGTGATCTTTTCCATTCTTTTTTTCCACTGCTTTTTCAATTCTCTCTTCTATTGTTTTCATTGCTGATGTTCTTTTCTTTTTCACTCACTTTTCTTTCTAGCAACTTGTTGTTTTCTCTTTTTACTTCCTCTATTTTCTTTTCTTCTTTCTCATCTTTTTTAGCTCACTATTCTTTTCTTTCTCAATTTTTTTTCAACTTCTTCCTTCCATTCCACTTCCTTTCTTTTCCTAGCTCCACTTGTAATTGATCCATGACTGAGAGTAACAAGTCATGATCTCCATCCTTGCATTTTTTCCAACGTACATATACTTTCATCCTTCAAGAGCATAAAGATTTGGAAATTATACAAACTCTCAGCACAAGGAATGGCCAAAATATCGTGACGGATTTTAAAGAAAGAAATCACCAATTTAGGCTCAAAATAGGCACTAGGAATAATATAACAATAGGTAGGATTGAAAAGTTCAAACTATCCAAAGAAGGCCTATTACCGTCATCCCTAAGTTAAATCATGAATGTCTTTCTTATTTCGCTTCGAGAAGTATTCAAGTAAGTTCTAAAATGTTACATGAATTTTAGAAAAAAACAGGTTTAAGAATAATGCACAGCATTTGATCAAGAACTACTTTGTCCAAGTGAGTGCAAAAAGTCATGCATAAGCCATCAATGATCTAGAACATATGCTCTATAATCCATCACAAAGACATGCACTAAAAAAATACAGCTTGAAATTGAAAATTTTTGAAAAATTTGAAAAATCCCGCGTGCAAGAATATGTATAGAAGAATTGTCAATCAAACCACTCCTCCACACTTAAATTGGACATTGTCCTCAATGGACAAATAAATATAATCAAAACAACCAATACCATGGGACCAAACAAAATAAAGGAGAAGAGATAGGAAAAACAAACTTCCATTCATTGTGGCGTACAAGAGCTGAATGCATAAAGAGGGAGGCAGCATCAACGTACCTAAAAAAATACAAAAGAAAATACCAAAGCATAACAACTAGAAAAGAAAATAAAGCAAAGACAAACGAAATAGAGATGGCCAGAAAACAACCGCTGCTTGGGAAACCACACATTTTCTATGTGGATTCGTCAAAGAGCATGTCCACCTATTCGAGATGTGGAAGACTGCCACCTGCATAACGTTTCACCCTATGGCTATTGACTTTGAAAGTGCCCCGAGTGGGGTGAGTGAGTTCGAGGGTGCCAAAAGGGCCGATCTTACTTAACGTGAATGGTCCTAACCACCGAGGTTTCAACTTGCCGGGAAAGAGTTTTAAACGAGAATTGAATAACGGTACTTGCTTGCCTGGTTCAAATTTAGGTTGGTAAGTGATATGCTTGTCGTGCCACCGTTTGACTTTCTCCTTGTACTGTATGGAATAATCATAAGCATCGTTTCGCAATTCCTCCAAGGTTGTGAGTTGAAGTAACCTGGACTTCCCAGCTAACTCAAGATTAAGGTTAACTAGTTTTATCGCCCAATAAGCCTTACGTTCAATTTCAACGGGTAAGTGATAGGATTTACCATAAACTAACCGAAACAGAGTTGTACCAATCGGTGTCTTAAAGGCTGTTCGATATGCCCAAAGGGTATCATCTAATTTTAAGCTCCAATCTTTCCAAGTATGATTGACAGTTTTTTCCAAAATTCGTTTGAGTTCTCTATTAACCACCTCAACCTGTCCACTTATTTGCGGGTGATATGGGGTAGCCAATCTATGGTGCACACCTAGGTTTGTGAGAACTTTTTTCATTTGTGCATTACAAAAATGAGTCTCCCTATCACTAATGAGGACCTTAGGCACACCAAAACGAGTGAAAAGTTTTTTTAGAAATTTAACCACCACCCTTACATTATTAGTGGGTAAGGCTTGGGCTTCTACCCATTTAGAGACATAATCCACTGCTACTAAGATATATTTATTTCCTAAAGAACTAGGAAAAGGTCCCATAAAGTCTATGCCCCAACAGTCAAATACTTCATATGCTTGAAAATTTTGTAATGGCATCTCATTAGATTTTAAAAGGTTACCTGTGCGTTGATACCTATCACAATTTTGAACAAACTTGTGGGCATCTTTAAACAACGAGGGCCAATAGAATTTGGCGTCTAGCACCTTTCGTGCAGTGTTGTTGGCTTGGTAATGACCTCCAACAAATCCTTCAAGACAATGTCGAAGAATATCTTCCCCTTCCCTAGAATCTATACATCTCCGAATGATTTGGTCCGCACAACACTTGAACAAATATGGATCATCCCAGAAATAATGTCGTATGTCGGAGAAGAATTTCTTCTTTTGATGTGTCATGAGGTCTTTTGGGGTAATTCCTGCAGCTAAGTAATTAGCAAAGTCGGCAAACCATGGCGGGGTTTGGATCTCACCTTTTATGAGCAAGAGTTGCTCATCCGGAAAAGCGTCATCAATGTCTTCGTCTAGCAAGGATTCTAGGTTTGGATTATCCAATCTTGATAGATGATCGACAGCCAAGTTTTCTATCCCCTTTTTGTTCCTAATCTCCAAATCAAATTCCTGCAATAATAGAACCCATCTTAGCAATCTTGGTTTGGAATCATGTTTGGTTAGTAGGTACTTCAGGGCCGAATGGTCCGTATATATAATGACTTTGGACAAAATAAGATAAGAGCAGAATTTATCAAAGGCAAACATTATGGCTAGCAACTCTTTTTCTGATGTTGTGTAATTTTCCTGTGTATCCGTTAGAGTCTTGCTGGCATAGTATATCGGTTGGAAGTGCTTGTTCTGTCTTTGTCCCAATACTGCACCAACTGCAAAGTCACTTGTATCACACATTAGTTCAAAGGGAAGAGACCAATCTGAGGAAATTATAATGGGTGAATTAATCAATTTCTCTTTAAGTATGGTAAAAGCGTTGAGACATTTATCATAAAAATTAAACACAGCATCCTTTTCAAGTAAAGAAGTAAGAGGTTTCAAAATTTTTGAGAAGTCCAAGATAAACCGCCTATAGAAACCTGCATGACCAAGAAAGCTCCTTATAGCTTTTACCGAAGTAGGAGGAGGTAGCTTCTCGATTACTTCAATTTTTGCTCTATCGACCTCAATACCCTTCTTTGAAATTTTATGCCCTAGCACAATACCTTCTTGTACCATAAAGTGGCACTTCTCCCAGTTAAGCATGAGGCTAGTCTCTTCACATCTCGTGAGCACCTTTTCAAGGTTAGATAAACACAAGTCAAATGAATCACCAAAAACTGAGAAATCATCCATAAATATCTCCATGATGTCCCCTACGAGTCCTTCAAATATAGCTTCCATGCACCTTTGGAATGTTTCGGGGCCATTGCAAAGGACAAATGGCATCCTACGATATGTAAAAGTACCATATGGACACGTGAAAGTGGTCTTTTCTTGGTCCTCCGGATCTATGAGAATTTGCAGGTAGCCTGAGAATCCATCTAAGAAACAATAATACTCATGTCCGGCTAAGCTTTCCAACATTTGGTCAATGAAAGGAAGAAGGAAGTGATCTTTTCGAGTGGCTTTGTTTAACATCCTATAATCTATGCAAAATCTCCAACCCGTGACCAATCTCATAGGGACTAACTCATTTCTATCGTTGGGGCTCACCGTCATTTCTCCCTTCTTTGGTACTACTTGAGTAGGACTTACCCAGCTGCTATCTGAAATAGGGTAAATGATGCCAAAATCTAAGAGCTTAACCACCTCACCTTTTACCACTTCACTCATATGTGGGTTCAACCTGCATTGAGGTTGTACTACGGGTTTTGCACTTTCTTTCATCAAGATCTTGTGTGTGCAAAAGGATGGACTAATACCTTTAATATCAGTGATCTTCCAAGCTATCACCCTTTTATATTTTCCCAACAGACTTACTAGCTTGGTCTTTTGTCCTGCCTTGAGATTTTTAGCAATGATGACGGGCAACTTATGATCCTTAGCTAAGAACACATATTCCAAATGCTCGGATAGGTCTTTTAAGTCTACTTCGGGAGGATCCTCTATAGATGATTTTATTCCCCCCAAACTGCGCTTTTCTACGTCCAAATTCTGCCTCCCATCCTCGATATGAAATTCCTCCAAATATACCATTGATGTTTCCATCAATTCTTCCTCAATAGATTCCTGCATCATCTCAAAAATTGGTTTGTCAAGAATATCAACTCTTAGACACAAATCATCAGAAGTCATAGGTTGTTGCATGCTCTTGTGGATTCGAATCATGACTTCCTCATCCCCAACCCTCAGTGTTAACCTCCCCCCATGGACATCAATTAATACTTTTGTTGTAGCTAGGAAGGGTCTACCTGAGATTAAGGGGACTTTAGAATCTCCATCCATGTCAAGAATAACAAAATCCACAGGAAATATGAATTTATCAACTTTTACCAACATATTTTCAATGATGCCCCTAAGGTATTTGATAGATCGATCTGTGAGTTGAATACTCATCCTAATGGGTTGTGGTTCTCCTAGGCCTAGCCTTTTAAATATTTTATATGGTAGTAAATTAATGCTAGCACCTAGGTCAGCTAATGCATTATAGACATGAAGAGTGCCAATTAGACATGGGATAGAGAAACTTCCTGGATCTTCCGCTTTTTGGGGCAAACTTGAGTTGTCCTGTAGGATGGCTGAGCATTCTTCATTGAGGACTACTATAGACAATTCTTCTAGTTGTTTTTTGTTGACAAGCATGCTTTTGAGGAATTTGGCATATTTGGGTATGTGGATTAAGGCTTCACTGAAGGGAATGTTTATGTGCAGTTGTTTAAATACCTCTAGGAATTTATTGAACTGAGCATCTTTTCGGGCTTTGTGTAGACGAGTAGGATATGGTACGTTAGGCTGAAAAGTAGGTTTTTCGGGAGGTGGACAGGGGATAGTCAGCGCCAGTTCCAGTGCTTCAGCCGGCTCCGGTTCCATTTTGTGTTGTATCGTTTCGGCATTTATGGATATCCGGCGCCGGTTCTCTTCTTCCAGCCAGCGTCAGCCTTCATCTGGCCTGTCTAGTAATTCTTTTCCACTTCGGAACGTGATAGCAGCTGTTTCCATACTGGCTAATGGTGTGAGTTCATGAGATTTTATTACCTTATCCGTCAAAAACCAGATTTGTTGTTCCATGCTGCAGATCATTGAGTCGAATTTCTTAAATATGGAATCAATTTCTTGAAAACGCCTCGTAACATGCACTACAAATTTACCAACTAAGGTTTCAAGCTCTATTGATTCTGGTGCTGTGAGTGTTCCTTCCGATGCGTGATGGAGGTACTGCCCCCTGTTCGACCTTCTTAGATCCCATTTCGCCATTTCTCCTGAACAAGGAGATGAGTTAGACATGGAATCTACAAGAGTATGCAGTTAGTTTAAAAAACGTAGTCTAAGTTGATTAGTTTAAGTTAGGTTACACAGTTATACAAGAATACACGAAATACAATAGATAGCACCGTTTTGCAGAAAGAACGAATAAACATATTTACCTATTGACATATTTATATGTTTACATGGTTAAATCAACAAAATTCGAGTTTTCATACTGTTGTTCCCCGGCAATGGCACCAAAAACTTGATGCGTTTAGACTTGGGTATAAAAATCATACAAAACTAAGCACATTCTCAATCAAGTTCAAATTAAAAATGTTAAACCCAAATCACACATATGAGCAAGCGTACTCATCATTAACTGAGCATAGGATTAAAACAAATGTCGATCCTCAAGGAACAAGTAGACATTAATTACCCTTCTTTCATTGTTTAACCAACTCAACAAAGTGAAAAATAAATAAAAATAAAAATAAAAAAGAAAATAAAAATAAAAATATGTATATGTCAAGGATATAGATTTATGTAACTCAACCCATTGTTTAGACAAACATGATCTTAAAGAACTTAACCATTATCATAACCAATCATTCTCTTAGCACCATAAAGGAAGAAGGTAGACTCACTTTGATGGTCAATCCATTAAATCACTATTTCCTAGATAAATTAGAATCACTTGGTTCGTCTCAACTAATTCATCCAAAAGACGCATTAAATACAATCCTTAATTAAATTCCCTTGGTCTCGACGAATTTAGAACATGAAATTAATCAATGAACCCTTGGTCTCGGAAGACATCAATTAATCTTCAATTACCAGTTCTTAAACAATCAACCCCCTTTGGTCCAACAAGTCAATTGCCAACAGAATATGAAACTAATAAATCGAAACACCCATCAACCCCCTTTGGTCCAGCAAGTCAATGGATAGAATCAACTAACTAATCTCGTAATAAGCATAAGTAATTGAATACCAAGAATAATAACAAATTAATCAAAAGATCAAATAACTCTAGAAATCATGAATATCTAAAATAATGTCGAATTACAATAAAATAATTAACATATCATTGTTCAATAAAAAGAAAACAAAGTAAAAGAAAGAACTCATAGACAAACCTCCTTCTTCTTCCTTTAAAAACCTTCTTGTACAACCCTCCTTGAACTTTGAAGAATTCTCCTTGGACTAAGTGATTTTCTATGATAATCAATGAATACTCCCATTTTCCCTTATGTTTTTCATCTATTTATAGGCTTAAGAGGTGCCTAAACTCGTAGGTACAAAGCTCTTAGTCGAGTAGAAGTTGGAAGCTGCTAAAACTCTTCAGATTTCCAAAAATGTGTAAAAAGATCGCAGCACCGCCTCAAGGACAGACTACAGCCGGCGCCGCCTTGGTCCTTCCAAGCCGGCACCACCTTGGTTCTGTTTCTCCACTCTTCTACCAATTTTTCTCTAAATTGTGCGCATACATTCCAGAATACAGCCGGCGCCGATTCCAGCCTTGCAGCCGGCGCCGCCTCTGCTCTGCTTCGCAACGGTTTTGCTTTGTTTTACCCAAAATTCTGAAGTAATGACTAAAATACCTTTCCAAGGGTAAAATCTCAAATATGAAATAATATGACCAGTTATTTCACAAAATGTATTACAAAAGAGCCTTAACTAACTAAGCAAAGTATAACCAATTTAGCTCCTATCAAACATATAAACCATTAACCAAAGTTGCAGAACCATAATGGATATCATTTAATGACAAAGAACAACATTTATTCTTAAAATTTAAATAAAATCTAAATAAGTCTAAACAAGCAACTGAGATAATGTTTTTCAATAAAACTATTACAAAATAGTAGTTTTGGAGTTCTAAAATTAATCTAGAAGGTAGATTAAGATGATAAGTCCCCACAGCTAGTGCAGCAACTTTTGCTTTATTTGCAGCTCGCAAGTCCACATCGTCATTTTCCAGCCTTCTACTGCCTTTTAGTCCCTACAAATTATTGTATAAATGAGATCCACAACCGGTATCCAATATCCATATCTCATTACTAAAGACAGTATTAATCTCAATCATAAACATACCAGGAGTAGAAGTAGAAGTACTTGCAAGCTTCTCATTCTCCTTTTTTTCCTTCACAGTCTCCAAGTAGGCTTTGAAATTATGCCTCTAATGGCCTATCTTGTCATAAAGATGACATGGGCCTTTAGTGATTGCTTTCTTGTTCTTCACGCCTCCTTTGGGCTTAGTAGGATTTTTCTTCTTCTTCTTAGAAACTAGATTCTTAGAAGACGAAGAACCCACTAGCAAGATCGCCTTATCATCCTTCTTCATAGATGATTCAGCAGTCTTAAGTAGATTAATAAACTCAGGTATAGTGGTCTTAATATTGTTCATGTGGTAGTTAATTACAAATTGTGAAAAACTACTTTGTAATGATTGTAGAATTAAGTCAACACTTAAATTGTGATCTATTACGAAACCAAGAGACCCAAGTTTTTCAATATAACCCAACATCTGCAGCTCATGAATGGCCACTGAAGCACCCTCAATGATCTTAGGGTGGAACAGTTGTTTAGAGATCTTATATCTCTCAATTCTAGCTTGTTTATCAAACAGCTCTTTAAGATGGATGATAATGGTTTGAGCATCCATATGCTCATACTATTTTTGTAACTTAGGAGTCATTGACGCCAGCATAATACATGATGTAGTGTCACTGTCCTCCTTGTGCTTCTTGTGGACAGTGTGCTCATCAGTAGGAGCATCTTGGGCTGGAGGTGGCGAAATAGGAGCATCTAGCATGTAGAGCAACTTTTCTGACTTGAGAATGATTCTCAAGTTTCTATACTAGTCCAAATAGTTTGATTCGGTGAGTTTATTTGTTTCTAAGATGCTACGTAGGTTTATGTTTGTCAACATGATGCAAGTGATATAGATGTAAAGATAGAGTAATTAGAATATGTATATGCTCATGATATGCAAGTAATTAGGTCTTTAATTAAATGTATATTTATTCCACTATTTTACTCAAATCAATAGCCCCCACTATTGACTCTAGAAAGTCCATTGGAAGCTTTCCTAGTGGACCAGTATCCAAATTCCTTAAGAATGATCTTGAGTTAGCCTAACAAGCTACTCTTAAGTTCAGTGGTAGGTGTCCAATACCAATTACATCAAATGTAATTACTGTATCATTAAAGTATTTAATACTATCCTAACCTTACCTCTAATATTCTTTATGCCTGTGTTAGTTAAACCCAATCCATTAATCAAGAATTAAATTTCGTAGCTTGAACATACTCAATGTCAAGTAGGCTTAGGTATGCCCAACAATCTGGTCTCAAAAAAGAGCTCTCATTTTTACTATATTAATGAAAGGCACTAGATTTGATATTATTTAAGGAATTTATTCCTTTTAGTTGTCTCATCGTTTGGCAAGCATATAACTTATCAATAAGCAGTATAAATTGATAAATATTGTAATAAACAATTACGTGGCATGGTTCTGGACTTTCTAAATTAATTTTCTGGAGGCATCAAGGAAATTAACGTGGTCAACCCTATGTGTCTATGCATCATTTAAGTAGAATATCTTACCATCTCGTTTCGTTTTGATTGCCATCTTCAAAATCTTATAAATAAAATTCTACCTCAATCTAACCTATATAAACTAATTATATAATATCCTAAAGGAAGAAACCTCGAGTTACATTCGAGGGGTAGTTAGATGAGAAGAGAATTATACAAGAATTTGAGATAAGGTAGGACGCGCAAGCCATATTTAATTAAAACAAAGCGATAAAAATGCATGAACAGATAAGTTTGGTCTTAGTCCATAAATATCCACCATGCCAATAAAACATGCTTAAAATACAGTATAAAATATCCAATACACAATCATCCAAAATCAATATTTTGGAGAAATCTGGGTCCAAAATTAAATTTTAAAAAGTTCTAGGCCGAAATTAAATTTTTAAAAAATTATAGATCCTACATGTAATTTTAAAAATATTTTTATCGAAAATCATATGTTTCAAATAAATTATAATCATTATTAGAACCTATTCTCAAAATTAGAAAAGATATATTTTTTTAAAATTTTATAAAGGAGTGCTAAAACAAAGTGCACCTCGCGCCAGGTGGGTAGAAGGTACCCAGCGCCAGGTTTGCTCTGGAGGTACGCACAAGGGAAGAATAGAGTGTACCTAGAGCCAGGTGGGTCGAACATACCTAGCACCATGTATGCTGTGGAGGCAGAAAAAATACTACTTTTCATCTTCTTCCCCGAATTTTTCTGCAAATTTTTCATGAACAGCAACGAGATTTTCAGACCATTCAAAACAATTTTGATATCAAGCATTGTTAATCAATATTAACAACCAACTATAATCTATATCACAATTTAAACAACAATCCAAATTGTTGAATCAAAAGCTGAATTACAGAAAAATCTAACGCTAAAACAGACCCACATGAAAACAACTTCCCAACCATTTTTCAATGACCCAGATACTCTTCAAACTAGAAAACCTAGACACACCATACAAAGTAGTAGACATACAATCACCATGATCATATAGTTACATGCTCAGAAATGATTTCAAGGTGATTAAAGAACCATTAAAACACAAACACAAAGGCTCTGATACTACTGTTGGGATTTCATCATGCTTATCAAATAAGAATGTAGTGGAAATAACTATGAAATCTATGGCCAAGGATCACGGGTTTGTAATTAAAGATATTATCTTCTATGGCAGGAAAATAAAATTTTCTTGCGCCAACCAAGGAACTAATTCCTCTATTTTGATAGTCCACACGGTGCCACTATAATCCAAGAGTAGGATTGTCACTAACAGTAATCCACACAAGGTTGAATTGCTCACAAAGCCGTTTAAAATTATGCTAGTAGAAGAGGAGCGGCTAGGTTTTATTTGGAGAAGAATAAGGATGAAGAAGGAGAAGGAATGTCCGCCTCTCTCCCTTTGTTTTTCCAACATCTGCACAAGGGAACAATTCCCATATTTATAGTTTTTTAGGATTTATGTTAATTGTAATTAAGTCTTCTAAGATTCAATATCTACAATTGGGCCCTTAAAGTTTATATAATTGCAACCAAGTCTTATAAATTATAACAAAATTATAATTCACCCATAAATATATTTTCTTCTCTTAATTAACCCTATAATATTATCAAATAATATATATTGGGCATTCAATCCTTTATTGTGTGTGACCCATTATGTTTTTTGATTTTTTCGGTAGCATAATATAAATTAATTCTAACAGTCTTAGAATTAATAATCCTAAATAAAATATAGGATTACTTTATTAATTCTCTAATTAATAAATTCATATTTAGAAGATCTAGAGTGACATCTAGCAATGACTCTTGATCACCAAAAAGTCCAAAAAGTCAAGTAGCTTGACGTGAACCTTTCAATAGTAAATAACCAGTGCAATAAACTCCTTTTACCATGCTATATCTCATTCAGTCGAGATCATGGAATTAGTACCAACTCCATCCAGAATATTATTAATTCTGGCCCGAATATTTTAGCATTTGTTTAAGGAATCTATTACTCGATATGTGTATTAACTTGAATCTATTTCCAACACATAATCGCCTTAGCCAAGGAATTCATGAGTAATGATTTCTACAAGTAGCCCTGAGATATACTTTCCTACTATTAGGAGTGGTGAATCATTTATGGACCCTCTCAGCTATTTTCGTTTACCTTAAATTGTACGTAATATCCATCCCATAGGTGGTCCTTGTAAGACTCTAAAGATTAGAATCAAAGTATAACGCTTGATAAACAAAATACCTTGGAGATCTCAAGTCTAAGGATATTTGCACACTTGTTGTAATGAGATTCTATCACGGACACTCAATAGCTTATCCAACTGATTATATCATAGCTAGGTCATCTAATGAACTTGTTCATATAACAAGCATCTATATATTAATCTTAAGTATTACAATACTTACGATTATGAGAACCACCAGTTGATCCAATCAAGGGATATAACATGTGCTAGTATTGGTGTATTAATAATGTCACATCTCATTAATACTATGACTAGAGATTATTCAAGTACAAACACTACATAGTATAGTAGGAATCTCACATTATGATCTCTATCATGATTTTCTTAACACTGTGTTGTATTAGGGACTTTATCAAACAGTTTATACATATATTCAGATATAACAATCAAACTATAAGATAAAGAATGCCTCTTTTATTAATTATTATGCAATATACATGGTACAAGTGATTGCCTCTAGGGCACAATACTAACACTTAGGCTCCCACCTTACTTTACCCAAATTTTTAGTATTTAGTCAATAAAATAAGAAGAGATAAATAAGATACTAACCTAATATACTAGAGAAAAAGTCAAGTTGCACAAGAAACGTGACAAGGATAATCAATAAGTGAAAATAAGGAAAAAAAAGACATGTAAATGGATAAAAATCCTTGAATACACAATAATGATTGACTAGCTATTCTCTCAATTAATTATTATCTTGTCATCATGAAAGAATTCAAATTGACCCACTCCATTTGCAATCCATGGAATCTCTTTCTTCTAGTTAAATAAGTGAATATATTCTATCTCAACCAATTTACCCAAAAGGTGCATTAAAATCAATGCTCACACAAATCCCAATATTCTAGGTGATCTAAAGTATGAAATTAGCCAATGAATCTATATTCTAGCAATTATCAACCAATATTTGATTACTCAAGTTCTTCATAATTAACCCTTTTTTAAAGTAAGTTAAGAGATAACAAATATAAAATAAATTAAATTGAGACCACCATCAATCGCTTTTGTAAGCAAGTTAATAAGAAGAATCAATCAATCAATTCTTTAATTAAAACAAGTAATCAAATACCAAGAACAATAATCAATTGATCGAAGAATCAAAATCAATACAAAATCATGAATCCAAAAAAATATCCTCTAAAGACAATTAAAATATTAATCTCAAATTGTCAATAAATTACAAAGAAGAGAAAAAGAAATCACTCGTAGACAAGTATATTTTGAAATTGGTCCCTCAAAACTACACAATAGAAGAACAAAATAGTCTTGAAAATGTTCTTGAACCCTACAAAGATGAGCAAAATTTAACATTAGGAAAACATAGGATAAATAATTTGCTCCATACTGTTTGTACTATAGAATTCCCAGATAAACATACTAACATTATCAGGAATAATTGATACTGGTGCTACTATATGTCATATCCATAAAGATTTAGTACCTGATAAATACCTTAGAAAATCATAAACAGGCTGCACTATAATAGACACAGAAGGAAATACTAGAAGAATAGATGAAAGATTGGCAGACTGCACTATTACATTTAATAGTGAAAAATATTTCTTACCAACAATATTGGTATCACCCATGAATTATCAATTAATAATATCTTTTTCCTTGAAATATTCTTGAGCAACCTCCTTTTCTTCTCTAAGAATTCTCCTTTGATCCTCCTAAATCTTGGTGTTTCTCTAGGAGTTTTCTAAAAATATTACATTGATGAAGTGAAAACTACTTTGTACAATATTATTCACTTGTATTTATAGGAATTCTAATTGCCAAAAAGTGCCTACAAGAGTTCTTTTTCGTGGTTGAAAGAGTTTCTAAAAGAATCCATCCGAAATTACCAAATTCTACTTTAAAAGGTTGAAGGTTGAAATGGTAAAAATGATGAAACTGAAAGTATGCTTACTGAACCAAAAAAAATATATATATATATATATATATATATATATATATATATACAGTGTATTATGAAAGCTGTTTACCTCTGTGTTTAAATGACCTTATTGGCACTGAAGAAGATGTTTGAATCAGAATGGTTGAAGCCACTGGATCACGTCCTTGTAAACGCCGGCTTCGTTTCATTCACGCGCAACTTTTGAGCTTCTGGAATATCACCCTTTCACAGCCGGTGAAAGTTACTGAGAATGAATCAAAGAACAATGGCCTTAGTTCCTTTTCTTTTATTTTCATGCAATCACATAGAGTGAAATAAAAGCATGATGCTTTTTGTTATCCTCTCATGCCAAACAATACGAAATCCATCATATGTTATTTTTTTAAAAATTTTATTTTGCCCTTGGTCTTATTCATTTGGCTAGATAAAATTATTTACTCTTGGACTTGAATATCCATAAATAATAAGCCTCAATTATTTATTTTCTGGGCTTTATAAAATAGTCTAATAAATAATTAACAAGTCCAAATAGACCAATATAAAATATCAAGTGTAACACCCCACTACCTAGGCCCAATAGGGCCGGGGATGTCACCCGTCTAAAGGACAAGAGGTCTTTATAACTAGGATACACAATCAACATAGTAGAATAAAAACAATAATTTAAACCTAAATCTTATTACATCCCAAGAATTCAAAAACAAATCCAAAATAAAATTATTCATTCTCAACTCCCAAAGCATTACATAAAAATAAATAATAATATTTCTTCCAAGGCAGGCAATAACTAGCTACTCATCCCCACAGCAGGATCGACCTGAAATCATGGTAAAACGGGTGATGAGACAAAAATCTCAGTAAGTCCATGCGTGCTTTGAGTGTCCAATGAAAACAGTTCGTGAATGCAAAGTATAAAATCTTTATAAGAGAAATACTGGCTAGCAATAAACAATAGTCAAAATCAAGAGTGGTGTTTTGACTTTTCCAACCATATAGATACAATAAAATCAACCACTTAAAAGTGGTCATGGGTTACCACACATTGGGCCCCATAACTAGTCAGAATGTCACACTTTGTGTAGACTGACAAAAGGTAGGTGATCAGCCTACCGGGCAAGATACTCCTCATTCTCTATACCCAAAAAACAACTGGTTGTCCATTCTGGCAACACCCAGTCACTTGACTGAAAAACTGCTAGCTCAGACCGGCACGACCCACTGGACTATCATCCTATCCGGGAAGGACTTACCCCTCAGAGGTGGCCACCTATTGAGAGACTCACCCTAACCCTTCAAAGACTAGTCCTAGTAGTCCACCCTTATTGAGTACTCAACGTAACTTACCCCACTCGGGGAAAAAGGAACAAAACATAGTTCCCCTTCAAAATGGCAATTAAGGGTTTCCAAAGTCTTTGTCAAAATTAGTTTTAGAAAGAGTTTTGAGTTTGAGTAAATCTGCTTATTGATTTTCAAATAATTTGTTTGATGGAAATAAGATAGGCGACAATCCTCAATTGCCTTTACAGAAATGAGTGTCCATGCACTCTACATTTGGCTTGCCATAATAAACATTTTGCATCAAACAGGTTTTATGCAGGAGCTTGACTGATCCTTAGCTTGAGATAAAATAAAGGTCTTCAACGGCTGACCTAACCCCGCCTGGGGTAAATATAAACCATAATCAAACTCAAGCCAAAATCCACTTTCATAAATTAAACTAGCTCAACTCACTATAACCATGATCCTAGTGTCCCAAGCTTTAAGGCCTGATAATAAATTAAAGGGTTTATAAGCTAAGTTTAGTTTGATATTAAAGTGATTAGGGTTTTGGGAAATAGGTACTATTAAGTTGAAGGTTTAAATCTTGCTAAGAATAAATTAGAGTTTATTTGATAAAGAGTCCTAGGGGGTATTAGGTAAAATAATGATTTATTAATAATTAATTATTTGAAAATAATTGATAACTAAAATTAGTTGAAAATAAATTTTAATGGGTCTTGATTGGAAGATAATAAATAAATTTTAACAGGTTTTGATTAAAAGATAATAATTGAAAGATAATAAATTTTAATGGTATTTATGAATTTAAGACTTACAAAAGTAATATTTTACTTATTATGATTATTTATATAAAAGGCTTTATTTGATATTATTATTATTATATATAACATCTATATATTTTATTTCTTGAAATAAAAGCTATCATTTATTTGACTAAAATATCCTTATTATATATAATAAGCCAATTAAATATCCTTATTATATATGTTTTCGAATTTACTAGCAAAAAATTATAATATTAAATATTTTATTGATGAAATAAAATTAGCTTAGGGACAACTAGATCATGATCATATTTCTATTGCTAACCACAATCATGAACATATACTCCACTTCAATTCATCAAATCATCCAAATCATGAATAAAAGCATAAATCAAAATTTACCAAGACATGATCCAACCTCTACTAGCATAAACATAATCATGGCTTTAACAATCATACAAGAATATAAATCCTATTCACCATAGATGACATAATCTCTAACATGCTGGCTCACACAACCTATTCACGACATGGAGACATGCATTAAACCTTAAAAACACCATACAATCAACTAAGACAATCAACTCATTCATCAATCCCATCTCCATCATATACACACATTTATTTATGCTTCAATCTCAACTCATCACAACAATACATGCTCAACCCTCAAACATAATCCATCTCCTTTCAATATCAGCCTAGAGACATGAATCTAGAATTTAAAAAGAGAGTTGAAGGGGCTTACTTGATTGATGAGAACCTTGGAGGAGTTTCGAATGGATCTCAACTCCTAGGAGACTAGATTCATCCAAGAGAGATAAAGAAAGCATGGCCATTGTTGAAGAAATCATTCGGCCAAGAGAGAGGGGTATTCAGCCAAGAGAGAGAGAGAGAGAGAGAAAAGAGAAGAAGAGAGTCTATTAGCGTGCTTATACACATATATATTTATTAGAGATTGAGGATTAGTGAAGATGAAGTTGATTGAACAAGCTTACCTTGAAGGTGTTCTTAAGCCTTCACAAAAATACTAGTTTTTATCCAAGGGAGAGAGTTGAATTTTGGAGTTTGATATTAAAAGCGGTATGGATGGATTCACGGCAGTGAGTAGATGAAATCTGGAATTTTTTTGAAGAAAATTGAAGTGGTTTGGAGTGGTATTAGGCGTATGGAACTAGTAGATGTTCTTGGTATTCTATGTGTGCTTGAAGGTTGAAGAGAATGAAGAGATTTTGATTGAGGCTGCCGAAATTCTGTGGGATTGTAGTGGCTAAATTGTTTGAGTGGTTTTGGTAGATGATTTTGCTGGTTTGAAAGGAAAAGGAAAGGCTGGTTGTTGAAATCCTAAAAGAATATTTTTGGGAATCAAATTTGGAAACAAAATATGGTAAAAAGATCTTTGATCAATGGAGAGCTTTTTGGAACCTGTAATGGCCGGCTATTGCTCAATGTTTTTGCTGAATGAAAGCTGGTTGAAGAAGCTTAATGGTGGCCGAAAAAAGGGGGTACAATGGTGACGGAAGGTCTGGTTGTTTAAGGGATATGTTATGGAAATTTACTAAATTAGGATTGCTGGAATTTTGGTCTTCAATCAAGGCTTGATTGGAGTAATTGTTGGAGATATTTTAGGGGCAGCCATGACTGATTTTTTGAGCAGAAGGTTGGGGAAGACAATGGAGTTCAGTTCATGGCTGTTCAAGAGAGGTTTGAACAGAAAGATGAGGAAGTTTTGGTCAGGGCTGGAGAGGGAAACAAAGCTGGAAAAATTCTGTACAGGATTTCGCAAGTTGCTGGAATTTTCTGGGCAGCTTTTGCTGCCATTTTCCAGTCAGTTGGCAGATGATTCGAAGGGGCATTTAGAGGTCTTTCAAGGCTGGTTTCCAGCCTTTTTTATGGAAGAAAAATGTGGCTTAGGTGCTGGGAGAAAACTGAAAGAAAATAGCTTGATTTAAGCTCACCTATGCTGCGATTTTGCCCAGAAAATTTCCTGGTTTTGCACAGTATTTGTGCAGTCCGAATTTGGCCAGAAAATTTTAGATTTCAAGCTAGTCAAGAGGGCCATTTTCTAGCAGCATTTGGGAGGGAATGATGGCTGAAAATTTCGACACTTTGAATGCACAAAAAGCTGGAAAAATTTCAGATTACTTCATGAAGGAAAATGAACATAGCTAGAGTGGTGTTTTAAATGTTCACTATAGAGATTAATTCTCTTGGGAACCTTCCCCAACTCCTACACAATTTCGGTCCATAAGATATCTTACACTTAGATATTTTGAACCTTCAAAGCCACAATACTTTGCTGGAATTTGTTTTCCTAGAATGAAATTGACTTGAATAAATTGAACAACTTAAGAAATTGAGAAGTAAGGAAAACTAAGGATCAAGAGGGGTATGAATTCCCTTAGAAATTTTTGTAGGGTACAAAAGTTGGATTAGGGTACTCCTATCATGTCTCCCCTAGGACATCACCTTTACCCTTCTCTAGAGCACTCAAGGTAAAAAATACAACCTTCCCAAAAAAAAGTAAAATTTAATCATGTTAAAACTCCAATGATGGAATTTGAACCCAAGACCTCAAGAATTAATTCCAAAACTCTAACCACTAAACCACAACAACTCTTGTTCTTAATTTCTCTCTAAAATATTTTTCCTATTTAATCCTCAAGTTATCTCCCTATTTTCACCTTAAGAAAAAATTACTATTTTGCCATTCTTACTCAATAAACATAATTAAGCCATCGAGACTATAAAACACCAATTCAAAGCACATAAAATCATATAAAATTATATTTAAACATGCAATAAAATATTATATGCATCCCAACTCCCGTACTCTAAGGTTGGTTTCGACTGGGGTTTCACATAAAGCCTTTTATCTAGTTTATATCTAGGTTAAATTTTTAATTATTCAATCTAGGCCTTGGGTCCTAAATAATTAATTAACCAATTAAACTAAATAAAATATATACTCTCACTTAGGTTTTTTATTTTATTCTAGTCCAATAATAAATTAGACTACCTAAATAAAATAAAATAAAACTCAATAAAATAAAATCCATATTTATCAAGACCGATTCCTTAACTCAAATCTATCAAGACTCAAGGGCTATTCCGGGGACCAAAAGACACATCGCCTTGGCAACTAAAATGACCAAAATACCCATACTATATAAATAGTTATATTTTATATTTTAAATATTTTCTAATATTACCATCAGAAAATATTGACCCCAAGGACAATGCTGTGTTTTGCAAAGTCTCCGACCTACAAGTGTAACGACTAAAATACCCCTCTACGTATCGCCATTTATTTAGAGAGGAGAAGTGTACTAATACCTCTTTAAAAGACATCTACTATCCTTAGACCTCTAGTTCAATGATCCACAACTCCTGGAATGTTTCTGCTTTGCAAGGGAGCTATTTTAAAGCAAACATCCAAGTCATATTCCCCAAGGCCCTAGATATTTAGATCATTTGAATAGTCACAGGAGGTGATATAGCATAGAAGCTATCTTGTACAAGTCTGTCTTAACTAACTAGTCATATATACCCAACATACAAGTATATCGACTTTACGAAAGAACCTCAACTACAGCATATCAAAGTACATGCTTCCATCTTCATTAGACCACCAACTCATACTCAAGCAGTAAAATATTAGTTCATGCTATAGCAGTAATAGTCTGGGTTTCTTCGGAATAATACTTTTAGAAATCACTATTACGGTCCTGTTCTATGTATTCGAAATACGCTCATGCTATGAAGTGAGTGGACTACTCACTTGCTAAAGGTAAGCCATTCCCCATTTGGAATTCATAACATAATAACCTAAATATGATGAGATTCCCATTCTCATCAATCAGTAAAGAATAAACATTTATGTATTAAGTAACCCATGATCCATACCTCGCTATGAAGGACCACCATTCACATGGATCACTTACTTAAATACAATGAGTTCTATCCAAACGTAAATCATGCACAAATAAAATGTAAATTCAAAATTAAAATTTGAGAATAAATTCTTTTATTAATAAAATCGATAATTACAATAGAAAACTAGTCTAGAGGGCATATATTCCAATAACCTTTCACTTGCACTCTAAGACTAAGAAAGTCTGTAGGTGCCCACCCCTGTGGTATCTAAGTGTCTCTTAAAGACTCTCTCAGCCAAAGGCTGGATGAGGGAATCTACTATTTTGTTCTCCGAGGCTATCTGTTCTACCAAGATTTTCCATCTCTGGATGAAATCCCAGATCAGGTGGTACTTCCTCTCGATATGCTTCCCTTTTTTATGGTTCCTAGGTCCTTTGGATTACGAGGCTACTCCAAAGTTGTCGTAATACACCACAATCAGTTTGTTCATGTGTGGCACAACTCCAAGTTCTGAAAGGAACTTCCGAAGCTAAACTGCTTCGTTGGATGCCTCCGAAGTTGCCACATACTCAGCTTCCATGGTTAAGTCAGCAATGTAAGATTGATTGATACTCCTCCATGAAACAACTTTTTCAGACAAGGTGAAGACATATCTATTAGTGGATTTTCTTTCATTTTTATATGCCTATAAGTCTGAATTTGTATATTCAGTAGGGATCAAGTCGTCAATCCTGTAAACTAGTATATAATCTTTTGTACTATCGAGGTACATGAGAATATGCTTTATAGCTTGCTAATGAACCTCCTCAGGGTTTGACTGATATCTGCTAACTAAGTCTACAGCAAAGCAGATATCTGGCCTAGTGCACAGCATGACGTACATGAGATTTCCCACAGCTGAAGCATAAGGAATTCTACTTATCCTGTCTTTTTCCTCTTAAGACTTAGGGCAGTCCTTAGAACAAAAAGACAACCCATATTTGTAAGGGATTAGAACTCCCTTGCATGAGTTCATGCTAAACTTGGCAAGCATTTTATTAATATATGTCATTTGGGATAATCCTAACATTCTCCGCTTCCTATTTCTAAGAAGCTTAATCCTAAAAATGTAACTAACTTCTCCCAAGTCCTTTATATTGAATTGACTAGATAGCCAAACCTTAGTAGATGACAATGTTCCTACATCATTCCCAATGAGTAGAATATCATCCATATATAGGATAAGAAAAACCACATTTATGCCTTTCAATTTCTTATACACGCATAATTCATCCTCATTTTGAATGAAACCGTAAGACTTTATAGTCTCGTCAAAATGAATGTTCAATGTTCTAGATGCCTGCTTAAGTCTATAAATAGACTTCTTAAGCTTGCAAACTGAAAAACCTTAGAGGAGGGGTGAATAAGGTTTTTAGCAAACTAAAAATTTTCAAATCGTCTGATATACAAAATAATAATGATCATCAAGTTTCTTGGACCGACTTTATCCAAGAACTCTTTGAGATATATTCAGATTCAGACTAAAGAAAGAAATACAAAGCAATCAATGACATATGAAAGGAAATGAGACACAGAATGTATAGTGGTTCGATCTATGTCCACTATCTTAAACTCACACTTAAGGATTTTCAACCAGATTTCATTTACTCCATTTAATGAAATAAAACTGTACTACATACAAGAGAGGATAACTACACTTAGTTTTCCAAAACCTCTCAATCAAACAATCACATCAAAGTTCACCCCAACTGGGTTTTACACCATAACCTTGTACTATAAAGGAGATTGAATATCAATAGAACAGTAAAAGCTCACTTGATTAAGCAGATGTTCACTAAGGTACAAAGTACAAACACTTTTACCTTTGACACAATATGAATTCACTTTGAAGTACTTGATAAAAGGAGATTTTTGTAAACTATTGAGCAATAGGGTTTCTTAGAAGAATGTAACAAAAATTTTACGTCTAATCTTGTTTAGAGGCTATTTATAGAGCTAAAAAGTGAAGTACCAACGACTATAAAATGGCTATGATTTTTATGTTAAATTCACCCGTGTTTTGGACTTAGGTTTCAGATGACGATGCATCCAAAAGGCAAGTCCAAAATGAAACTTTTTCAGGCAGAAACAATTCAACACTGTTTATAGGATTTTGGACGAATATTTTGGATGCAGAAACATCTAAACTACTCAATCCAAAATTTTGAGATTTTCAAAACTTTGAAATCTTTTTCTTTGTGTGCTTTAAGGTAGAAATCAATTGAATCAAAAGGTAAAGGGACATAGGAATTAATAAGAAATACCTTAATAACACTTCCTAATCTAAAGTTCTTCTATAAGGACTTCTTGGTATGCAACCTTATATGCTTTGAACTTCTTTTTGATCTTCCATACTTGAATTCCATTGCTTAAGAGTTGCTTAACAATCATATTTGAATGCCTTAGAAGAACTGAGGTCAAACATGTGCTATCACATATAGATTATACAAATTAGTTCACATCAATATTTGTCATAAGTCAAAACATAGGAGAAAGCCCTTAGGGCGAACACAAACTATATGGTTCTGGCCTTTAGCAATAAAAACTTTTTGGTTGGGACATATAGATGTCTTCGTTAAGATGGTCATTAAGAAATGTCGTCTTGTTACCGAAGAATATAGATGGACTTAAGCATAGTTACCGGAGAAAATGCTTCCTTATATTCATTCCTTTTTTCTAAGTATACCCTTTCGCCACAAGCTTAGCTTTGAAGGTTTCCACCCATCCGTTCCCTTTTGCCTGTTGTATAGCCACTTACACCCAATGGGTTTTATCCCTTCAGGTGAAACTACAAGATCCCAAACCTGATTGAAGTGCATAGACTCAATTTTCATTGCTTCGTGCCATAGATTTGCATTGGCATCAGCAATAGCCTCCTCGTATCTAGTGAGATCTTATTCCTGATGGTTAGAGACCAGCTCGAAAGCCTCTCCTATCCATCTTTCTACAACTCTAGATACACTCTTACTCCGACGAAGCTTCATTTGTACAAGTTATTAAGGCTGTGCCTCTTCTTGTTCCATAATCGGGTCTAAAGAAATTGATTTCGAAGATAACTTCTCCTCGAGTTCCAACCTTATTGAACCTTTAATGGAAGTACTTTGATCATCTTTCAAGTATCTAGCATTAGTACTTACCAGTACTTTCTACTCATTGGGATGATAAAAGTAACCTCCTTTTGTCCTTTTTGGATACCCAACAAAGTAGCATAATTCTGATCTTGATTCTAGCTTGTTTTCCTTGATCAGTACATAAGCTGGACAACTCCATATCCTAAGATAATTTAGACTTGGCTTACGCCCAGTCCACATCTCATAGGGCGTCTTAAGTACTGACTTGGAAGCCACAAAGTTTACAATGTATGTCATTGTTTCCAAGGCATATCCAAAAAAAGATATCGGAAGAGTAGTATGAGACATCATGCTTCGGACTATTTCCATTAATGTCCTATTCCTTCTCTCAGCTACTCCATTCTGCTGGGGTGTACTCGGCATGAAGAGTTAGGATACTATCCTATGATATACCATGTAATCCTTGAACTCACTAAGGAGGTACTCTCTACCACGATCCAATCGTAAGGTTTTGATCGGTTTACCTGTTCGATGCTCCACTTCAGCCTGACACTCTTTGAACTTGTCAAAAGAGTCAGACTTGCATCTCATCAGGTAGACATGACCCCATAAGGTAGGATTCATACTGAGGCCAACTTTCCAATCTTTATGAGTCCAAGGGCCTATCATGGATTAACCTCTGAATCCTGGTTGAGTTAATATGATCCAACCTTAGATGCCAAAGATATGAGTCATTGATATTGGTCTTTCTCTTTTTACTTAAAGGTTCAGATTGAGCATTATTTATTTGATTGTTTGTAGGATTTAAAAAGAATAAGTTTTCATAAATATACCCTGTACATAAAACTTCTCCATTTCTACTGATAGTAATACCAAAATAGAAAGAAACAGAATATCTATGATTTATTAGCTTTGCAACTGAAATCAAATTCTGTCTAAAATCGGGTACATATAAAATATCCTTCAAAATAACTACTTTATTACAATAAAAAAACTATATACAACTCTTCTACTGCAAGGGCCCATACTTGTGCTCCATTTCCTACTCGTAGTCCATGCTCGCCCTTCTGCAGTCTTCTTATCTTCCTAAACCCCTGTAAGAAGTTACAGATATAATCAGTGGCTCCAGAATTAACTATCTAAGTGGAAGTTGATCCAACCATTGAAATTAACTTTAGATAGAGAACAATATATGTAGGATTTTTCTTGAATTGAAGTTCTGGACACTCCTTTTTTCAGTGTCCCTTCTGCCCGCATTTGAAGCACTTGTCCTTGGGCTTGTTAGGCTACTTCTTGAGCTGGGCTGGTACGTTTCCCTTCTTCTTCTTAAACTTCCTGGGCTTGAGTCTAGTTCTAGAAGAAAAAGTCATAACAATCATAGTCTTGGACTATGGCTTCATGATCTTCTCTGCCACCTGGAGTTCTTTCATTAACTCGGTTAAACTCATGTTTGACTTATTCATGTTATAATTTAACTTGAATTGATTAAAAGAGCCCGGAAAAGATTTGAGAACTATGTCCACTTGGCTCTCGAGGTCAATTACAGCCCCTAAGACTTCTGCTTCCTTGAAAGCAGCAATCAACTTGAGCATATGTTCTCTGACTAATGCTCCCTCAGCCATCTTAGTATTAATGATCGTCCTAAGTGCCTCATACCTTGCGGGCAGTTCTTATCTACGAACATCGTGACTAGTGATTAGCTAATGTCATATGCAGTGGCCATGTGCTCGTGTTTATACTAGAGCACATTAGACGTAGAGACCAACATGTAGCATTGAGCCATCTCGTTGGCCTTCTTCCATACTTTCTCAATCTCTAGCTCTTCAATGGTAGAGCCCTCCTCGATAACATGGTAGGTGTCGAAGAGGACATACCTATACTCCTCAGCAGTGAGTATTATTTCTAAGTTCCTTTTTCAATCCACATAATTTGAACTTGTTAGCTTATTCTCACGGAGAATAACGGCCAAAGGACTAAAAAACCTCCACCAACCATTTTTGAAAAATCGAAAATAAAAGAAAACACAGTTTGTGAAAAACAAAATAATTTGTAAATTTATCCTTATATTAAATCTGATAATAGTTAATCCTATCACTATTATCTTTAATATGATTAATTTTACTCTTAGAAAAACTGACATAGCTTCTTAGGAAGATTAATAGTTTTCTAAGCTAAGTGTATTAACCACTACAAATTAATTTCCCTTCTAGGTAATGATTTAGAATATAACTCCATCGTGGGATGACCGTTTCTTCTCATTTCCTATGGACATTCCTCACACTATAACCTCCAACGTAGGCTGACCGATCATAGCACGTATCCCGGGTTATTAATTACATCAATCTATTAGTTCTAGATCCTTGTGGTATTCCTATCCTATATGGGTTCACTCCCAATGTGACGTGAAGGGGCCCACGATCTCTAATAAGGATCATGATGGAAGCCGTGGGGTCATTGGAACCCCTTTCTCATTTAGTATTTTAAAATAAGGATTTTCTTGGAAAATATCCTTCGAAAATTTTGATTAAGTTTTCTTTTAACTCAAAAATAAAATATTTAAATCCATAAAAATTTCTATGTCAAGGTATATACCCTTTGAGAAATTTTTCATGGATTAATTTCATCTAAGTTAATAAACTTAATAATTTCAAAAATTTCCAACAAAACTTTCGAGAGATTTTGATCTCAAGTTAAAATTGACAAAAATAATTTTTCTTGTTAAAAATAAATCAAAACGGTTTTCTATTTTAATTCACAAAAATATCTAAATCCATAATATTTTCTATGCTAAGGATAAAATCTTTTGAGAAAATAACCAAGAATTAATTTTTGTTCGAATTAAAATTAATCATTTAATAAATCAAGACTTTGGTCTTTGAGAAAATGCGCACATTAGGTATAAAAAGAAATAAGCATGCTAGAAAACTGTAAACGTTTTCATTCTTTTCTATTCTTTTAACCTAAGTGTCCAAATAATAGAATTAAATACATTAATTAATTAATGATCTTTTTAATCCTAAAATTCCTTTACTATAATTTTTCATGCAAAATATTCAAAGAATATTAACTATTGCAATAAAAATAACTTCGCTTGGTATGAGACCAAAAATAAAAAAAAAAAATTTTACTACTAGTCCAATACACCCGCCATACTGGATCATGGCCCATGGGAAAAACTCATGGACCGCGATTCAGGCGGGTGCCCGCGACCCCCCGAAGAGCTTCCCAGCGACCCGCTAAGCTTGGTCAAAATTGTTGACCGAAATTGGCGCAAAACCAATTTGCAAAATGCAAATTTGAGCCTCTTCTACGAGGAAGGCTTCCTCGCACGTCGCGAGAAAGCTAGAAGCTTCAACGAGGAAGCTTTCCTCGCACGCCAGCTCGGCTGTGGCTCCAAGCCATGGCTCTGTCAGCTCCTCTCTCAATCAAAGCAGGCAGCTTGGCTCGGCTTAGCTCGGCTCTGAATAGTGTCATCTTCTTCAGATTTTTTGCGATTTTCTTTTGCGATTTTGCATTTCTTCTTTTAGTTCTTTCGACTAGACAACATATAAATGCACTTAACAAGTGCTTATGTCCTTAAAAATAGTGGGCTTACACGTTTCATCTGAGAAAGTAGTAAATTACAGTGTTCCTATACTTCTATTCACGAAGCTTACACAAAGACTATTCCAAACAGAAACACAAAGGTTCATAGAAAACATCCAAAACAAATATTTTCTTATTTTAGTTAAGCCTAACATACTTTTTATATTTATCAAACTATGGCTCTGATACCATTTGAAGGTTGAAATGACAAAAATGATGAAACTAAAAGCATGCTTACTGAACAAATATATATATATATATATACACACACACACACAGAGTATCATGGAAGCTGTTTACCTCTATGTTTGAATGACCTTATTGGTACTGAAGAAGATGTCTAAACCAGAATGCTTGAAGTCACTGGATCACGTCTTTGTAAATGCCAGCTTCATCTCATTCACAAGAAGCTTTTGAACTTCCAGAATATCGCCCATTCACTGCCAGTGAAAGCTACTGAGAATGAATCAAAGAACAATGGCCTTGGTTCCTTTTCTTTTATTTTCATGCAATCAAATAGAGAGACCAAGAGAGTGAAACAAAATCATCATGCTTTTTGTTATCCTCTCACGCTAAACAATACGGGATCCATCCCGTGTTATTTTTTTTATTATTTTATTTTACCCTTGGTCTTATTCATTTGGCCAAATAAAATTATTTACTCTTGGTCTTGAACACCCATAAATAATAAGCCTCAATTATTTATTGTTTGAGTTTCATAAAACAGCCCAATAAATAATTAACAAGCCCAAATAGACCAATATAAAATATCAGGCTTTTTATCTAGTTTATTCCTAGGTTAATTTTCTAATTATTGAATCTGGGCCTTGGGTCCTGAATAATTAATTAACCAATTAAACTAGATAAAATATATACTCTCTCTTGGGCCTTTTATTTTATTCTAGTCCAATAATAAAACCCATAATTTATCAAGACCAATTCCTTAACCCAAATCTATCGGGACTTAAGGGCTATTCTGGGGACCAAAAGACACATCGCATTAGCTACTAAAATGACCAAAATATCCTTGCTATATAAATAGCTGTATTTTGCATTTTAAATATTTTCTAATATCACCATAAGAAAATATTGATCCCAAAAACAATGCTTCATTTAGCAAAGTCTTCGATCTACAAGTATAATGACTAAAATACTCATATACACATCGCCGTTCATTTAGAGAGGAGGAGTGTACTAATACCTCTCTAAAAGACATCTACAATCCTTACACCTCTAGTACAATGATCTACGACTCCTGAAATGTTTCCACGTTGCAAGGAAGCTACCCTAAAGCAAACATCCAAGTCATGTTCCTCAAGGCTTTGGATATTTAGATCATTTGAATAGTCACAAGGGGCGATATAACATAGAGGCTATCTTATACAAGTCTGTTTTAACTAACTAGTCACATATACCCAACATACAAGTATATCGGCTCTACGAAAGAACCTCAACTGTAACATATCAAAGTACATGTTTCCAGTTTCGTCAGACCACCAACTCATACTCAAGCGGTAGAGTATTAGTCCGCACTGTAGTAGTAATAGTCTGGGTTTCTTTTAAATAATACTTTTTGAAACTACTATTACAAGTCCTGTTCTACGTATTCGAAATACGCTCATGCTATGAAGTGAGTAGACTACTCACTGGCTAAAGGTAAGCCATTCCCCATTTGAAATTCATAACACAATAACCTAAACATGATGAGATTCTCATTCTCATCAATCGGTTAAAAGCAAACGTTTATGTGTTAAATAACCCGTGATTTATATCTTATTATGAAAGACCACCATTTACATGGACCACTTACTTAAACACAATAGGTCCATTCTAAACATAAATCGTGCTCAAATAAAATGTAAATTTATAAATAAATTTTGAGAATAAATTCTTTCATTAATAAAATCAATAATTACAGTAGAAAACTAGTCTAGAGGGCATATATTTCAACAAAGGTAAATTCGCTACCTTATAAATAGTAACAGTCGGTGCCGGTTTACGCAAAATAGCCAGCACCCGGTGCTTACTAAAATTTTTCTAAAATTCCTTTGTTCTGCTCTGTTCTTCCAGAAGTGACCCACCAACCAACTCAACTATGTGGGCTGGCACTGGGTCAATACTGTTTTGCTCGATTTTGGACATTTTTCACCATATTCTGCATAGAATCATCAAAATACCTTTTCAAAGGTAAAATATCAAATAGAAATGAATATGACTAGTTATTACATAAAAAAATATCACAAAAGAACCTCAAATATCCAGAAAAATATAGATAAATTTAGCCCCCATCATATTCCCCCATACTTAAACTTTTCCTGTCTTCAAGCAAACAAGAATTAGACACTAAGTATTCAGAACAAGACAAAACAATTTAGCAAATTTTTTCTTAGCAAATTCATCCATAATAAAGACATAACGTTCTCCCAACCTTAAACATAAATTCGTTATTCATTCAATCCTTTCAAAACCTTGTAAACTCTTGTATTAAATCAAACAATCTCAAGGCCATTTAAGTTAAATAAGCTTATATCTGGTACAAAAAAATCATCTTACTCCTCAAGCAAAAACATAGATAAAATAAATCATACAAGTCAAACCATTGAACCAATTTTAGCATTATAAACTCAAATTTACACAACTCAAGTTAATGAAATAAGGAAAACACTCCACCATTTTTTTTCTATGACTTTGGGAATTGATAGTCTCATGTGAATGGATTTATTTTCATGCATCGTATTGGCCCCCTTATAGTCATAATCATTTTTTCATTTTCTTTCTCCTTTCTTTCATTGCCTTCAGGATAGCCTCAAGAGAGTGCACCAAACAGTACTTGCTACTTCTCTCCATATTACCCCCTTTTTCAGCAAAAGTTTTTTTTCTTTTATTTTTCAAAAGATGAAAGCACTTTTTTTCCAACTCCATGTTTTTTCAACTCACATTTTTTTTTTAATTTTCACTCAATTTTTTCCCTAACATTCCATAGTTACAATCCAAAGTCAAGCAAACTTTAAATCTATAATACAAGAATTAATCAACAACTCTTCCTATATTTCATTATATCATCTGCATTCAAACTTAAAGAATAAAACAAAACTCAATTACCAAATATAATCAAGGTTAACTTAAATTCTCAAGATTTAGCAAAATTCAAATTAATGCACAAGTTTACCTTTTTTAAATAAAATCAACCATAACGAAAAACAAATCCATATCCAAAGTTAACAAGAAAATCATAACTCTATTATAGATAAATAAGCTTGATTAGCTCCAAAATTTTCAAACTTTCAAACTTTCAAATTTTCAAAATTTTCAAGGAAATTCAAGGATTCATTTTTCCAAAGTAGACAACAAGAAATTTTTCAAAAACTCGGACAAAGAATATCACCAAACCGCTCCCCCCCACCCCCACTTAAACTGGGTAATGTCCTCATTGGACAAAAATTAACACAAGAAAGCTTCTCCAAAGGGACCAAAAATAATAAAGGGGTAGAGGGTGAAGTAATACTCCCCAAGTGCAATAAGCACCAATAGATATTAAAACTGAAAATAGCAAAAAGGGTTAGTTCAATAAGACTTTATTCCTACTTGCAAAAGAAAACACAAAAAAAGCACAAAGAAAATAATACCAAACTAAAGACATACCTAAATAGAAGAAAACAAACTAAAGAAAAATACAAATAAAAATCCTAAGAAAGTAAATAAAGATACGACTCACCCCTCCCACACTTATGTTGGAAAATATTTTCCTTATTACTAGGGGAAACAGACACCTAACAAAACCAAATACAAAATAAGGATACAAATACTTTCCACTCATCATGCTTCCTCATCAAACCTTTGTAAAAGAAACTAAAGCTCAGAGTAGAAGATAGGCACGATGAATGTAAAAATAAATTAGGTTTTCAAAAATGGAAGGTTCATGAAACCAAGTTTTCTCAGCAAAGCAAAACCCGTAAACCTCATTCTCTAGCATCCCTTTAGACATACAAACATTTTTTCCAACATGCGAATGCACATTAAATCTAAAGAATGCTTCAATATTGAAATCACCATTTTTTCCTTCAAAAGATTTGTTACAATGTAAACTCCCATTCGAACCTAGTAATGTAGATCTTAAAGATGGAATAAGAAATTCTTACTTTTCAACACATCTACAAATATCGAGTTACCTCCCTGGAATTAGAGTGAAGGGTATGAGTTGTGAACATCCTCCAAGGGTTTCTTATGAATCATGGAAAAATACAACTCCTTGAGGTATGCTAAATTCTGCATATCATCAATGGCATCATTAGGCTTCGTGAGTTGAGAGGTACCTATAAATTCATGTGACAAAGAAAAATTAGAAATATGAGAGTATAGAATAGAATAAAAAATTTTCCCCATCATATTGTGCAATTATTCCTCATATCTTATCTCTTCTCCTTGGGAGTCCTCTTATTCAAGTGTATGGGCCTTTATGGCATCTTCAACCAACTTGGTTAGTTGTGTTCTTTGATGGCTCATTCGTTGGGAAGATTCATCTTGATACTTAAGCAATGAATTGGTGCTGGTGACAAAAGAATTCATTGAGGCTTCAAGTGACGTCTCACAAAAAGCATCAATTCGAGCTTGCAAAATTTTCAAATTCTCATCATTATGGCCCTTTTGAATTTGTATCCATAGCCATATATATATCCATATAGTTGATTGCCTATGATGATGAGTTTAACCTTGCACTTAAAGAAAAACAAAGATCAAATTGAAAAGAAAAATAAAACAAGTAAAAATACAAACAAATCACAAAAAAAAATCATAAAAAATGCAAATATTCATAAAGTACCTAAATATAAAATTTAGTGATATTTATGAATATAACAAAGGCTAAATCAATAATATTTGAGTGTTTCCGATATTTCCCATCCCTAACAACAGCGCCAAAAACTTAATGCGTGTTTTTTAGTGTAGAAAATATTATCAACAAAGTCCACAATCAATCAAGCTTTAATTAAAATTCTAATCACTAAAACCACGCATAAAGGTAAGTATATCCATCATATTGTATAGGAAATAGCAAGTATCGAATCCACGAGAACTTAGGCTCCCACCTTACTTTACCCAAATCTTTATTGTTTAGTCAATAAAATAAGAAAAGATAAATAAAATACTAACATAATATATTAGAGAAAAAGTTAAGTCACACAAGAAAAGTCACAAGGATAATCAAGGAGTGAAAATAAGGAGAAAAGACATATAGATAGATAGAAATTCTTGAATACACAATAATGATTGACTAGCTATTATCTTAATTAATTATTATATTCACATCATGAAGGAATTCAAATTGACCCACTTCGTTTGCAATCCATGGAATCACTATCTTCTAGTTAAATTAGTAAATATATTCTATCTCAACTAATATACCTAAAAGATGGATTAAAATCAATTCTTACACAAATCTCAATATTCTAGGTGATCTAAAGCATGAAATTAGCCAATGAATCTATATTCTCGCAATCATCAATCAATCTTTGATTACCCAAGTTCTCTACAATTAACCCCCTTTTCAAGCAAGTTAAGAGATAACACATATGAAATTAATTAAATTGAGACCACTATCAACCTCTTTTGCAAGCAAGTTAACAAGAAGAATCAATCCATCAATTCTTTAATTAAAACAAATAATCAAATACCAAGAACAATAATCAATTGATCAAAGAACTCAAATCAATACAAAATCATGAATCCAAAAGAATATACTCTAAAGGCAATTAAAACATTAATTTCAAATTGTCAATAAATTACAAAAAAGAGAAAAAGATATCACTCATAGATAAGTAAGCCTTCTTCTTCTTCCTTGAAACCTTCTTGAGCAACCTCCTCTTCTTCTCCAAGAATTCTCTTTTGATCCTCCTAAATCTTGGTGTTTCTCTAGGAGTTTTCTAAAAATATTACATTGAAGAATTAAAAACTCATTTGTACAATGTTATTATTTTGTATTTATCGGAGTTCTAATTTCCAAAAAGTGCCTACAAGAGTTCTTTTCCATGGTTGAAAGAGTTCCCAAAAGAATCTAATTGAAATTACCAAATTTTGCTTGAAAAGAAAAATTCACTGCCTTATGAACTGTAACAACTGGCGCCGGTTTAGCCAGACCACCTGGCGCCAGGTGGCCCAAATTTTGGCATTTTTCGCCATATTCTACACAAAATCATCAAAATACATTTTTAAAGGAAAAATATCAAAATAGAAAGGAATATGACTAGTTATTACATCAAAAGTATCACAAACGAACCTTAAATAACTAGAAAAATATAGGTGAATTTAGCCCCCCATCACTACCCTTATTATAAATTTGTCAAAATTTGTTGTGGAAGCGGTAATTTAGACCAAATGTTATGAAAAAACTATTTGATGGATGAATTAAGAAAAGGAAAAAAATAGTTTATTCTAAAATAAATAAAATAGTCTATGAACTAAATTCATCGAGCACCCTAAAAAGTTTAATATGTCTTTTCAAAAATTAATGATGCGAAATTTATTAGTGCAAAAATGTCAAACAAGTAATAAAATAGTGAGTACAAGTCGATCCCAATGAGTATTGCTGCCTAATTGTAAAATTATTTCGCTTATAACCTAACTCAAACCAAAATAAAGATAATTTAATTTAAGAATTAATTACTAATAAAAATAGAAAATAAAAATCAACAAAACAAATTATATTAATTAAATCAATAGCAAAAATTAGACCAAGACACTTCAAATCCAACTTACTCCTTGTATGATGAATGGTTGATTCCATTAAATTAATTCTTTTATTGGTTAATGGTAGAACTCCTGAATATAAGTTAGACCCAATCTTTTGGTGAAAAACTCCTAACTTTAATTAATAAATTAGTCATATTTCTACGTGATTCTAATTAATAAAGCCGCACAAAACTTTACGGATTTCTCTAACTTTTGTTTCCTACTCGTTAGAAACCACACAAAGAAATTAAATTTATCTCTAATCAATTTTATGATGTGTTGTTATTACTATGATCCAATTTAATCTAGCACATCTCTGAAACTAGAATAGATTTAAATTCATGTAATAATCGTACAGAAAATTACAAGCTTCACTACAAGAAAACAGGGATTTTGCGATAGAATTTAGTGATGGCTAAAATACCATTGCTAAATTGCGAGAGTTTTGTGGAGGTGAGAAAGGAAGGGACAACTTAACGAGGAGTTGACTAGCTGTAATTGAACTCTCACAGTTAGTGACGGCTTTGCAAGAGAAGTAACAACATTAGCCAATTTGCTAGGGTTTTCCTATGACACCAAGTAATTTTTTGAAATAAATATTTGGAAAATTTATTATGCAGTGGCCGTAGCTAAACTCTTGCTATTGGCTAGGGTTTAGTGACGACATTTTTAATTGTTGAAAAATATTTAGAGGGAAATGGCAGCCATAGCTGAACCCTCGCTATTTGCTAGGGTTTAGCTATGACCATTTAAATTTTTGGAAAAAAAATTGGAAGGAAATAAATGCTTTATTTTAGTAGCTAAACCCTTGCTATTTAAAAGGGTTTAGCGACAGCTTTTTAAATTTTCTGAAAATTTTTAGAGGAAAATCAATGAGAGGAAGCCGTAGCTAAACCCTCGCTATTTGCTAGGGTTTAGCTATGGCATTTTATTTTTTTTAGAAAAAAAAATTAGAGGAAAACAAATGTTGGTTTTCCATAGCTATACCCTTACTATTTGCTAGGGTTTAGCTACGACTAGATAAATTTTTCTATTTTATTCAAATTTTAAATATATTTGATCACCAGATTTGTGTATAGTTAGATATTTTGATATGTTTTAAAATGTACAGATTATTATACAATAATAATATATATGTCAACATACTTGAAATGTTAGATAATTAATATATATACATATTTAATGTTGTTATATACTATATTGATATATTAATTGTTATAATTGTATACGCATATATGGATATTATAGTTATGTATGTTATGTATTAGTGTTTATATAATTATATATATATATATATATATATATATTTACTCACACATATTTAACGTAGTTATATACTATATTGATATATTAATGGTTATAATTATATATGCATATACAGATATTAGCTATGCATGTTATATATTACTGTTTATAGAATTATGCTTGCATCAATTGTAGTTATATAATATATAAATATATATATATATATATATTATACACATATTTAATGTAGTTATATACTATATTAATATATTAATGGTTCTAATTAAAAATTTATAAATGTCATGTCATTATAATACTTGAATTTTTGTTAAAATGTGTAGTAAAAAGTATAATATTCTAAAATATTCATTTTTAATTATACAACTTACTTAAAAAGAAAATAATACTTGAAATTTTGTTAAATTTCAACTAAATTAATATTAACAAGTAAATATTAAAAGCTAAATTATAACTTTATTAAATGTTTAGTTGTTTATAACATATAATTATAACTAAATTATAATATTAACAAGTAAAAAAAACAATCTATATATTGTCGTCGGCAAACCCTTGCTATTTGCAAGGGAGTAATGCTAGCATACAGGCCCTAGCAAAATCATATGAATCTATAGCAAAACCTTCGCAAGTTGCAAGGGATTAGCCATGGTAAATAAGCCCTAGCTAAATTACAGACTAAGTTCAACAGTTTCCCTTCTTTCTGTTTCATTCTTTCCCATCTCCCATCTCTGATCGATCCCTTTGTAAATACCCTCTTTCTTTCCCCTTCCAGCACATACTCCCTAACAATCATTGCTACTTATAAAGAATTATTCGGCACCCCCACCACTGCCACAATCAGAATTGACCCTCCTCAGCACTGCCATTGTTGCCGTCGAGCTCCTTTGCTGCTGCCAAGTTTAGTGTGGTTTTAGTTTCCAAGTTTCAGGTAATTACTTTACAATCATTGGGGATTTTAATTTTTCAATTGGGTTTTTGTTGTTGGTTACCTTTGTTGAATCTTGGGGTTTTAATTCAATAAGGATTTTTGAAAGAAAAAGAAGAAATGGGATCAAGGTTTGGAATCTGTTTGGGATTTTAATTCAGTAAGCTTGTGTTTTCAATCCATGCATTTCCTCTCCTTTGGCAATATTTGTAGTTAAATAATATAGTACCTGTACCAGATAGAGTAGATACGAGAAGATGCACTTTTAATCTCTATTATGGATCGCTTTAGTTTAGGATTACTAAGCTTGCTCTGCATAGCCTTGAACTACCTAGTTTATGGAACTAAAGTATCCGCTATTCGTATATTTTGAGTTCTTCATATGAACTTGTGGCTCTTCAAAGTTTTAGCTACAATGTCAGTAAAGCTACTGTGGTTTAGTACTGAAGTAAGCTCTTGGAAGTAGCATAAGTTTTGTTACTATTTCTTGATTCTTTGACACGCATATAATATTGACTCAAAGACCAAAGGTGGAAAATGTCAATAGTTTAGACAAATTATTGAAAAAAATAAAAGAAACTGTGAGATTTCTTTGAGCTTTTGTTCTCGTGTCTCTAACATTGTACTGCAGTTGAGTGATGCTTCTAGGCTTTGATAATTTTATTTCTTGAGAGTTCTATTTTGTTTTCTACAACTTTCAACCATTTTATTAGAATTGTATGTGATGATTTGCTTACATCTTTCTATAATGCTGGAAATCAAAATTTAGCATTCCTATTTAGTAAACCCTGGGATATGATTTAGTCTTTTGCTGCTCCAATTGAAAGTGCATTTTATGGTATTAGTTAACATTTTCTTTTATAATTTTGAGAATCACTTTCCTAAGAAATTACTTGCGGGAGGTCAAATGGAGTGGTTTACATAAGTGTTTTGGATTGTATGAATTTGTTGGTTTTTTAATGGTTAGCTCCTAATTCGATGTAATGGTTGGACTTTATAGAATATTTCCAAGATTTTGCTCATTTTTATGTTTCTTTTAGTGGGGGCTGTGATCTTTCATCTTAGTATTAAGATGTATTGTTGTTTTTGTATGTTTGTATTTCTTGGGTGTACATGTGATTATGTGTTTGTGTCTTGAGCCTTTCTGGTTCCTAAAGAGAGAGAGAGAGAGAAGAATACATATACATTAATATCTTGTTTAATGGCTGCCTTTCATCATTGAGCTTTGTTTAGACAATGGTGTAACTAGTGGACTAATATAGCAATAGGAATACTATAGGATATATACATATTTAAGTCTTTACTATGCAAGCTATGTGTGTTTATAGTATTTGTAGAAGACAAAAGATTTTACCTACATTTATATACACATATATGTACACATATTCCTCCATTTTTAACTATTAGTGTAGTCTATAGTGTAGAGTGTCACACTACAAGAAGGTTCGGACCGAGGTACTTCATATTTAACTTTGCTCATCTACAAAAGGTACATTGGTTTCTACATTTTCTGCTTTCTTTTATGGCTTTGGAATTATGGGTTTGTTATTCATTTCTTTGTTGCATTTTTAGATTTAAATGATTTGTTGTCCATTTCTAATTGGAGATTGAGTTGTAAAGGTAATGGGGAGGCTATTAGATATTTATTTGGAGGTGATTTGATTGGTGGGTTGTTGTATTGTGTTGGTTTGAAGTGAAATTGGTATGAATTATATGTGGATAATTATTGTGGTTGAATTTTGAGTGGCCGTAGTGCCTGGAAAATGTCCATTTTTAAAGGGAGATGTTGTTGAAATTTTCCCTTGCACCACTTCATTTTAAATTAAAATTTAGATATTTAATTCACAATTTGTCTATCTCTAAATTAATAATTACACGTATAATTTGTTTATCTCTAAATTAGTAATCATGAGTAGGCCATTGGCTTTTGCATGGTAGGTTATATGTTTTGCATTTTTTTTCTGTCATTCTTGAAGTATTCATTATTACATCATCATATAAAAGAGAAAAAATGCCACGACATTCATCCTTATTTTGGTCTGTTGAATTGGCAGCATCTCCTTCATCCAACTTAGATACCATTTGTGATGGGGCATCTTGCAATTGTTCTAAAAAAGGATTGATATTTTGGGATGATTTGAATAGGTTTTGTGGGGATTTCAATTACAAGGGTTTCTTCTATGAGTCTATGATTTAATGTACTAATTTTATGATGATTTGAAGTTGATTGAATCCTTTTTTCTACAACAATTGAATCATCATTTGTTCAAAGTATATTGGGTGTCCTTGAACATTTTTGTGTTCAACAACAATAGTTTTCCATTAGAAACATACGTATGATGCATATTTCTGCTGGAATTTGTGTTTGATTGTTAGAAATAGAGTTGGACAAAACTTCATTTTCTTTTTATGGATAACATATTGAATAAGCTGTCGATTGTGGTTGATTGTGTTTATTACCTGTGGCTAAGAATATGTGACATTTTTGCTGCTATAAATTGATATATCAGGTGTAAAGTATATTGGGTGTTCTCGGCCACTTATAAATTGATAAATTGACATTTTTTCTATATAGATCTGATCATTTGTGTAAAGTATACCGGGTGTTCTTGAACATTTTTGTTTTCAACAATGATGATATACAATTAGAAACCTACGTATGATTCATAAATCTATAGGATTAAAATCTAGACTTAACTTTAACTTGTCAATGCTATAATTTTGGTTTCTTCATGTGTAAGTCCTTTAATGGAGATTTTTATAATATTGTACATATATTTACACACGTTCCTCGATTTTTAACCATCATTATTGTCTAAAATGTAGTGATTGATAGTATAGGAGATTATATTTACTGAGGTGCTTGTCTTGTAGCTTTGTTCATCAAGTCAGAAAGTATATATGTTTATACATTTCAACTTAAAATTTCATATGTTTAACTTATATGAATGGATCCCCGTGAGTAATGGGTGATCATTCCCCATGAGTGACGGGTGATTATTCCTCGTGGGTAATGGGTGATTACCCTTAGGTTAGGTTTATTGAATAATTGTTGTGGCATTTGATTTGATTTTTTTTGTATTTTGTTAAATATGGGTTGATTTTGTGGTGGCTTAGTGCCTAGAAAATGTCCAGTTTATAGGGAAAACTCTGTCAAAATTTTCATTGGTCATTTTAAATTGTCCAAATAAATAGTCATAATATTTACTCAAGCATCCTTAAATGTCTTGTAAATTGGTTTAACACTAAACTTGGGAGTTATCTCCCTAATCCTAAACCTTAAAACCCCTAAACCTTAAAAACCCTAAATCCTAAATCCTAAACCCTAAAAACCCTAAACCTTAGTTTGAAATGCATAGTAGTATTGTGGTAAGAAACTTTTGGTATCTGGTCCCGTTGAATAATTACTATAAGATTTTAGATTTTTTTTTTGTATTCCATAATGAATGTTGGTTGAATTGAGATGGCTTAGTGCCTGGAAACTATCCAGTTTATAAGGAAAACTCGGCTGAAATTTTCAATCAATGCTATTTCCTTTAAATTCCATACTATTTTTCTTTTTCTTTCCTAACCAATACTGCCACAAGAAAAAGATTTGGACACCTTCAATTTCTATCTAGTAGAGTTACCATAATCCTAAACTAATCTTGATACACCAAGAATTATTCCTTGAATACAGTATTATGGACTCTTTTCTTCACTTTTTGAATAGTTAATTACAGATAACTAGGTTTGATTTTGGTCTATTTCGATCCTAATTAAGGTAATTTAACCATTTCTCCAATTCTCTCATATTCCATTTCTTGATGTTGGTTTTAGATGGACAATCGAAATTGGATGTACAAAAAGCATGTCCCCGGTATTAAAGGTATTACTATTGAATTTTAATGAGGGGTTAAAGAGTTTCTGATATTTGTAATTTCGAATGCAATCTCGTCTAAAATAAGATGTTCATGCTCAAAGTGTCAAAATAAGAAGTATCTGGCCCCAGCAAAAGTGGAAATTCATCTATACAAATATGGATTTGTTGGTAACTATCATCAGTAGACCTGCCCATGGTGAACCTTATCATATAGCATCCAGAGAGCCCATCTCAATGTTAATGGATTCTACTGTTGAAACTTGTTCAAGCAATCTGTATCGAGATATAGTTTTAGATGCTGTAGGGCCTCAGTTTGATAATTATTGGACATCTATGGATTCTGTTGATGGACCTTTACATGCACAAGTATAGAAGTTCTATAATATGTTGAGAGCTGTTGATACACCGATATGGGAAGGGTGTGTGAGCCACTCACAGTTAACTATCAAGTCCGAAAATAATATATCCCAAAAAGGTTTCAACTAAGTGGTGCAGCTAATGAAGGAGGTCATCCTGGGAGAGAATAAAATTCGGGATGACTTCAACGAGTTCAAAAAATTGATATATGGTCTTAGTTTACCTATTCAAAAAATAGATGTTTGCATGAATGGATGTATGTTTTATTGGAAAAATGATATTACCTGTACAGATTGCAAGTTTTGTGGTCATTTTCAGTACATGCAAAGGAGGGGTCGGGAGAGTAATAGGCAGAAAGAGATACCTTAAGAAGATGCATTATTTTTCAATGACACCTCAATTGTTGCGGTTGTATGCATCTAAAATGACTGCATTACACATGAGATGGCATACGGAGAGTACAATAGAGGATGAATACATGAGTCATCCTCGTGATAAAGAGGCTTGGAAATATTTTCATAAGAGTTATCCTGAATTCTCAAATGAGGTGCGGAATATAAGACTTAGATTGTGCGTAGATGGGTTTGCTCCCTTTGGAATGTCTGGAAAACAGTATTCATGTTAGCCAGTTATACTAACTCCATATAATCTTCCCCTGTGGATATGCATGAAGGATCCAGTACTATTTTTTACTATCATTATTCTGGGACCAAATAATCCTAAACACAAAATTGATGTTTATTTACAACCATTGATAGATGAACTAAGTAATTTATAGTCTGATGGTATCCTCATATATGACATATCCAAGAAATAAAAATTTCAGTTACAGGCTGGGCTTCTGTGGACAATCAATAATTTTTCAGCTTATGGAATGCTATGTGGGTGGAGCACTACAAGTAGATTTGCATGTCCATATTGCATAAAGCGTACAAAGTCGTTTTATTTGTAGTTCGGGGGAAAAACTTCTTAATTCAATTTTCATCGGCATTTTTACTATTGGATCATCCATTTAGGAGGGACACACGGTCATTCAGATGTGACAAAGGCCAAGAACCTTCACTGCCAGTGACCTGTCTAACAGGAGATCAAGTGTGGAAAAGAGTGTGCAAAATAAATTTAGGCCAGGAATTGGAGAGGAGTGACAGTAGAGGTATGAATCATAACTGGGTGAAAAGGAGTATTTTTTGGGACTTGCCTTATTGGCGTGCGTACTTTTTTGGTGCCCCTATAAAATAGATATCATGTATAATGAAAAAAAGGTGTTTGCCAATATTTTTAACACTATTATGGATGTAAGGAGAAAAATAAAGGACAATTTGAAGGCACATCGTGACCTTGAGATGTATTTTCATGGGCCTAAACTAAGAGTTTATGGAGCAGGCGAAGGAATAGTGTTTGTGCCTAAAGCATGTTAATCAATGACCGTAGAGTAATGCGTAAATTTTGGGTGTATAAAAATTATTCAAATTCAAATCTATTCCTAGCCAAGTTTTAATTAAAACATTAATCCCAAATTACACATATGAGCAAGTATACTCATCGTAAGTATAGTATAGGAAATTAACAAGTATCGATCCTCAAGGAACAATTACCATTAGTTACTTTTCATTCATTGTTTAACCAACCCAATAAAGTAATAAAATGATAAAAAGAAAAATAAAAAATATATACAACTCAATGATGTAAGCATAGACAATTTAGACAAATATATTTGAAGACATGACAATGAATTACTTAGTAAATATCACAATTAACTATTATCTTGGTATCATGGAAGAATTATAATAGAATCCAAACATTTCCCAGGTCATAGACTTACTATCTCATGATTAAATTAGCATATTTTCCAATCAAACTAATATAACCACAAAGATGCATTAAATTCATCCTTCAACAATTATCCCTATACTCTACATGATAATGAACATGAAATTAGCCAATAACCCTATACACTATGTGAAATCAACTAATCTTTATTACCTTGGTTCTTTATCTTAACTTTGTTTCCCAAGTCCATTAAGAAATATCAAATATAAAATTAATAAAATTAAATCAACTTCTAATATTGTTTCCAAAGTTAATTAGAAGTAAATCTAAATTCATCAATTCTTCTATAATCATAAGTAATCAAACACCAAGAATGATACAAAATTGGTCAAATAGCTAAATTAACCCAAAAATCATGAATCCCAAAATAATGTCAAATTATAACAAAAACATTAATTACATCATTATTCTAGAAAAAAATAAATGTAAAAGAAATAACTCATAGACAAACTCTCATTCTTCTCTTTGAAAACCTCCTTGAATAATGCCCTTTGATTGATGAATCATCTCTTTTTGTGATAGATTGGAAGTTTTGATCCTTGGATTCATATATTTTTCTTGCTTAAATAGACTCCCAAGGGGCCAAAATTCATTCCCTAAGAGTTCTAGGCTGACTAGAAGTTGAAAAATACCAAAACTCGTAAGAAATTCCCAAATTCGTACAAAATAGGAAAACCCGCCATCATAGGGCAAAATAGTAAAACCCATCGTCATGTTGGCCTAACGTGTTCTATTTTTCTTCAGCAAAAATTCCCTTTCCAGAGTTGGGTCACAGCCAACACCGATGAGTTTTTTCGTTGTTTTTTTCTTCTTCTGCAATAAAATATCAAAACACCTTTCTAATGGTAAAATATCAAATACAAAGTATTAGCCTTAAGGGCATTCGCATGCGTTTTGATTTATGACAAAAATTGATGATGATTAACTTATGTGATTTATATGTGATAGGACATGTTTGACTTCAATTCTTCCAAAGCTTGCTAATAAGACTGCTAAGCACCTCTTAAGCAATGGAATCCAAGAGTGGGTGATCAAGTATAAGACCAACTTAAGAGATTGCATATTAATAAGCCCTTGTGAAGAACCATAAATTAGGAATTGTTATTAAGGTATTATTTGTAAATTCCTATATCTCTTTATCTTATGTTTATTTTTTTTTAACCTTGAAGTACTTATAAATAATTTCAAAAATTATCTATAAATCTAGATTTTCGGTTGAAGTAGTTTGGGATGGTCCTCTAAATCCAAAACTTCATCCAATGATCTGTAGCATTTTTCAAAATATATTTCTTTACTTAAAGTGTCATTTTACACTTACTTTTTGGACTGACATCCTTCCACTTTGTGAATCTAAAGCCCTGAAAATCTTAACAGAAGTAATTAGCCGTTGGGACTTCAGAACTGACTCTTATAAAAGCTTCTAAAACTTGATTTTGAAGCAGATTTTTGTGTTATCTCTTTCAAAAACACTCTTATTCTTAGAATACAAAAATCTCCCTTTTCATTTATACTTCAAAGTGAAATAAAATTGTTCCAAAGGTAAAAGGTATTAGTGCTTACTTGTTGATATTTTGTTGAATCTGTGAGCTATTTCTATACTCTTTCTTCTATCAGCTTTGTATCAAGGTTAAGAAGGCAATACCCAATTGGGGTGAGCCTTGATTGTTGTGTTTAAAGAGATTGGGTATAAAAACAAGGTTGGTGATTCCATTGTGTAAAATTGGTGTTACCTACCACCATTGATTTGGAAAAAAGTTTGATTAAGTTGTGTTGAAATCCTTAAGTATAAACTTAAGGTAGCGGATGTAGATCATTAAGGATCGAACCACTATAAATCCCAGGGTCTATTCTTATGCTTTTTGTCTAACCTCCTACACTGCATTTTCGCTGTCATAAAAAATTAAATGCCTTATCTTTTTCTCTGAAATTATTGATCCATTTAAGACTCTTGTATTTTATAGTAAGTTTGTCTTTGATAGCTCAACTACCCATTTTTAATAAATACTATCTTCTCACCATTCAATGCTGATTTAAAAGATCCCTAACTACCTCTTAAAGCTATGAAGCAAATCTGTCATTTAGTTCGTCCCTCTCAAAACATTAAATTTTTTAGTTTGCATTTGTTTGCCATAAACCTTATTCACCCTCTCCAAGGTTTATCAATTGATATTAGAGCTTTGGTCTACTCTATCTTCAGTTTAACAGTCTTGTAGAAAAGATATAGATGGCAAACACATCTTCTCTGCCTTACATCGAAGGGTCTTCAACAAATAGACCTCTTATATTTAATAGAAGCAATTATACATTTTGAAAAAAATAGAATATAGATACATGTGTACTCAATAAATTTTGAGCTGTGAAATCTAATTGAAAAGGGACCATTCATCCCAACCAAAGTAGTTGAAGGCAAAAAAGTGCCTAAAAGAAGTGATGAATACAACAGTGATGACAATGCCAAAATAACCGTAAACTATCAGGTAATGAACATTCTATGTTGTGCGCTCGATACGAATGAATACAATCGAGTGAGTGGTTGTGATTTTACTCATGACATATAGAGATTACTTAAGGTCACCCGTGAGGGGACTAATCAAGTAAAAGAATCAAAATTAGGACTTTTAGTCCGAGACTATCAACTATTCAATACGAAGCCAAGTGAGAACATAACTAATATATTCACTCAGTTCACAAATATCAAGAATGGACTAAAGGCATATGGGAAAATTTATTCCCTCGGTGAGTAAAACAGAAAGCTACTTGATGCTTTGCCAAAAAGTTGGCAACCAAAAACCTTGGCTGTGGAAGAATTTAAAAACCTAAATAGCTTACCTACTGGAGAGCTAATTGATTCTCTCTTGACCCATGGAATGAAACTCAAAAGGTTTCAAGAGCATGATGATGATGACAAAAGCAAACGAGGAACTGCTTTAAAAGCAGTTGATGAAGAAGCTAACAGTGATCAAACTAATAGTAGAATGACGATGATACTGATTTGGATACAGTAGAATTGGCTATGGTTGCTAGAAAATTTAGAAAAATGTTCAGAAAAAAGCCATTTGAAAAGGGATAAGAAGTTTATCAAAAAGAAGGGACAAACTTTTTCCTTCAAGCCTCAATGTTTTGAGTGTAAAAGCACAGATCACTTCATCACTGATTGTCCAGTAACGAGAGAAAAGGAGGCTAAGTAATTTAAAAAGAGGAAGAAGGACACAAAAATGAATAAAGGAAAATGGCTGATTAGAACTTGGGATCAAGGTGAATTCGAGGCTGAAGAAAACTATGAATCTGAAAATGAAAAAATTAATATTTGCTTTATAACCATAGAGGATAAGATAAATCATACTTCTCCAAATTTGATATCTAAATTGCATGATTATGATTGTGAGAAGCCTGATGATCCGAATAAGCTGCTTTTCGACATGTTTCATGAACTTAAAAACTATCTAGAAGAAATAAAGAAATGAAAATGAAAATTGATTCCTTGCTAGATGAGAATACAAAGCTATTAAATGAGAACAATGTCTCACTTGATTCTATTATGTGCTCAAATATTGAAAAGGATGTTATCCTAACTTCTTTGCATTATATGTCTCTTGAAAATAAATATTTGTGTGACAAAATTTAGTCTCTTAAAATTATAGTCAGCAACTTTGATGATAGGAAAAATAGAGTTGACAATCTCATTACATGCATTGAAATGTTCACAAATGGCAAAAACAATTTGGAAAAATTTCTTGGTGCACAACATGTAGCTAGAAACCAAAATAGTCTAGGCTATAGGCATGAAATCAAAGCTGGAAATTACAAATCCTACTTTATAAAGGCTGCTTCGTTATATATCACACATAGTTGTTGCACATATTGTGAAAAATCTGGACACAAAGAATCTAAGTGTCATGTTAGGAAGAAAGTGGAATCCAGTATAAAGTAGTATGGGTACCAAAAATCACTTTTCCATCTTATATATAAAAACATTCATCGAAAAAGATGAGTTCCACAAAGTAGTTTTTGGACAATGGATGCTCTAGGCACATGACTGAAAATGTTGGACTGCTGGAAAATATTCAAATTACAAACAATGGATTTATCATATTTGGAGACAAAGAGAAGGAAAAGATACTTAGCATAGGTAATATTGGTAAGGGATCCTTTACTATCATTAAACAAGTGCTATTAACTAATGAATTAAAGTACAACCTACTTAGTATCAGCCAACTATGTGATAATGGTTGCAAAGTTATTTTTGAGAAAGATTCTTGCATCATCATGGATAGATTTAGCAATGAGACTATTTTTGTTGCCAACCGTGTTGGAAATGTGTATGTATTTTATCTTGATGATCTTGTAGCTCATAATATTAGATGACTCTCTATGAATGATTATAACAGTTATCTTTGGTACAAAAGGCTAGGCCATGTATCTATCGATTTGCTAAACAAATTATCCTCAAAGAAACTTGTTAGAGGACTACCAATTTGATAAAAATTGGGTTTTGTGATGCTTTTCAATTTGGAAAACAAACCAAAATCTCTTTTAAACCAAAGAAAATGATTTCAACATCAAAATCTCTCGAACTCATACATATGGATTTGTTTGGACCGATGAGGACCACTAGTCTTGATAGTAAGAGATATGCTTATGTACTTGTAGATGACTTTTCAAAATTCACTTGGAATTTATTTCTTGCTCAAAAAGATAAAGCTTTCTTTGAATTTTCAAAATTACTCAAACGTGTTCAAAATTTCCTTGGATGCAATTTGATTTTAATTAGAAGTGACAATGGTAGAGAATTTTACAATAATGATTTTACAAAATTCTATGATGAAAATGGTGTTTTAAAAAAAAATTTAGCAGCAAAAATTCCTCATCAAAATGGTGTGGTTGAGAGGAAAAATAAAACATTGTAAGAAATGGCAAGATTAATGCTTTGTGAAAACTCCCTTCCTAAATACTTTAGGCTGAAGGTGTAAATACAGCTTACTACATTGTCAATCGTATTATGCTAAGACCCTTTTTTAGAAAAACTCCTTTTGAACTCATATTTGACAAATTTTCATCTATTTCTTACTTTAAAATTTTTGGATGCAAATGTTTTGTCCTCAATACTCGAGACAATCTTGAAAATTTTGATAGCAAATCTGATGAGGCTATATTTCTTGGATATTCTTCCAACAAAAAGGCATATAGAATGTACAATAAAAAAAAAAATCTATGTAAGGAAGAATCCAGACATATTTTGTTTGATGAATCAAATATATATTCTTCTAGAAATGATGATGATGATGTAGGAATCACAAAAGAAAAGAGCAGTGAGCAACACAAGACTCTATCACTTGACATTCATGCCAAAGAAGAGAAATTAGAAGAACAATAAGCTGAAGAAAACAAACATATGACTGAAGAGCCCATGAATCAAGACTTGCCAAAAGATTAGAAGTATAAAACTGTCCATCTATAAGAATAGATCATTGGTGATCCTAGCCGCGGAGTCAAAACTAGAGGTATTTTGTTGATAATTTTGCTCTACTTTCTAACACTGAACCTAATTGTATTAATGCAGCCTTACATGATAAATTTTGGATTATGGCCATACAAGAAAAGCTAAATCAATTTGAAAGAAATCAAGTTTGGAAGTTTGTTCCTAAACCACTTGATCATTTCAAAATTGGAATCAAGTGGATTTTCAGAAACAAACTTGATGAGCATGGTATTGTTATTAGAAACAAACTCAAATTAGTTTCCCAATGATTCAATCAAGAATAGGGCATTGATTATGATGAGACTTCTACTCCCATTGCTCAATTAGAGTCAATTAGAATGCTTCTCGCTTCTACATCTTTTAAAGGCTTTATGCTAATGGATGTCAAAAGTACCTTCTTAAATGGTTTTATTGAAGAAGAAGTATATGTGAAAAAACCTTCTGGTTTTATTCCTGAATGCTTTCCAAACCACATTTTTAAACTTTCTAAAGCCCTTTTATGGTTTGAAACAAGCTCCACCAGTATGGTATGAAAGGCTTAGTGGTTATCTTCTTTCAAAAAGTTTTTTAAGAGGTTTAATTGATACTACATTATTTATCAAATCTGAAAATTCTGATGATATCTTCATTGTTCCAATATATGTTTATGATATTATTTTTGGAGCTACTAATGATTCCTTATGAAAGAAGTTTGCCAAGACAATACAGCAAGAGTTTGAGATGAGTATAATGGGATAACTTAATTTTTTTTCTTAGATTACAAATTAAGCAAACAAAAGATGAGATCTTCTTAAATCAAGCCAAATATGCCAAGAAACTGCTCAAATGGTTTTAAATGAATGAAGTAAAAGAACTAAGAACACCTATGAGCACCTAATAAAAGCTTGATAAAGATAAAAAATGTAAGAAAGTGGATGAATCGAAATATAGAGGTATGATCGGAAATCTCCTTTATTTTATTGCCAGCCAACCCGATATTATGTCTCAATATGTCTTTGCGCTAGATTTCAATCATATCCAAAAGAATCTCATCTATGTGTTGTAAAATGTATTCTTAAATACTTAATTAGAACATATGATTATAGCTTATGGTATCCACGAACTAATTCATTTGATCTTATAAGATACACGGATGCCGACTATACCGAGTGTAAAGTTGAGAGAAAAAGCACCAGTGGATACTGTCAGTTTCTTGGACACTCTCTTGTCTCTTGGTATAGCAAGAAGCATGCTTGTGTCTCCCTCTCAACAACTGAGGCAGAATATATTGTTGCAGGAAGTTTCTATGCACAAATTCTATGGATGAAAAACACCTTACTTGGCTTTGGTTTAAATTTTAATTATGCGCCTATCTTATGTGATAATACTAGTGCTATCAATCTAACCAAAAATCCTGTTCAGTATTCTAGAACTAAGCACATTGAACTTAAGCACCATTTTATTAGAGATCATATGCTTAAGGGTGATGTGTACGGAATATATTCCAACTAATGAATAGTTTGCAAAAATTTTCACTAAATCTCTGGGCGAAGATAGATTTAATCATCTATGAAGAGGTTTCAGAATTACCAAAATTATGTACCTAACAATTTTGCCAAGGACTTTTTTGTTCATCCTTGCAGAACTTCTGAAGACACACATTTTCAGATGGTGATTTTAGATGTAGCATCTCAAAAACATAAACCCAAAACCCCCTCGATGAAATATCTCTCAATTTGTTTTACACGGACAGATTCGGACTTAGTCTGAGTCCAAAATAGCAGCTACCTAGAATCGTGTAAATCCCACATTAAAAATAAAATGGATGAAAAAGCGTCTGAGTCCAGAACTCCTTTTTGAATTTTCAAAACGTCCACGTTTTTCAAAGAAGCTCACCCTATTTATGATGAAATCTCTATTGAGGGTACTTGATTGTATTTATCTACTCAAGTACCTAGGAAATAAAAAAAAGGGCTATTTCGCTCTCTTCTTGAAATCTGAAACTACCATTGATCCTTCTACCCCTCTATCTCTCTCTCTCTCTCTCTCTCTCTCTCTCTCTCTCTCTCTCTCTCTCTCTCTCTCTCTCGTATCTTCATCTTCCTCACTAAAACAGAAATTCCACATCTTCTTCTCACTATTGCTATGGCAAAACTACTAAAATTAGACAAGGGAAGCAAATCAAAAACAAAGAAGAACCCAAAAAGTAAAGAAGTGGCGAAAGCAAAGCCTATTGTCGACATTCAACCCACCATCAAGAAGAAAGAAAAAAAGACTATTGCCGAGGAACCAGTTTCCCAGTCTGACTCATCACAAGGGCTTCCTGTACAGGAAAGCTCTGAGACACAAGTACTTCGATATCTTGATTTAAAATGTGAATATGAATTTAGTGACTGGTTGTCAAAGAATAGGACTGTTATTTCTGAATATCGTGCTGATACTGAGGCCTTTTTAAAATTTGCTGATATCTTAAATATATTTGAGTCACTTGGATGGGGGCTTTGCTATTGGTAGATGACAAATTAAACACCACATTGGTTTGGGAATTTTATTCGAACTTAAGAAAAGGAATGCTTGAGGATACTAGTAGGGGGTTCATGGTTTAGTGGTACACCTCTAAAGTAGGTTGTGTAAATATGGAATTTGAACATAGAATGCTGAATCAAATATTTGGAGTTATAGACGGAGAAATCCAATTCTTTGAAATGAATAAATTTCTAGAAGAGTCGAACCTATTTGATCTGGGAAGGTTTGAGGTGAAATTCACTAGAGGGAGGAGTTTCAAAAATTCAAGTGACCACAATTCAAAGTAGCTGAATGGTTTTGGGAGAATTCTGCATTATATGGTGTCTACCATGATGGCACCAAGTTTTAGGCAAAAAATATCCGTGATTATCATGCAAATAATACTGATGTTGCTCCTATCGGAAGGAAGACAGATTAGTTTTAATTTTCTGGCTGTGAAGCAGATGTTTCAATCAAGAAACACCTCTAACAAGGCCTTACCCTATTGAAATCTCCTGATAAAGGTTTTTAAATACTTTAACGTGAATCTCAGTGCAAGTACCCCTGGATGTTAGGATTCGTGGACTCCTAAACGCGGAAAACATCCACGAATCCCTTCCGAGGATCCAAGTAACGATTAAGAAGATCGTAGGTTTGCAGAATTACTTCTAGTTGGTGAAATCGAGATCCTTCGATTTCGATGGTGCTGCTGCACGTGTAACCCGAATGATCACCAGACGCTGTAGTGCGCGAACGTCCTCTATCGAATACACACCGCGAACTCACTCGTCACCCGGGGAGTACTAGCGCCTAGGGTTTGAAAGGGTTTTTTTCCTAGTAGAGAATGGCACGAATGTTCTCAACAGAATTAGACTCTTGAAAAGAAGGCTAGGGTTTTCTTAAAAAACCCCCAAACCTCTTAGAGTCCAACCCTAATAATATCTTATCATATTTTAATTTAAATTCAAATTAAATTAAAACTGATATGATAAGATTCTGCCATTATCTCGGTTATTTAAACAATTAATTTACCGAGTCAGATTCTTATAATTTGGACATTATCTAGATACATCGAATGTGGACATATTTCCAAATTCATTGTATCTGGTAAATTTTCTAAGTTCGATTAACTTAGACATATTTCCAAATTCATCAAATTTGGTTACCAGAAAAATAACCTAACAAGTTCGCTTATTGTGTGACCCTATAAGTTCATTTAACACTGGCAGTGTGCCCAAATCATATTTAAATGGCGCACAAGTTATAAGCGATTTCTAGCAAAACATTATAACTATTCAGGTTAAATGAAGATCGATGATCTCTTTAAACCAAATCATACTTTTATATTTAGTCTTTTTGTCACACGATATCCAGATTAAGCATAAGGTACGGAGCATGTCATCCTTATTAAGCTTAATCAATTATTTCTTGATTTCATAGTAGACTGTTCAAACAAATGATATCAATATCTTAGATTGATATATTTGAGCACGGCCATGCATTAACAGTCTAACTTATCAAGGGACCTATGGATATCTCTCCCATAATTGAGAGGGGCAAATTCCTTCACTATCATTCATATTCCTCCCATTGATTTATTCTATATCCAACAATAGTCTAATTTATTATCTGATTAAAGACAACTTTAGACAACGTCAAAATATAGAATTTATCAAGTAGGAAACTATGATGAATTTAGGTCGAAGGACTTTTAATATCATTATGGCTAGAAAGTACTTATGACATGTTCCATAAAGTACTCTCACATGGGTCATATCCAATACAATATTCTCTAACATTTATTTATGTTTTGACTCGATATCACAAATATCCATGACCAATAAAACATAGCCATCAAGTCACAAACATAATAATCTTAATTTATTATGGTTCCAATAATAATAATCAATTAGGGACAGTTTTAGAACAGTCATTGTAGGGTTTTACTATCAAGTCACGTACTTGATGACCACAAAATAAAATGCACTATTCATGAAAAGAAAAACCTCATATTATTATATAAAATATAACGATAATAATATAAGTACAAATTGACTCTAGGGCATATCCCTAACACTGGACACCTCAAGATTAATGTCTATAGCATGGAGTGTTTTGAGGAAATAGGGTTTGCACAACTGAATAATCAATGGGTTTTGCTTAGGGATGTTTCAGATGAGGAAAGGGAAAAGCTAATCAAAATAAAAGCAGAGGGAAAGAAGGATGCACCTAATGCCTCAATAGGAACAAAACAGAAAGCTGAAACTGCTGAGGAATCATCTAGTAAAAACAAGCAGAAGTATGATAAGAGTGGAGTAACTCAAATCATTTTGAATGTATTGAATATCTTGTCTAAAAAGTTTGATAGATTTAGTACTGAATTTAAAGCTAAACTGCAAAACTTGGGAAACTGATTGAGTAATATGGAAGGGAAGCAGCCTACAGAAGAAAAAGAGACTGGAAATGTCCCAAAAGATAAAGCCCCTCTAACATAACAAGAGGATGAGCCCGTCATTTCCTCTATTGAAAAAGACTTTGGACAATCCCCTGCTGCTAAGCAAACTGCCGTTGAAAAAATTCCAGCTTTACCTATTGCAGTATCCATAGTTGTTTTGCTTCCTTCCCAGCCTGCTAAGATGATGCCTATTGTTCCCTCTATTGATCCAACTGCCGTTACAAAGGTTAAGCCAATTTCACCGGGTAATTCCTAGGGACGCAGGGTAAAAGACATGTGGCCGTCAAAAGAAAGTCTAGTAGAATTGCTGGACAACACTCCAAGAAGGGTGCCAGTACTAAGATCGAAACCGTCCACATTTCCTAATTTGCACCTGATAATTGCTACTGCTAACTACTTATGTAACATTCACTTTGTTGAACAATTTTATGATTTCTGCTTTCTGTTTTTGCATGACCAATTATAATTTTTGAACTAATATCCTTGCTAATCCTTCTGATTACATGTTTACTACCTAATGGGAGACTAACATTCTACACTATATTTCTGTTTTACCATTCTCGTGCTTAAATCCTTACTGAATCTTTTTTGCTAAGATCTTTTTGATTGATGACAAAGGAGGAGAAAGAAATATGAAGTATGATGGATTGTGACTATATGTATGTGTGACTATATGTGTGTGAGATAAATAGATTGTAACTATCTATATATGTGTGTGATAAATAGTTGTGGTTATGTGCATTGTAAATTGGGTTTTATGCCTTGATGTGATTTTGAGGAAATTGAATTGTGGTTATGGAGAAGATTGCGCTTGCGGGCTTGGTGTGCATTCTGTTCTGATTCGGTTGAATGATATCTCTCTCCCTATTTTTATCATCATGAATATGGATTGAGAACTTGAAATATGCATTATTTGACTCAATATTGTCGAATGTGATTATGATAATGGCTGAGATGAGCATTATGCCAAATCTTTGGATTGTGATTTAAGGACTGTGATTAAGTTCGGATAATGAATGCTTGAGTGAATGCTTATGAGAATTGTGTTGTTTCTCTTTGATTGAACAATTAAAATTGAGGGTTGAAACTCTTTGGAAAAACTAAGCTTGATCTATTTTTGTGATTTATTCCCCTGCACAAATACAGGGGGAGTTTTGGACTCTCAATTCTTCAATCTAAAACACCAGTCAAACAAATGCTTTTACAAGAAGTGATCTTCTTTCTTATTTTAACCTGTTTTAGATGCGTGATTCGGAAATCCAAAATTTCAAAACCTAGTTTAGTTTTTCAACACACTTCATTGTTAGTATCCATTTTATCTACTATTCATCTATGCACATACATAGGGGGACTATTGCTGTTAATGATTTATCCACTACACCTCTTCGTGTTCATACTCATACATTTTTTTTGTGACCATTATTTGGCTATTTCTTTGAGAAATAGTCCTCTATTATGGAAGGAATGAAGATGGGGAGTTTAGTTGGGTAATAAGCTTATTGAGCCATGTTTATGAGACCATGTTTAATTTTCCTTATCTTAATCTCATAAGCACTATTTGATTCCTATAATGAGAGATCGCATTTCAGTTAAAAATATTCTTATTTCTTTCGGTCTAACATGTTCATACTGTCTGTATTTTTTTTTTTTTTTTTTTTTGTATGTCACAATCCCATCAAGCTTGTCATTATTCAAAAAGAGGGAGATTGTTAGCCCTAAGGGCATTCTCTTGTGGTTTGATTTATGACAAACATTAATGAGGACTAACTTATGTGATCTATATATGATAGGATATTTTTGACTTTAGTTCTTCCGAGGCTTGCTAATGAGACTACTAAGCAACTCTTAAGCAATGGAATCCAAGAGTGGGTGATCAAGTATAAGACTAACTTAAGAGATTCATACCGAGAAGCCCTTGTGAAGAATCATAGACTATGAATTTTTATTAAGGTATTATTTGTAAATTCTTATATCTCTTTACCTTATATTCAATTTGTTTTAGCATGAAACACTTACAAATAATTTAAAAAATTATCTATAAATCTGAATTTTTAGTTGAAGTAGTTTTGGATGGTCCTCTAAATTTAAAACCTCATCCAATGATTTGTAGCAGTTTTCAAAAAATATTTCTTTGCTTAAAGTGCCATTTTGGACAGACATCCTTCCACTTTGTGAATCCAAAACCCTGAAAATCTTGACATAAGTAACTAGCTGTTACTAGCCATTAGGACTTTGGGATTAGCTCTTATAAAAGCTTCTAAAACTCGATTTTGAAGAGATTTTTGTGCTATCTCTTTCAGAAACACTCTTACCCCTTAGAATACAAAAATCTCCCTTTTCATTTATACTTCAAAGTGAAATAAAATTGTTCCAACGGTAAAAGGTATTAGTGCTTAGTTCATATTTTGCTCAATCTGTGAACTATTTTTGTACTCTTTCTTCTATCATCTTTATATTAAGGTTAAGGAGGTAAAACCTAGTTGGGGTGAGCCTTGATTGTTGTATTTAAAGAGGTTGGGTATAAAACCAAGGTTGGTGATCCTCTTGTGTAAGATTGGTGTTGCCAACCACCATTGATTTGGAAAAAAGTTTGAGTAAGTTTTGTTGAAATCCTAAAGTGTAAACTGAAGGTAGTGGATGTAGATCATTAAGGATTAAACCACTAAAAATCTTTGGGTCTATTCTTGGACATTATGTCTAACCTCCTTCACTGCATTTTGGCTGTCATCAAAACTTAAATGCCGTATCTTTTTCTCTAAAATTATTGATCCATTTAAGACTGTTGTATTCTATAGTAAGTCTGTCCTTAATAGCTCAACTATCCATCTTTAATAAATACCATATTCTCACCATTCAGTGTTGATTTAAAAGATCCTTGACTGTCTCTTAAAGCTATGAAGTAAATCTGCCATTGAGTTCGTCCCTCTCAAAATATGAAAATTTTTAGTTTGCATTTGTTTACCATAAACCTTATTCACCTCCTCGAAGGTTTATCACAAAGGAATATGACCAGTTATTGCATCAAATATATTACAAAACATCCTCAAATAACTAAAAAAGTATTGATAAACTTAGCCTTTATCACATTCCCCCACACTCGAACATTTGCTTGTCCTCAAGCAAAATACTTTAAAGTAAGGAAAAATAAGACAATCTTTCAAAAAGTTTAACTATACCAAAGCCATAATTGCTCTTCAAACTTTAGATATGACATTGTCATTCTTTCAACCCTTGAAAAAAATTCACAAATTGAAGTACTAGATAAGACATATCAAGACTCTTGAAGTTAAATTAATTAAGTTTATACTTTACTCTAAGAAAATTATTTCACACTTCAAGCAAAAACGTAGATAATATGAATTATACAAGTCAACATATCTACCAATTTATGCATTATAAATCCAAAAATTGCACAACTCAAGTCATGATTTAAGAAAAACATTCCATTTTTTTCTCTCAATTTCTTTTCAATGACTCAAGGAATTAATAGCCTCAAGCGAATGAATTTCTCCTCACGCACCGTATTGGCTCCGTTATAGTCATTACTTATCATTTTTTTCAACAACTTTCTTCTTTCTTTTGCTTTCTAGAATTAATAGCCTCAAGAAAGTGAATTTCTCTTCACTATTCGCATTGGCCCCCATAATCAAGTAAAAAGTGCTTTCTCGTCTTCAAAGATAAAATAATTTTTCTCAACTCATTTTTCACTCACAATCAGTTTTTTTTTCACTCAATTGTTTTTTTCCTCATATTCCTTATCACACTTAAAGTCAAGTAAATTTAAACCCATAATACAAGAGTTAGCTAATACTTTTCCCTATATTCATCATATTATCCACATTCAAACTAGATGAATAAAATAATATTCAAACATTAATGCATAAACAAGAATAACTCAAATTCTCAAGTGTTAGCATATCTCATCCAATAAACCATTTCATTATTAATACAAATCCACTAAGTGAATGACAAAACTCATATCCCAAGTAAGAAAGATAACTACAACCTTGATAAAGCAATGAAAATCACAAATTTTCACAAAAAAATTTAGCCAGCCAAAATGGAGCCCACAGTTAAAGTATATGAAATATATCTTTAATGCTAAACCACCCCCCCACACACACTTAAATTGGATATTATCCTCAATAGCAAAAAATATAGCAATGAAAGCAAAGCCAAGGGACCAAAATAAATAAAAGGGAAGAATGGAGGAAAGAAAATGCTTCCATAATGGTGTAGCTTCAACACATGTGAATCCATCACAAGGATTCATTGGGGAAATGTACATAAATAAAAACACAAAAGAAGCAAAAACAAAAAACATAAATCTAGAAAAGGAAAAGACAATAAAATAAAAATAATACAATAGAAAGAAAAAGAAGTGAAAAGTTCCAAAGAAAAATCATGAATCATAGAGGGTAACATCGAGATGCTCTAAAGTGCTAAGTTCTTTACCCAGATATGACTTAACACGACTTCCATTCACCTTAAAGATCCCCTTAGTTGGGTGAGAAATCTCAATAACCCCGAATGGACAAACTCGATGTATCTCATATGGCCCTGACCACCTTAACTTCAACGTACCCAGGAAACGTTTAAGCCTAAAATTAAATAATAACACCATGTCTCCTGTTTTGAACTCTTGAGGGGAATGAATGTGCCTATCGTTCCAACATTTCATCTTATCCTTATAAATTTGAGAATCATGATAAGCATCATTATGTCACTTCTCCAACTTATTTACTTAAAGCAATCTCCGTTGTCCTACGAGTTGAAGATCAAAATTGACGAGTTTAATTGCCCAATGAGCCTTATGTTTGACTTCCATTGGTAGATGACACGATTTCCCATACACAATCTATAAGCGGTCCTACCAATAGGAGTTTTGAAAACAGTCCTATAAGCCCAAAGAGTATCATCTAATTTCAAACTCCAATCTTTTCTTGTTTGATTAATCACTTTTTCAAAAATTCTTTTGGGAGTGATAGGGAGTAGCAAATTTATGGATAACACCTAAATGTTTGAGAATTTTATCCAAGTGGGTATTGGAAAAGTGTGTTTCCTATCACTAATGAGTACCTTAGGCACACCAAAACGGGTGAAATTTTTTTTTTAGAAATTTGACTACAATCCGTGTGTCATTAGTGGGCAAGGCTTGCGCTTCAACCCACTTAGACACATACTCAACTGCAACCCAAATGTATTTGTTACCCAAAGAATTAGGAAAATGGCCCATGAAATCTATCCCCCCAACAATAAAAAATTTCACAAGCTTGAAAAAATTGTAATTACATCTCACTAGATTTAGAAATATTACTTGTACGTTAACAACTATCACAATTTTGAACTAACCTGTGAGAGTCTTTAAAAAGTGTTAGCCAATAGAATCCAGACTTAAGTACCTTTCTTGCAGTGTTGTTAGCTTGGTAATGGCCTCCGCAGGTTTTTCATGTTAATATTTTAAAATATTTGCACTTTTCGCGAAATCCACACATCTTTGAATGATTTAATCCGCACAACACTTGAACAAGTAAGGATCTTTCCAAAAGTATTGCTTTACTTTGGAGATGAATTTTTTCTTTTGTTGCCCCGTGAAATCCTCAGGAATAATTCATGCAACCAAGTAATTAGCAAAATCCACAAACTAAGGAGTTTGATGTCCCCTCGGCCACAAGTTCCAAGTTGGAATTTTCCAACCTAGATAAGTGATCTATAGCTAAGTTTTCTGCTTCCTTTTTATCTCTAATTTTCAAGTCAAATTCCTACAGCAATAACACCCATTTTATCATTCTTGGTTTGGAATTGCGCTTGGTTAGTAGGCATTTAAGGGCGGAATGGTTTGTATACACAATGACTTTGGACAAAATAAGATAAGAAAGGAATTTATCAAAAGAAAATACTATTGCAAGCAATTCTTTTTCTGCTGTGGTGTAATTCTCTTGTGCCGCCGTAAGAGTTTTGCTTACATAGTAGATTGGTTAAAAATGCTTATTTTTCCTTTGTCCAAACACCACGCCTACTGTATAATCACTTACATCACATATTAATTCAAAAGAAAGAGACCAATCCGGTGCAATTAAAATAGGAGAGTTAATCAATTTCTTTTTAAGAACATTAAAAGCATTGAGACATTTATCATCAAGATAAAAAACAACATCTTTTTTAAGTAGAGAAGTAAGAAGTTTAGAAATTTTTAAGAAATCCAATATAAATCTCATATAAAAACCTACATGATCAAGAAAGCTTCGGATAGCCTATACTGAGTGGGAGGAAGAAGTTTCTCAATTCTCTCAATTTTTGCTATATCAACCTGAATACCTTTCTTTGAAATCTTGTATCCCAATACAATACCTTCTTGTATCATAAAGTGACATTTTTCCTAATTAAGCATGAGGTTGGTCTTTTTACACCTTTGACTTTCCCAAATTAGCCAAATACAAGTCAAAAGAGTCACCAAAAATAGAAAAGTCATCCATAAATACTTCCATGACATCCCCTACAATTCCTTTGAAGATAGCCATCATACATCTTTGAAATGTTTCTAGATCATTGCAAAGACAAAAAGGTATACGACGATATGCAAAAATACCAAAAGGGCATATAAAGGTAGTCTTCTCTTGATCATTCGGTACTATGGGAATTTGAAAGTAACCGAAAAAACATCTAAGAAACAATAAAACTCATACCTGGACAATCTTTCTAACATTTGATCAATGAAAGGGAGAGGAAAATGGTCATTTCTAGTTACCTCATTTAATTTCCTATAATCGATACAAACCCTCTAACAAGTTACCAATCTCATTGGGATCTACTTATTTTTTTTCATTTGGGCTCACCGTCATTCCTCCATTCTTTGGTACCACTTGTGTTGGACTTACCCAAATACTATTAGAAATGGGGTAAATGATGCCTGAATCTAAGAGTTTTATCACGTCGCTCATATTTGGGTTCAACTTACGTTGGGGTTGCACTACGAGCTTTGCTCCTTCTTCTAACAATATTTTGTGAGTGCAAAAGGAATAGCTAATTCTCTTTAATATCCGTGATCTTTCATGCTATGATTCCCTTATATTTTTCCAATAAAATTAATAATTTTCCCTTATATTTTTCACAATTTGGCCTAAGATTAAAGAAATTTTAGAATCTTCATCCATATCAAGAATAACAAAATCCACAGGAAATATGATGAATCTATCCACTTTAACCAATACATCTTCGACTACACCCCTAGGATATTTAATAGATCTATCTGTAAGTTGAATACTCATCCTAGTGAGCTTAGACTCATCTAGGCCTTTCTTTTTGAAAGTTTTGTATGGCAAAATATTAATACTAGCACCTACGTTTACTAATGCATTGAAAAATGTAAGAGTACCAACACAACAGGGAATAGAAAAATTCCCTAGATCATTTTCTTTGCGTGGTAAATTCTGTAGGTCTTGTTAAATGGCAGAGCATTCTTTATTTAAAACCACAATGGACAATTCTTTCAACCTCTTTTTATTGACAAGCATCCTTTTTAGGAACTTTGCACATTTAGGCATATGTATCAAAACCTCACTGAATGGGATGTTTATGTGTAGCTGTTTGAAAACTTCTAAAAATTTATCAAATTGTGTATCCTTTCTCACTTTTTATGTTTGAGCAGGGTAAGGAACCGGTGGTTGAAAACCTATATCTTTAGCTTGCTTTTTGAATGGTGCTCCAAGAGGGGCCGGCGCTGGCCTAGTTTCTTGAACTGGCGCCGGTTCCGTGCTGGAATTAGGTAGCTCCTTACTGATTCGTAATATAATTGCAACTGAATCTTGTTGAGTTTCCAACCCCAATGGTGACCTTTCTTGTGATTTTAGTACTAAATCCATTAAAAACCAAGTTTGCCTCTCCATGTTTTGGATTATTTCCTCAAATTTGGCCAGCGTGTTATCTATTTCGTGAAATTGTTTGGTCACATGGGTGGCAAATTTTCTCAATGCCCCTTCTAGGGTAGTTGAGTCTGATGGTTAAGGTATCATCTTTTGAGACGTGTCAGGGTACTGCCCTATGCTCCAATTGGCCATGTAACCTGCATACGGTACCTTGTTAGTATCATACAGGTATAGTACAATATTGAATCATGTTAGTTAGTTAAGGTACATGTATATAGACAACAAGATATAGAGCTTAGTTACATAAAGAATACATATACATATTTACATATAGATATATATATATATATATATATATATATATATATAAACATGGTTAAATTAATAAAATCCTAACTTTTAGGATATTGTTCTCTGACAATGACGCCAAAAACTTTATACGTAAATTTTAGGTATATAAAAATCATTCAAATTTAAATCCATCCCTAGCCAAGTTTTAATTAAAACATTAATCATAAATTACACATATGAGCAAATATACTTATCGCAAGCATAGTATAGGGAATTAACGAATATCGATCCTCAAGGAACGACTACCATTAGTTACCTTTCATTCATTGTTTAACTGACCCAATAAAGTGATAAGATGATAAAAAGAAAAATAAAGAAATATATACAACTCAAAGATGTAAGAATATATAATTTAGACAAATATCTTTGAAGACATGACAATGAATTATTTAGTAAATACCACAATTAACTATCATCTTGGCATCATAAAGGAACTATAATAGAATCCAATCATTTCCCAAGTCATAGACTCACTATCTCATGATTAAATTAGCAGATTTCCAAATCAAACCAACATAACCACAAAGATGCATTAAACTTATCCTTCAACAATTATCCCCATACTCTAGATGATAGTGAATATAAAATTAGCCAATAACCGTATACTCTAACTGAAATTAACTAATCTTTAATTACCTTTCTTTTTTATCTTAACTTTGCTTTCCAAGTTCGTTAAGAAATAACAAATATAAAATTAATAAAATTAAACCAACTTCTAACATCGTTTCCCAAGTCAATTAGAAGTGAATCTAAATTCATCAATTCTTCCATAATCATAAGTAATCAAATACCAAGAATGATAGAAAATTAGTAGCTAAATTAACCCAAAAATCATGAATTCTAAAATAATGTCAAATTATAATAAAAATATTAATACATCATTATTCTAGAAAAAGAAAACAAATGTAAAAGAAAGAACTCATAGACAAGCCCTTCTTCTTCTCTTTGAAAACCTCCTTAAATAATGCCCATTGATTGATGAATCTTCTCTTTTTGTGATTGATTGAAGCTTTGACCCTTGGATTCATATGTTTTCCTTGATTAAATAGGCTCACAAGAGGCTAAAATTCGTTCTCTAAGAGTTCTAGGCTGAGTAATAGTTGAAAAATATCAAAACTCTTAGGAAATTCCCAAATCCGTGCAAAATAGGAAAACTCGCTGTCGTGGGGCAGAGAAGAGCCGACACTGACTCTGCTGGGCACGACCAATGCCGGCTATGCACTGTCGGCCCGACATGCTCTATTTGTTTTCAGCAAAAATCCCCCTTCCATATTTGGGCCGACGCCTGCTATGCTCCTCATGGCCAGCGCCAGCCGGGCACTGCTTGGCAATGAATTTTTTTTTTTTTTGACATTTTCCTCTTTTTCTGCAATAAAACACCAAAGTACATTTTCAAGGGTAAAATATTAAATACGATGGTATATGACTAGTTATTGTATCAAATATATCACAAAACATCCTCAAATAATAAGAAAAGTATTGATAAATTTAGCCCTTATCATAGAGGCTAAGCAAGAACTCCTTGAGTGGGTAAAGGAATTGCAACTTCCAGATGGATATGCTTTAAATTTATCAAGATGTGTTGATTTAAAAGAATTGAAGATGTCTAGCATGAAAAGTCATGACTCACATGTGTTCATGGAATGATTTCTTCTAATTGCTCTGAGAGAATTTCTTCCAGTAAACGTATGGAACTTGTTGACCAAATTGAGTCCGTTTTATAGAGTTGTACTCACCTAAATTGTCAGTAGCTCATATGAAGAAGTTGGAGTAAAAAATTCTAGTACTCATATATAAACTAGAAAAAAATATTCCTACCTGGTTTCTTCAATGTAATGGATCATCTAGTGGTTCACTTACCTTATGAAGCTCTTGTTTGTGGTCCAGCTCAATATAAATGGATATATCCATTTGAAAGGTACGTAGCCATTCATTAAATAGATCTATTTCCATTATCATACATGATAATAATGACCTCTTTAAAAGTGTACTTAAGTTACCTTATTTTAAATTATAGGTTCTTGCATTGTTTAAAGGTCAAGGTGAAAAATAAGGCAATGATGGAAAGATCAATTTGTAATACTTATCTAATTGAAGAAGCATCAACGTTCTTTTTCTACTATTTTGAGCTACATATTCAAATAAGACACACACATGTGGCACGTAATGAAGTAGTTACAAGTGAGCAAGAAGTGGAACAATCTTTGCTATCAATTTGCAATGCAAGAGGAAGGGTATTGAGGAAGATTCAAACTCGATTTATGACATCCGAGGAACTCAACATTGCCACAAACTATATTTTGGTAAACAGTGAAGATGTGCAACCATATATTATGATTTTTTCTAGTAGTTTATGATCCCATCACAGCAGGATTACTGAGCTAGAAGTCGAGAGAATAATAGAAAATAAATTTGTTGGATGGTTCAAAAATTACGTAAGTTCTTTAAAGTTGTGATACTTAGTGAATGTATGTTTAGCAATTCACTTATGTTAAATATCTTGAATACAGACTTAACAACTACAACCTTGTAGGTGCATGATCCAATCAATGGGGTGATGGATAAATGTTTGCAAAAACCTTTCATGGGGACCGTCAAAAGAAGTCAAATTATTTCAAGGATATGTAATTAATGGTTATCGATTTTACACGAGATAGTATGCAGAACATAGAAAAAGTGTTAATCACAGAGTTTGCATTAAAGGTGGCAAAAATAAGTATGGTTGTGTTGATTATTATAAGGTCTTACAAGAGGTTCTTGAAGTTCAATTTTCTGGTCATCCAATACAGAAAGTTGTGCTTTTTAAATGTGATTGGTTTGATCTTACACCAAATCAGGGATTGAGAGTACACCCTCAATATAAGTTAGTAGATATTAACTATAAGAGATGCTATCCAAAATATGATCATTTTGTATTGGCCTATAAGCACATCAAATATACTTTGCCATATATCCAGGAACTAAAGGTAAAAATCTGATTGGATGGCAGTCTGCAAAATAAAAGATTGACACATGATTGATGCACCTATTGTTGATAGAGCCTTTCAAAAAGATGTTGATAGCAATGCTGTAATGAGTATATCTTTGGTGGTCGATCTTGGGCCCTTAACACACATGGAAGGCATAAATGAGATGTTGGATGCTGGGGAACAGATACTAGATTAGGATTAGGACTCGAATCAAAATGAGGAGAATGATGAGGGTAATTGGAAAACAGATTCTGAATCAGAAGTTGATTCCGAGGAATACATTTTAGAAACTGACTTAAGCAAAGAGTATAACCTGGCTATATATCGTATGTTTTTTTTTTTTTGTTTACTTATTTTTTGTCATTACATTTAGGTATTGTACTTCAAAGAACAAGAACCTTGCTATTTTCTGAACTTTTTAAGTATGATAATATGTTACAATTTTTATACTTTTACAAGTAATTGTAACTAATTTTTTCTTCACCTAGGTATGTCTATTAGAGAGCATTTGCCTGCTGATGACTCACAGCGTACTCAATCACAGGACCATATGCTATCACCCTCGCGTATTCCTCGGATACCAGTGCAGGACACATTATTAGGAGATGAACATACAGGGCAAGACATGGATTCCCCCGCAGTTCCATCGTCTGCAGCATCTCATCAGCTTGGATCACAGGCTGAGGATCACCAATCATTGATTATGCCACGAACGGACAGGTACGTTTAAAATTTATAAGATAGGTATTAATATAATTTTAATTCTAGACAAATGGTTGTATAATATATTCATGCATATTTTTGTTTGCATTACATTCATTTCCATAATAATTGAGTTTTTTCGTAGAGATATGGTTTTATTTTTATATTTCGCTTCTGCTCATTTCCATTTTATGTTTATTTAAAAATAAAAAGATTTGATGGTTCTGATAAGTGTGCACAGGAGATCACATCTATATTCCAAAGGTACTTCGATGGCTTACACGACATATGCTGATATCTCGATAAGCGTGAATAATGTCTGCTTTGAGGAGTTTGGAGTAAGTTACCAATTATTGTATGAATGAATCAAACTTATTATTATTTTTTCTTCATATATATATATATATATATATATATTCATTTTTTATCAAACAGCGTGAATTTTTTATTAATTTTTTTGCAGAAGTTATTTCGTTGGGCCAATGAGCTGAGTGCTAAGATCCGGTCCAACTGAGAGTATAAGTGTCAAACCCACTTTTTAGACACTATCAAGGCTGCGGAGGACGACCCTGGCTGGCCAATCTCCCTCCTAGATCGATGCTCAATATGGGTATGCGATGCAGCAGTGCTAGAGCAGACAAGAGTTTCAACGGGTCTCCTTTGCTGTTAGGAGGAACAAGGGTCATGCCACTTCCGCTCATACTGGAGGCTTGGTCTCTTTCACGAGGACCGCATGGTACTTTTTCAATTATTCACATATTTTGTATTTCTACTCCATGCAAATAATTTTTAAGTCAATATTTTTATGAATCAATTTTCTAATTACAGTGTCAGAAGATGGGCACTAACTTCAGCCACATCGAATGGTACAAGAGGTTGCACATGTTTTAGAGTGGAGAGAGATAGGGAAAGTATGTCAGTGAGTGCTCTTGCAAGACATTGGTAATAATTTATAAATTCATACTTTTAAAATATTTTTCAGTTAATTACATTTTATATAATAAATTACTAATGTCGAAATTGATTTTAGGAGGATGTGACGGCTTCTAAGAAGAGCTTTACTTAGACATTTTCCTCTTCTTCTGCCAGTGTTACCTCTTTTGTCATTCTAGATGAGAGGGCTCTATTTATTCATGTCTTAGGCGGATGATAGGGCCTAAATTAGTTATATATATCATAGTTATTTGAGGCCATTTTGTTATACATTTTGTACAATAACTGGTCATATTCTTTCATATTTGAGATTTTACCCTTGGAAAAGTATTTTGTGTATTATTTCAGATTTTACGAGTAAAATAAGGCAAAATCATCGCTAAACAGAGTAGAGGCAGCGCCAGCCAGGACAGGAGAACCGGTGCCGGCCATGTGCTGCTGGCATGCACTTCGAAGCAATGAAAAACCAGTGAAAGATAGCTGAACAGAACTAAACCAGCGCCGACTAGGAAGCCAATGGTAGCACCATCTGCACTCTGGAAGAGGTGGCGCAAAAATCAAGAAAAATCAGTGAACGAATAGAGAAACATACCACAACCGGTGCCGACCCTAGGCAGGACAGGCAGCGCCGGCTGTGCACTGGTGTGAGGCAGTGCCTCGATTTTTGTGCATTTTTTTTGGCAATTTGTAGAGTTTTAGTATTTTCCTACTTCTAGTCGGCCAAAAACCCTAGAGGAACGATTTTAGGCACTTCTAAAACCTACAGGGGAAAAGGGGGGATTCGCAGATCAAAATAGAAAATCACTCAAAATGAAGGAGCAATTCTTCAGATCAAGGAGAATTGTACAAGAGGGTCTACGAAGGAAGAAAAAAAGAGGCTTATCTATGAGTGCTTTCTTTTAACTTTGTTTTCTTTTCTTGAACAATGATGTATTAATTATTTTATTGTAATTTGACATTGTTTTCAGTATTCATGATTTTTAGAGTTACTTTGATCTTTTGATTAATTGATTGTTATTCTTGGTATTTAATTACTTATGCTAATTATGAGATTAGCTGGTTGTTTCTTTCCATTAACTTGCTTGGCCAAAGGAGTTGATGGTAGTCTCAATTTATTAATTTCATATTTGTCGTCTCTTAACATGTTTGACCAAAGAGGTTAATTGCTAAGAATTGGATAATTAAAGATTAATTGATGTCTGCCAAGCCATGGATTCATTGGTTAGTTTCATGTTTTAAGTTTGCTAAGCTATGGAAATTTAATCAAGGATTGTGTTTAATACATCTTTTGGGTGAATTAGTTGAGACAGATCATGTGATGCTAATTTTTCTAGAAGATAGTAATTTAATGGATTGGAAAAGAAGTGAATCTATCTTAATCCTTCATGATGCCAAGAGAATAATTAGTTATGATAATGATTGGGTACTTTAAGGTCATGTTTTTCAAAATAGTAGTTTGAGTTACATAATTCACCGTCCTTGACATGTATATATTCTTTTATTTTATTTTATTTTCCTTTTTATTTCTTTTTCACTTTATTGAGTCGGTTAAATAACAAAAGAAAATGGATTAATGCATACTTGTTCCTTGAGGATCGACACTCATTTTAAACCCTATGCTATGCTTAATGATAAGTACACTTGCTCATATATGTAATTTGGGGTTAACGTTTTAATTTAACTTGATTGGGAATGTGCTTATTTTTATATGATTTTTATACCAAAATTCAAAAACATCAGAGGGTACAATAGAGGACCAGTGTATGGACTGGGCTTTGAGGCTTCACGAGTTAGACAGTAGCTCCAACAGGGTTCCGTGCCATCCACATCCTCTACACCTACTAAGATAGAGGATATAGTAGAAAGGAGGGTTGAGGAGAGGGTGCATGCAATGAGAGACGACCTGAAGAAGGATTTCGAGAAGAAGGTGGATCAGATGCAAAATCAAGTTACTGGATTTCTTACATTGATGTCAGAGACGTTCGGTGTACAGCTTCCACCATTACAGCCGATTCAGGGTAATGGTGAGGTAGACGTGACAGGGGACAGCTTTATTTCTCCCCTGGATACTCACCCTTCGACACATTCTCATTCTCGTTCTCGACCCCCTCCTCCTTCAGCTGGCGCTTCTCCTCCCGTAGTGTAGGGATTTTATTATACACATTATTATGTATATTGCATTTTCATTACATTACATATTTGTAGTTATAAATGTATTTTCTACTATTGAGATTATTATTTTTATTTCAATTTAATGAGACCAATTTTATTGTGAATTTAAATTTGGTGTGACATATATTGTTTGATATATGGTGCAAGGGGTTTAAAATAATTAATAAATAGGCCCTGTAAAAGGAAAAAGAGATTAGCTACAGATGAGCAAGGGCAAGCATTAGTGACGATTTAGCTATGGAAAAATGGTTTTTAGCTGAAATTAGTGCCGTTGCTAAACCCTAGCAAATTAGCTAGGATTTAGCTGCGGACCATCACTAATCCCTAGCAAACTTTGCTAGGGTTTAGCGACGGTTTGGTAATTCACATTTGATAGAGGCTAAATTTATCAATAATTTTCTAATTATTTGAGGATATTTTGTGATGCATTTGATGCAATAACTAGTCATATTTCTTCATATTTGATATTTTACTTTTGGAAAGGTATTTTGGTGTTTTGTTGCAGAACGAAGGGAAAAACGACGAAAAACTATCGCCGTTGCCCAAGGCTAGAAGTAGGGGAAAATGCTGAAAAAAACAGAGATGTCGGGGCTGACAGAGCACGGCCGGCGCCGACCCAACGCTGCCCAAAGTGGTGAATTTTTCCTGTTGTGTGCAGATTTGGGAATTTCCTAAGCATTTTGGTATTTTCCAACTTGTACTCGACCTAAAACTCTTAGGGAATGAATTTTGACATCTTGGGAACTTATTTAAGCAAGGAAAACACAAAAGAAACATATGAATCCAAGAATCAAAACTGTCAATCAATCATTGAAGAGGAGATTCATCAATCAAGGGATATTATTCAAGAAGGTCTTCAAGAAGAAGAAGGGGAGCTTGTCTACGAGTTCTTTTTTTACCTTTCTTTTTTTAGAACAATGATGTAATTAATATTTTTATTATAATTTAATATTATTTTAGAATTCATTCACATTTCTAATGAAGCTGCACGACCCTGGAGGCTAAGGAATCTTTTTTGACATCTTGATTACATCTCTCGGTTCTTTCAGGTAATTTCCTTCAAGCATGTAGATCGGGAAGGAAACCAAGTGGCAGATCATCTGGCAAATATAGGCTGATCCTTGGATTCTCGAATTGTATATCATTCTTTTCAGCATCTCCCTCAGCAAGCTCGGGGACTACGTCTTTTAGATTTGCAACGAACACCCTCGCTGAGATATAAGATGTATCATTCAAATGGCTGAGTTTTTTACACTCAGTAATTGATTAATAATACTCTGCGGCCTCTGCTAGCCGCTTATATTAAAATAATAATTAAAAAAAAAAAAACCTTTAGTCAAACGTTAAGGGCGTTAGATCGTATTTTAAAGCCTAAGAAGGTATTTAGGACAAATGTAAGAGCATGAACAGAGTAAGGTAGTTTTTGAAAACAAAAGGGTGCAATGATTATGTGTGCTATCGTAAAGAGTAGTAAAAAATAATTCTTCATGCAATACTTAGAATAAGAAATTACTTGTTATTCAAGACCCTTTACAATCCGCCTATTCTTTGCTCATTCAAGATTGTTCACGGCATAATATTTCTTGGTCTAAACTTTGCTCCATTGGAAAACAACGGCCACTGATGGCCAATGGAATTGAGAATGGCGTTAATAAATAGGTCCATGAATTGCTGTCATTAATACATAAGGGCAGACCGAGGATCAAATATTTGGAAGGATTGAAATATAATAATCATAAAAGAGACAATAACTAAAAAATTTGAGAAGACTTTAATAGTATAATATATATACAAATATTTTGTATCTTATAATTTAATGTATTATAATTAGTTAATATTTAAAAAAAAAAATAGAAGGGCCTTGCCTCTCACTTTAGGTTGTGTATCCGTCTCTATTAATACAAATAGGGGTCTTATACGAGGGTAGATCTAAGGGGTAGAGAGCAGCGTCCACCACTAAAATTTCTAAATATTAGTTTTTTTAATTTTTTGACCATTTTTAAGTTTATGTGAATTCAATCCCCCGTCCTTAAAGAATATTAGTAATATTGTCCAATATTTTTCTTTTTTTCTCATAACTTTAGCCCTCAAATCCAAATTTTTATTTCCATCTCTAGTCTTATATCAAACATTGGCAAGTTGAAGGTAGGAATATTCTGACTGAGGCATATCAAACACCAGGTTAACATCTGCTAGATTTCTGTGTACTTGTTTTCTCTTGTTTTTTAGCAATGAAGATATTACAAATCGCTTTGAGATTATTGTATTAGTCAAGATTCAGTGTATGTAAATTGTGCACTCCCTTCAACTCTTGTTTTCCATAGCAGAGGAACCTCATCTTGCAATGCCATCTTTACTCCCCTTTACATACCCTGAAAGAAAAATAGGAAGTTGTCATTGATGCTCAATAAATTGTATAAATATGTACCCTTTTTTCCCGATAGTCTCTTCACAAGCTAATCTTTCTTGAGCACTTCTTGATCAATTGACAAAAATCATGCAAAGTAGTGATACAATTCGCTGTTTTTCGTCCACTCTTTTGGTGGCAATCATCTTCATCATATCTTGCCCCATTTTTCTTCCCTTAGAAGCAAAAAATTATGGTTTCTCTATTGATCTCATTCACCGTGATTCACCTCAATCACCTATGTACAATCCTAATTTAACTCATTTTCAACGACTATACATGGCTTTCCAAAGATCAATCAAGCGTTCCCGGCAGATCGGAACCACAAGTTTAATCCCAGATGCCGGTGAATATCTTATGAAAATATCATATGGTACACCAGCAATTGAGTCTTTTTCCCTCGTCGATACTGGTAGCGGATTTTCATGGATACAATGCTTACCTTGTATTCATTGCTATCCTTCGGAATCTCCCCCTTTCAATCCTAAATATTCAAGAACATTTCAACCTGTTCCCTGCCGTTTAAGCAAATGCTTACAGGCAAACAACTCCAAAAACAATTCTTGTAAGGCAACAAATAAACCATGTCGTTATGAGATAAAATACTTGGATAAGTCTTATACTCGGGGTGAACGTGCTACAGAAACCATCACAGTAGGTTCTCGTTTTGAGAAAGTTTCATTCCCCAATTTTGCCTTTGGATGCGGACATGAAAATGTTGGCAGTTTTCCCAACAAAGCGGCCGGAATAGTAGGGTTTGGGCCTCAAAAAGATTCGTTTCTTTCTCAACTAAGTTCTGTAAACCGTGGCAAATTCTCCTATTGCTTCTCTCCACCCGTATTGAGCCCTGGTAGAATAAGTTTTGGTGATCAGGCAGTGGTTTCAGGTCCCAATGTTGTTTCAACTCCTCTAATTATTGCTGATCATTACTATCTCATGGTACAAGGAGTCGGCGTTGGAACAAGAAAACTTAGATATTTTTCATCCAATGATTCGGGAATGGTGAATGGAGGTAAAATAGAAATTGACTCGGGAGCAACATTTACGTATCTTCCATCCGTTCTCCAGTCACAAGTCGAAGGAATGCTACGACGGCTGATCAGGATAAAGCCAGTGCCAAATCCAATAAAACCTTTCACCTTGTGCTATCCAGCATCGTTGAAGCCGGATGATATTCCAAAAATTACATTTCATTTCGTGGGTGCAGATGTGGAGCTGATTCCAATGAATACATTTGTTATAAACTCTGCTTCTACTTTGTGTCTAGCAATGTTGCCTACTAAGAATACCCCAATATTTGGCAATGTAGCACAGATGAATCTTTTGGTAGGATATGACCTTGTGAAGAAAAGGGTTTCTTTCAGGCGGATTGATTGCTCCAAATACTGAAGTCTTGAAGGTTGTACAAAAGACGAATGTGAAAAGATAAGAGTAAATTAAATTGAAGTATAGTAATTCCTTAGAAGTTACTGCTTTTACCTTTTTCCTCCGCTAGTTTTCTGGCTCTTCTATGCCTTGGGATGATCCACAAGAATAGATCTTCGGTGTCCTTGATAACGTGATTATGAGAACATTTTCTACAATGCAACACAGATTTTGTCCTGAAGCCTTCGATACATTTTAGCCATTTCGAATTGTTCTTCGTCTTTAATTTAATACTGATTCGATAAGTGTGTAAAATATTGTTTATTCAAAAAGGCTAACTTCATGCTTAATTTAATATAATGTAGCAAAAATACATTGGCAAATGTTCTCCATAAAACTTTATCATGTATGTATGTATGTATGCGTGTGTGTGTGTGAAAAAGGATTTTTCTTTTTTTTTTTTTTGGGGGGGGGAGGGGGGGTGGGGCAGGCATAGCCCTCCTTACGACTACATTTCTTTCCCCTCAAATGTTTTCCATTAGCCCTATTTGGTTAAAGGATTTCGCTAAGGAAGAGGAAAAGTGTTCCTTTAGAAAAACTTTTCTCCTAATTGGTTAGCAAGGACACGGAGGAAAAGAAAATAAAGAAATTAGTAGGGAAAAGTTTAATTCAAATAGAGGAAAAGTATTTTTTTTTATTGTGAATTTAATTTAAAATAGAATCAAAAAATAAATTATAAAAATTATAAGAAGTAAAAAATTAAAAGAATCTTCCAAATTTATAACTGATATTCTGTTCGATTACATAAAGCCTTTTGAAAAACCTTAGAGGGGGGGGGAATAAGGTTTTTGGCAAGCAAAAATAACTTTTCCCGATTGTCTAAAATGCTGAATAAGGATGATCACCAAGATAATTGGACTGACTTTATAGATGCATAGAAAGCTATCCAAGTACTCGTAGATGTATATTCAGATTTAGACAGTGAAAGATCATAAGAACAAAATGCATGAACCACTGAAATAAAATGAGACAAGAGATGTATAGTGGTTTGATCAACAATGATCTACGTCCACTACCTTAACCCTCACACTTAAGAATTTTCAACTCTATTTCATTAACCTTACTTAATGAAATAGCCACATACAAGAGAAGATCACCACACTAGGTTTTACACAACCTCTCAAACACATCAAGGCTCTCACCCCTATGGGTTTTACACCACAACCTTGAACATACACACAATAAGGCTCACCCCTCTGGGTTTTACACCACAACCTTGAACATACACACAACAAGGCTCACCCATATGGGTTTTACCACACAACCTTGCACTCACAAACAGAGAATATGGAAATAAATAGAACAGAGATAAGCTCACTTACTTGAGTAGATATTCTCTCGGATACAAGTCACAAAATACTTTTATCTTTGATACACAATCAACTCACTTTGAAGCTTAAGATAAAAAGAGATTTTTGAAAATATTGAGTAATAGTGTTTCTAAGATGAATGTTTCAAAAATCTTACCTGTAATCTTGCTTTAAGGGTTATTTATAGAGCCAAAAAATGGAATGTCAACGATCATAAAAAAATGGCTATAAATTTTTCTATTTAAACTCATCCGAGTTTTGGACTCGGGTTTTGGACAAAGATGCATCCAAAAGTTAAGTCCAAAATGGCACATCCGTGACAAACAATTTTCAACCCGGTTTACAGGATTTTAGATGAACCTTTTGGATTCAAACTGTACCATCCAAAATTCTGCGAATTTTAAAAACTTTGAAAATCATCTCCTTTCAAGCTTCAATGTAAAGTCAAATGAATCAAAAGATAAGAGGATATAGGAAATAATAAATATACTTAAATGAACACTTCCTAGTCTAATATTCTTCATAAAAAATCTTCTTAATGTATAACTCCTTATACTTGATTTTCCATTTGATCTTCCATTCTTGAAATCAGTGATGAATGAGTCACCAACAATTCTTATCTGAAGACTTTAGAAGAACAAAGGTTAATCATGTCCTATCACAACAAATTGACATGTTAGTCCATATCCATGTTTGTCATAAATCAAAACATAAAAGAAAGACCTTAGGGCTAACACCTTTTTTTAATCAAATCAAACCCAAACAATTTGGTAAAAGTTCAACTAGAATACATGCGAATATGTATACCTTTTTTTATATATAAAGCCACCAAAATGGTGGGAAATTTGATTTATGAATTAAAATATAGTGAAATGTCATTTGTAATGCATATAGTAGAAAGCATATGGATATTAAAGAGAATAAAAATTTGAATGGTTTAACTCCTCAACATCACCATTTTAGGTGGCACTTCTCGCTTCATCTCAACAGGTGGTGCCGCTAGTTGTCGGGTTGTCCAATGCTATGAGTTCTTGGGTTGATCAATTAATTGCCAATTCTAGTATTTGATTGCTTGTGCGTATTGTGTTAAATTGATTGTACTAATTCAATTAATTTGATATTTATTCTTCTTTAATTGACTTAAGAGATGATATTAGGGGAAAGAAATGAGATAGGGGTATTATTTTCTTCCAGGCTTACCATTGGTAATTGATAGTTAATTGTACCTAATGCATTTTTAGGTTAAATCAATGAGATAGAGATATATGTTAATTTTACTAAAGGGTAGGAAATCCTTGAGAAAGAGTGGAATTCCTTATGGTGAATGGTAATTAACCACATCAATCCATACCTAGCAGCTAAATTGCTTTTCTCTTTTTCCATTTCCTCCAGCGCACTAGCATAATATCATCATCATCAAGCTCATCCATTCCATTTTCACTCAAATCAACATATAATTCTGAAGTTTGGGCAATCCATTTTACTTGCTTTTCTTGCTTCCTTTTGTGAGTTTTTAGATTTTTAAGCTGTTGCTAGATTTCGAGTTCAAAATCTGGTCTAACTCAATTACAAAAGGGGGTCAAAAAGATAATCATAATCTGTTGACGTCAACTTTGTCGAGCCGACACAACGGTTACTTTGAGCCGATGCCGATTCGATAAGTTTGGACGAGCCGATAAAGTCAACGTTTCAAGTAGCCGACAGTCATGGTCAACATCAGCACCACGAAACCGATAAGAAGAAAAACAAACCCCTGATCTTTTGGTGCAAGAATCCTACACGACCGTTAGGAGTACTCTTCAGTCAGAAGAAACTCCACGTTCTGTTAGTGGTTTGATTGCAGCAAGTATAAAGTGGGAGCATTGCCCAGAACCAAAAGATCATCAACCATCAACCAACAACATTCAATTTCAATTTCTTCTACTTTGTCATCATTTACAGCTTTTTAGTCTAGGATTTCAATTTCTTACAGCTTTCTTACCGCTTTGTTATAGTTTTCCTTTACAGCTTTATTTCTAACTTTTCCTTACAGCTTGTTGTTCTTCTTTCAAGTGTTAGACCTTTTGTCTTTAGCAAGTTAATACAAGTATTAGTCTTTTGCCCCAGAAAAGTCCTTCCGTTGAGCATTTTCAGCTGACTTTCTTGAACCCTTTCTATAGTAAGTTCAAGGAACCTGGTCCCTGATTCAAAAGAGATCTGATATCATTTTCTGTTTCACCATATCGGATCATTTGTGTTTATCAGAAAAGAAGCCGATCCCCATCTGCATCGGCTCCTTATTTTGACAACAACACAGATTGGCACGTCCAGTGGAACCAGAGGTCAGCGTTCACGTGCTATTGCGGTCAGGACGATCGATGGCAAACAATTAACAGCAGCCACCGGCACCGAATTTATCCGAGCGACCCCAGTCCGTGTTTTTCGAGGAGTTTTTTATCCTTCGGTTACTACTACCAGTTGTACTCAGGGTACTTCTATAGAGCAAGGCTGTTAGTCCTCGCCCCCACCACCTGTATCTCAGTCAACGTCCACCTCATTGACGGCCATTCGACATACTATGGAACAATGTACTGGCGAACTCTTACAAGGTCTTATCCCACAATTTGCTACTATTTTTCGACCTCTACTTCAGAATGAGCTTCAACAATTTGCGCTGAGGTAAAATATGCAAACCTTCACTCCGCCATCGAGTTACCCCACACAAGAGACAAACATGGCACCTGCATACCCCATGCCATCGGCTGATGCTGCACCTTCTCATGGTTCAGTGCACCTCATGTGGAGAGAAATGTCCTTCCCTACTACTGGAGGGCATCACGTTCCAGGAATAGTGGCCCAAAACACGTTGCCTGTAGAAATGTTTCCAGGTAGAAGTCTGGTCCCAACGACAGGATTTCCAACGACTTATGAAACAGCTCCAACCTTTGTTAGGGGAAACATGCCACCTTTTGGGGGACAACAAAATTACTCTATTCCTTACCCTCCTTTATATCCGGCAATCACAACAGCTAACCCAAAGCAGGGGATCGGAAGTACTAAGCCTTCCACGGGGCAACGTCCTTGACCTGTCATGCAAAGTCCTTCACCTCAGTTTCAACAGCCGTACCAGTCGGTTGATATGATAACGAAAACATTCCGTCGGCAGTCACGGGATCGGCTCGTATACCAAAAACCTTACCCTTAGTGGGTGGATTCCATGGCAGTACTCTCTCGAGGCTACAAACTATCGGAGTTCTCAACATTTTCTGGTGAATATAATAAGTCCACCATAGAGCACGTTGGAAAATTCACAGCACAGTGCGGTGAGTTAGGAAACAATGAATGGCATAAATTACAACTCTTTTCATTGTCTTTGACAGGAGCAGCATTCACATGGTATGCCAATCTAGTTCCAAATTCTGTATACTCATGGGCTGACATGGAAAGAATGTTTCACTAATGTTTCTTTAAGCCGGTACTGGAAGTTTCCATCGCTGATCTTTTGGCAATAAAACAAAAGGGATCAGAAGATGTTGCGGATTTTATTGAACGTTTCCAGCAAGCTAAGTCTAAGTGTACAACCCAGTTGCCTGAAACAGAGTGTGCGAGAATTGCTATTAGCAGGATGCATCCGCAGCTCAAAGAACGGCTCATACTCCAAGACTTCTCGGATTTATCCCGGCTATTGTCTCATGTTGTCAGAATAAAAAAGATGATCAAGGAGAAAGAGAATAGGCGTTCCATCAAGTTCTCTTATGGCCAGATAATGATATCCGTTATAGATGATACTAATGAGGAGGACGAGGAGCAAGCTATAGAGGTAATGGTAATAGAACTGGTAAAGGGCGCGTCCTATACGTGTCCTCAGTTGAAACCCGGCAAGGGAAAGGAGGAAATTGCCGCATCAAGGCCTACCTATCCGTTTGACGTCTCAAAAGCTGAATAAATCTTTGACAAACTGGTGGCAGATAAGCAGATTCGTCTGGCTTATGGACACAGGATTCCAAGCCAGGAAGAGTTGAAAGGAAAACGGTACTATAAATGGCATAATTCTTTCTCGCATAGTACTAACAGTTGTATTATTTTCAGAAATATCATTCAGAAGGCCATCCAGGATGGAAGATTGAAGTTTGCAAATAAAAAGGAAGAGACTTTGGTAGACACAGATCCATTCCCGTTAGCCGATGCACACATGCTGCAAACAATTATTGGGAAGCAGGAAGAACATGCAGGAAACAACAAGCCCGGGTGGATAGGAAAAGCATTCCAGAGATTGAATGGTAAACCATCGGTTTTTACCCGTTTATCTCCTCCCTCTTTTGCAACACATTTCCATGGCAAAAAAGGGAAGTTAATAGTGCAAGTACCCCCAAGAGGGGACATTTCTGCCTGGCCTCTATTCCCGACCGTCAAAGTCTCAAAAAAGACGAGAACAGCGGAAGCAGGCACAACAAAGGCGGCTACTTGATACCTGGGTTGAAGAACAATTAGCCCTTGATCATGGCCAGAACATGCTCAGCATCTTACCATCAAGTTACCTTTCGTCGAGAGTCCATGGAAAAGGATTTTCATGAGGAAGAAAGAGCTGCAGTGGAGTTGGTTGACGTCAAAAATTCCTCCAGAAGGGATGCTTTTTCCCATTTCAACAACCCAAAGTGTTAACCACCTCAGGCCCCTGTACATCAAAACACATATTAACGGCAAGCCACTTACTCGGATTTTTGTTGATGGTGAAGCAGTCTTAAACGTAATGCCTTTCTTTACCTTGAAATGGCTGGGAAAGGATAAGCTGGATTTGTCCCCTACCGATGTATAGATGGTTAACTTCACCAGAGAAGCAGCTACATCAGAAAGCATTATCACCTGTGAAGTCACAGGTGTTGATGCGTAGCCAGCTTATTCCGTTTTATTAGGCAGAGATTGGATTTATGCAAACTATTACTTACCATCCACTTTATACCAGATGATGCTGATCTGGGATGGAGAACGGGTAGAACAAATCTCAGTCGATCCTAATCCGTTTTCAGCTGAAATCCACATGAACGAAGCTCTGTTTTATCATCCGACCTTTGATCCAAGCTAATATGCCAAGCTAACGATGGCCCATAACTTGATCACCACTGAGGAACCAAACGGCCTACGACTAGAAGATTCAGAGGTCCGACGAGCTCTTGGCTTCGTTGCTCAAGACCCGTTAGCAGAAGTAAACATAGGAGAAACGGGGGAGAACAGAACAGCCAAGGTAAGTTTATATTTGACTATTGAGCAAAGAGATAAGTTAACATGTCTAATCCGTAGGTACAAGGATTGCTTTGCATGGGACCATAACAAGATGCCAGGCTCGGACCGAAGTATTGTGGAACATCGCCTACTTGTCAAAGAAGGCTTTAAACCCCATAAACAACCGGCAAGACGTTTTAATCCTGCATTGCTACCCAGGATCAAGGAGGAGGTAGAAAGGTTACTTCGATGTGGGTTTATCCATACGTGCCGATATGCAGAATGGATATCTAACATCGTACCGGTCATTAAGAAGAACGGTCAACTACGTGTCTACATAAACTTCAGAAACGTGAACTTGGCCACTCCAAATGATGAGTATGCTATGCCAATAGCAGATATGTTAGTGGATTCTGCTACGGGTAACCAGTTTTTAAGCTTCATAGATGGTTACTCAGGATATAACCAGATATTCATAGTTGAAGAAGATACACAAAAAACGGTGTTCCGTTGCCCAGGATCTATCGGCTTATTCAAATGGGTGGTCATGCCATTCGGTTTGAAGAACGCTGGGGCCACTTTTCAGCGGGCCATGAACCTCATCTTCCATGATCTTATCGGCAGCACCATGGAGGTCTACATAGACGATTTGGTCATAAAATCCCCCGTGTTCCTACAACACTTAGTAGATTTGGAACAAGCATTCCTTCGGATGCGTCAGCACCATTTGAAGATCAATCCGACTAAGTGTGCCTTTGGAGTTACGGCTGGAAATTTCCTTGGGTTTCTAGTATATCAGAGGGGGATTGAGATAGATCAGAATAAGGCCTGGGATATTCTACAAGCAAGACCGCTGCAGACGAAAAAGAAGTTACAAAGTTTCTTGGGGAAGTTCAATTTTTTACGGCATTTTTTGGCAAACGCCGTAGGTAAACAGAAGGTATTTTCTTCTCTATTACGATTAAATTTATTTCAAGAATTTATCTGGCAACCTGAGCATCAGGTAGTGTTTGATCAAATAAAGGTAGCTTTATCGCATCCACCGGTGTTAGCTCCTCCACATAACCAGTCTCCCATGAAGTTATATATCTCAGCTGCAAAAGGATCTATCGGCAGTTTGTTGGCTCAGGATGACCAATGAGGGATAGAAAGAGCAGTATACTACCTTAGTCAGAATCTATCGGATACGGAGACCAGGTACACCCCTATTGAAAAGCTATGATTATCTCTCCACTAGGCATGCACAAAGTTGGAGCATTACTTGTTATTTAGGGAAGTACATATCTTATGTAAGGTAGATTTAATCAAACTCTTGTTGAATCACCCTTTACTAAATGGGCGGCTTATGAAATGGGCGGTCAAATTACATGTTTTTTCTCTAACTTATGTGCCACTGAGGGCTGTAAAAGGACAGGCTATTGCAGATTTTTTAGCTGAACATCCTTCTCTGGAGATACCGCAAACAGATGGAAACAAGCCACAGAAGTACGTTTCTTTGAAGCCATGGGTTTTACAATTTGATGGCTCAAGTACCCAACAGAAGGCTGGTATTGGTCTGGTTATTAAATCTCCTAATGGACAGTAGGGTAAGGTCCACTTTGAGTTAAAGGGGACAACTAATAATCAGGCAGAATATGATGCCCTTTTATTAGGATTACGGATTATGAAAGCACTGGAGGCTCGAGTAGTCAGAATTGTAGGAGATTCTCAAGTGGTTATCCGACAAGTATTAGGAAATTATAAATGTGCTAACCCGTTTCTGTCGGATAGACTACAGGAGGTAAAGAGGCTACTTCAGCATTTTCAGGAGGTCATTCTAACTCATGTTCCCAGATCGAAAAATCAAAATGCTAATGATTTAGCTCAGTTGGCTTCAGGTTTTAGGAAAGCAGTAATGTGCCAACAAATAGCGGAGACAGAGTATCAGGAGGATTGGCGACAAGAGATTGTTACTTATTTAAGAAACCCAACTGGACAAGCGTCTCGCGATGTGAAATGAAAGGCCCTCAGCTTTACGTTGATAGGCAATGATTTATTTCGGCAGAGTCACTCCGGAGTTCTTTTAAAGTGTCTCTCCAAGGAAGAAGCCTTGCGGACTATGGCAGAGGTGCACGAAAGCTTATGTGGAGCACATCAAGCGGGCCCGAAATTGAAATGGACACTTCAACGTCATGGTTTCTTTTGGCCATCAATGACTATAGATTGTAATGCTTATGCGGTTGGCTGTGAAGCTTGCCAAAAACATGGCCCTTTGTTGCACACTCCTTCCACGGAATTGTATCCGATCATTAAACCATGGCCTTTCCGTGGATGGGCCCTGGACATCATCGAAAAGATTTATCCACCTTCAGCAAAAAGGCACACATTTATATTGGTGGCAACGGATTACTTTACCAAGTGGGTAGAGGCGCAATCATTGACCAAAGTGACACAAACAACAGTCATCAACTTTCTCCAACAAAATATTCTATTCCGATTTGGAATCCCAGAGACAATAACAACGGATCAAGAAACGGTGTTTACAGGGGACCAGGTACGTAAGTTCCTAACACAGTTTAAAGTTAAGTTGCTTCACTCTTCTTCTTATTATGCACAGGCAAACGAACAAGCAGAGGCAACGAACAAAACTTTAATCGGCATGATCCGTAAGGCAGAAGAAGGCAATCCAAGAAGATGGAACGAGATGTTACAGGAAGTGTTATGGGCCCATCGGAATGCTGCTGAAACTGCTACTGGCTTTACCCCGTTCAGACTAACTTATGGGCAGGATGCTGTGTTGCCTGTTGAGATATCATTGCAATCAGCCCGAATAGCCTACCAGCATGGTCTAACGACTAAAAATTATCAAACAGCTTTGGCCCTGAACTTAGATCAAGTTGAAATGGACCGCTGGGTTGCCCTGGAGAATATAAAACAACACAAGAAGAAGGTAGCAAGGGTGTACAATTGGAAAGTCCATGAAAGAAGTTTTCAAGAAGGAGACATAGTATGGAAGATGATTCTCCCCATTGCACCAAAAGATCCGAGGTACGGAAAGTGGTCCACATCCTAAGAAGGCCCATTCTTAGTAACGCAAGTTTTTTTCTAATGGCACCCGATGGAAAGGAAGCAGGTAAAGCAATTAATGGTAAGTTCTTAAAAAGGGAATTATCCGGCGTTCTGGGAGGGGACTAGATAGTAAAAAAGAGAGAGAGAGAGAGAGAGAGAGAGAGAGAGAGAAAATCTTATTGAGCAGAAAGTTTTGTTCTGATATATTGAACTGATCATAAGAGGCCAGCCAAATAGCCATAAATGTCATTACAAAAGAAATCAGCTATCATCAGAAGGGGCGTTGGGCAACAGCATTAGCCGATAATGAACAATCGATAGTCGATTAGGGTTTTCTGATTCGGACGCTTAGCTAGCCATCATGGTAGTTTCCATTGGTTGCGGATCAGGAACTGGAAGTTCTGTTCCAGCCATCTCAGCCTCAGCTTCTGTTCTTCTCTCAGGGGGCAAGGCTAACTTGTCAGCGAATATCTTTGGAACCCCTACTTCGACCGTCAAAATGGTAGTTTATTCAGTTTGAGTTCTGGAAGGACCTGCTTCGTCAGTAGTCAAAGGATGTAGAACCTTGTTCAGCTCGGCTACAAAGCGGTCCCATCCGAACTTCATCTCATTCAGTAGGGCGGTTGAGTTTGATAGTTCAGCTTCGAGCAATTTCTCTTCTGCCTCCAGCATTAGCCGTTCGTCATTATACTTAAGAAGGGAGTCGTCAATGGCTTTGACTGTTTCCTGGAGCCCTTTCTCTGATTCAAGCCACTGCTCCAAGGCCTTTTTCTTAGAGGTAAGTTCTTCCTAGAGTTTTGATAACTGATGTTCCAGCCGTTCAATCTTCCTTATTCCCTCCGCAATGTCAGCTCGCAGAAGCATAAGATGATCCATGGATTCCCGGTGGTCTTTTTCTGCAAACGCTGCATTTTCTCGATGCAGTTTTAGAAGCTTTAACTGGTCATGAGCTTCATCTCTACGACGCTGCGTGTCAAAGAGGAAGCAACCAGTGAAGCGCATTTGCCCCAGGCACCCAATTGCCAAGTCCCGGAGCGTAGGGGGCATGTCCGGGTCGGCTAATTGCACAATCCGCAGAAGGGTGCGACTCACGTTGTCGAGGGTGGACCTCTCAGCAGGCAGGGAAGCCCCAACGAGGCCATCAAGAAAGTCCAGTACCAAGGCTAAAGTTAGCATCGACAGAGGAGTAGCAGTCTTTGCAGTTCCCTGGCTGGGGGGAGGTGGAGGTGTTTCGATGATAGCGGCCACTAGTTCTTTTTCAGGCCTTGGCGGGGTTGAGGATAGACTTTTTGGAGTCGGTATCTCAGCCGATAGGAGGTCTGCCACTGGGAGAACCGATACGTCAGCCATCGGAAGAAAAGCAGTAGCCTCTACCGACGGGGTGTCTATCGTTGGGAGAACAGTTCTGCCAGTGGCCCTTTTCACTAGAGGTCGGAGCAGAATGTCTTCCTCTGAATCAGAAGAAGTGTCGATGATAACGGGATGACCTACCCCTTGTTTGTGCTTCTGTAGAAAACATTATGATGATAGTTAGACAAAGATTGAGCATTAGGGAAGCCGAGTAAAACTAGAAGGGACAGAAGTAAACCTTGAAAACAAGAGGAGTCAGTGTTTCATGTTTCCTCTTTGATCGACGGAGCAGGGACGGGACCTCGACCTCTTCTTCCTCCTCCTCTAGGACAGCGGGAGCAGCAACAACAGTTTTCTGCACCAAGGGAGTACGTAAGACCGATATTATTATAGGACTTACAGGATGTTTTACCTGTTTTCCTTTCTTAGCAGATAATGGTTCAGGCAAAGAGGTGGTCGGCCCAGGAATTCGCAGAAGCCAGATACCTATGGGGGCAGAGAATAGGGCCCCACTCAGTAGCCTCCACCATAAATTGAAGTTCGGAGAAGTCTCCAATACCACCTGGAAGGATTTAAATTCAAAAGACCTCAGGATGGCCAGGGTGCTTTCGGCTAAGGTTTGTACGTCTTCAGCCAATAGCACCGGTTTCACGAAGAAAGAAGAAACGTACCCCAGATCTACAGGGATGTCTTGTATCAGCCCAAGTTGGTGGGAGAAGCAGTGGGGGTTGTACCTCTCACAAGAGGTCTTAGCACTCCGAGCTCCAGGCTTAGCCCCCAGAAGAATTTCTCGAGGACACAAAATTCACCCGTAGAGTTTCTTGTGTTGCTTCGGGGCTTTCCGACAAGCAACATGGAAGTCTCGACATTGGTAAAGATACGAGACAATGGTTTTAGTAGAAGCAGTGTTTATGGGGACTCGAAGCAGCTGATAGCCAGTCGCTCGATTGGAAGGGTCCGCTTGGGCTCCTATGATTCGAGTAACGGCAAAGTTGGGCAGATACTGGTACAGCCAAAGTTGGGCAATCCAGAGCGGGCCCCCAAGGTTGGTCGGATCTTCCCCAGCGGCAAGGGCAGTCATCAGCTGATTAATGATGAGATAGACCAAGGCAAGGACCAGCGAGGACAGGTCACAGCGCTTTTTGTTCCGTAAAAGACCCGATACATAATATCGGTACTCGTTGCTGACATCGACAAAATGGGAGCAGATAATATACATACATAACCAAAGCCATAGGAAGTCCGCTTGTTCTTGGTTTGAAGGAGTATCCTCCGCCCCTCTTTGCGCGTTGATGAAATTTCCATATGAAGAAGAGGCCTTGTCCAGACGAGCTTCAACGGCTGGTAAGCTTTCTTCATCATGGAGCCTCGGAATCTTATCGCCATCACATCAGAAGCCGAGGATGGTGCAGATGTCAAGAATGGTAGGAGAAAACATCCCGTGCGGAAAAATGAAGCCATTTATCGCCGAGGACCAAAAGGGAAGAACGGCGGCGAACAGATTACGGTCAAACGCCATCTCGAAGTCGATCATCATGATGGCGTCCGAAATTCCCCATTCCGCCCAGCTGGCCCCAAATCGGGCGTAGCAGTGGTCCCGCCATTCTCTGTAGATCTTGAGCTTGCGGGGCCAATGACGAAAAGAGAAGGGAAGAATGGCAGTTGTAAAAGTATCCTGTTGCAGAGGGAAAGTAAAATCGGTAGGGAGAACAAACCGCAGGTGTTCAGCGGTAACTTCTGCAGGCAAGAGATGTGGGCCCAAGGCAAACAGGTTAGCATCGACTTGGATCGGGGACAGAATGTTCTTATCTGTAGGGGTTGCTATCGCAATGTTGTCTTTTTACCGAAAGGGAATTTACAGTTCACAGGAAGTTATGGCGAAAAGATAAAGGATCGATGAATCACTTAAGCAGTAGAATTCTGAAGAAGATAGAAGTCGTAGGAAGTGAGGAGTCCGATTGGGGACCACTGCTATTTATAAGGAAATTTGAAATTGGGGAGTTCACGGGTTCTAAGGCCGAGGCGTCACATATACTCCGCAATATTTGGGACGTTTTGATTTTGTCAGAAAAAGAACGGCTGCTATTAATAGTTGTACGATTTCCATCATTTCATTGACTCGCGCCCGCTGAAACAACGAAACTCGGGGGGGGGGGGCATGTGTTGACGTCAACTTTGCCAAGTCGACACAACGGTTACTTTGAGCCGATGCCGATTCAATAAGTTTGGACGAGCTGATAAAGTCAACGTTTCAAGCAGCCGACTGTCATGGTCAACATCGGCACCACAAAGCCAATAAGAAGAAAAACAAACCCCTAATCTTTCGGCGCAAGAATCCTGCACGACTGTTGGGAGTACTCTTCGACCGGAAGAAACTCCACGATCTATTAGTAGTTCGATTGCAGCAAGTATAAAGTGGGAGCATCGCTCAGAACCAAAAGATCATCAACCATCAACTAACAATATTCAATTTCAATTTCTTCTACTTTGTTATCATTTACAGCTTTTTAATCTAGTATTTCAATTCCTTACAGCTTTCTTATCGCTTTGTTATAGTTTTCCTTTATAGCTTTATTTCTAATTTTTCCTTACAGCTTGCTGTTCTTCTTTCAAGTGTTAGACCTTTTTTTTTAGCAAGTTAATACAAGTATCAGTCTTTTGCCCCAGAAAAGTCTTTCTGTTAAGCATTTTCAGCTGACTTTCTTGAACCCTTTCTATAGTAAGTTCAAGGAACCCGGTCCCTGATTCAAAAGAGATCAGATATCATTTTCTGTTTCACCATATCGGATCGTTTATATTTATCGGAAAAGAAGCCGATCCCCGTTTGCATCGGCTCCTTATTTTAACAACAACACAATCATATACTAAATCTTTGATAGATTGTCCCAATTTGAATATCATCAACAGCACGATAAAGTAGTTTAAATATAAAACAATCACCAATTTTGTTAAATAACTGAACTTTAGAGAAATCAAGGTGACTAGCATCACTAATTTGTACCTTTTGTGAGATCTAATCCCTTTGTGTGGTTTTAACAAGTCGAAGAATCATAGATAGCTTAGAATCTTGCATAGACTAATGCTAATTGACAACTAGCTAGAGTGCTCAGAATCCCTTTGCCCGTTAGGTTTTCCATCAGAAACTTCTTTGTTATATTCTGACTATCTATTTTGTGAGCTTGTCCCCATATGTACAGAACTCAAGATTTTCCTAACTACATCAACAACAGGCACTTCAACTTGAGGAGGATCCAAACTACCTATAGACAATGTAAAGGCATTGCAGACACTGTCTCCAATGATACGCTATCAAAGGCTTGCGAAAGTTGCAGCTTTACTGAAGACACAATAGGTGCTAATTGCAAAGTTGTAATTTTAGCGGTTCCAATAGAGACTTGCATAGCATCAGTTGTAATTTCAGTGGTTCCATCAATAGTGGGACCTTCTTGCACTTCCTGAGAACCTGATGAAGCTTACACTGAATTATTGTTAACAATAGCTACCTTATGCATTTTACCATCATCCAAGACTGGCTGGGTATCTCTTTATCCTCCGACATCAGCATCGAGAGATACAGTACCTGCAACTTTGTGGCTTAAAGGTTCTGCAGTTACCACAGCACCTGCTTCTACTTAGATGTTCATTTTCAAAATGAACAATATCGAAAACCGAACAATCTAGATCCATACTAATTGGACCTCTTCTAGACTTTCAATAAGGTTAATATTATCAACATAAATAATGAGTATAACAAAACTATATTCAGATTTCTTGATAACGATACATGAATATATTGGATCATTTTTATATCCTGAATTTAATAAATATTCATTAAGTTGATTATGTCACATACATCCAGACTACTTGCAATGACTTTTATAATTTAATGAAATAATTTACACAAGTGCTAAAATTATATGTTTCAAGCATACTAAATCCTTTTGAGATTTTCATATAAATATTATTATCAAAGTTTTCATATAAATAAGTAGTAACTATATCCATAGACGAATGTCAATCTTTTCACATATTAATAGACTCACAAAGTATTAGAGCGTAATTATCTCCACCACAGGTGAATATAACTTTTTGTAATCAATACTCAATTTTTACAAAAACCCTTGTGTTACAAGCCATATTTTATATCTCAGAACATCATTATTTTTATTTAACTTTCACAAAAATACTCATTTATAACTAATTGGCTTCACACTTTCTAGTGTTAGAACTATAGGTTTAAAAACCTCACACTTTGTAAGTGAATTTAAGTTCGATTGAATTGTATCTTTCTATTTTAGCCAATCAATTCTATGACGACATTCCTCTACTGATGTTAGTTTAAGATCTTCATTATCTTTTAATATATCACATGCTATATTGGATGTAAAAATATCATTAACAGTAATTTTCATCCAATTTCAACTTCTATCAGAAGTAGTATAATTGATGAAAATCACAGTATTCTTTTCACTACTTTCAAAAACTTGGATCTTTTCGTCTGTTGACACTTGATCCTTATTTTCTAATTCTTTAATTTGATTGCCCTAATCAAATCTTGTTTTCTTTTGAGGATTTTTATCTTTGTAAATGCTTCTGGCGTGCTTTCAATTCAGCAGTTATAAGAATTTCATTTTGTTCTATTAGGATTTCTATCCAAATAGGAGTATCTATAGTTGGAATATGTGATTTGGTTACTTCTTGTAGAATCAACAAAAGAATATGGCAATTGATTTGCAAACCTTTGCAAATGAATTACTTTTTAAACTTCTAATTCAATTGCACATGTGTGCAGATCCAAATAGTTCAATAATGTTATCCAAACAAACTTTTTTTTTATGTGGTTTGTGCTCTCCCTAAAATTTTTAAAAAATGGCTAGTCCCGGTGCTCCAAGCGCTCCCTGCCTTGCGGGGGGTAGGGGGAAAGAACCAGTATGTACGCAGTTTTCCCCTGACATTTTGCCAAGAGGCTATATCCACGGTGGTTCAAACCCATGACCTTTGGTCACCAAAGAAGCAACTTAACCGTTGCGCCAAGGCCCGCCCTCGCTCTCCCCAAAATTTATGAAACAAAATTTCGTCAAAATAACAATCAGCAAATCTTAATGTAAATGTGTCTCTAGTTAACGGTTTAAGATATCTGATTATAGAAGGAGAATCATATCTAGCATATATTCCCAACCTTCTTTAATAATCCATTTTGATACATTGATTTGGCATTATTAGTACATAGCACATAAAAAATTTCCAAATGAGGAATATTTGGCTCTGAACCACAAACCAATTGTAAGAAAGAGAAGTTAAGATAACTTATTAGCCTTACACACACAAGTGTCGTAGCATACAAAATAGCATCTCCCCAAATGGATGTAGGGAGATTTGTTCTCATTAGTAATTATTTAATAATTAATTGCAGCATTTTAATGAATGATTCAGCTAGACTGTTTTGAGTATGAAAATGACCTACAAGATATTCAATAATAATGTTAATCGGCATGCAATAAGAATCGAAGACATGGGAGGAATATTCTCTGATATTATCTAGATAGATTCTTTTAATAAGATAATCTAAAAAATGTGCTCTAAAGCAAATTATTTTGACAAGTAATCTCACAAATGCTAAATTGCAAGTTGATAATAAAGTAATATGTGACCATCAAGCCGATGCATCAATTAAAACCATAAAGTACTAAATTGACTGTATGGTGGATGAATTAGTCTACATAATATAACCTTGAATTCTTTTTAGAAATACTGGATATTCAAACTCCACTTTTTGTGAAGATGGTTTAATAATCAATTTCCCTTGAGAATATGCAATACATGAAACTTATTTGAAGTCCAAATCTTTTAACTTTTCAAGGGATGATCATGGTTATTTTCAATTGTTCTTCATCAAAATAGCTCTTGGATGACCTAAAATGTTATGCCAAATGATAAATATAGCAAGATTAGTAAACTTCTAATTTACTAAATGACGTATTTTAATTGTATGTATTTTGGTGCAATATAGGCCAGATAAAAGAGTTGGTAACTTTTATAATAAAGATTTCTTACCGGAATTTATTTAAGTAATATAGAGATATTCAAAACCATTTTCCTTTATTATTTCAATGTTATCCATTTCGGCAGATATTTTTAAAACTTTATAAATTTCTTCAAATTTTTGATAAAAACAATGCTTTAGAAATAATAACAGTGTTCCTTTAGGTAATAATATAATAACTCTTCTGAAACCTTTAATTAATTTTGTACTATCACTTATAGTATTAATATTTATTTCTCTCATTTTTAGGTAAGAGAAATATTTTCTATCTTTCAATATAGTGTGTCTTGTACTACTATTAATTAGATATATATCTGCAATGCTATATTTGAATCCAATAATGGAACAATAGCTATCTGATAATGACAAAATATTTATCAACTTAAATATTTAAATTATAAAATAAAACTTTAAACACTAATTACTATTACAATATTAAAAATAAAGTTCTAATTCTTTTGGATACTATCATTACCAATAAAATGATCACTTCTTCTTTTTGGATATTCAAAGAAATTAGCCACATCCAAATGAATTATAACAATATTATCATCTTCAAGATTTGTATGATCATCATCACAAAGAAAATGTTGTAGAGTTTGCTTCAGTATTTTTGTCATTCTCAATAGAAGACTAGCAAAGATCAACAAAGTTTTGGCATACAAGACCAGTGACTTTTCATGCCACTATGATACCATTTACCTTCAAAATTTATCAGGATTACATTCTTTCCTTTTCATTTTTCATTATTTCTTATCCACTTCTAGTAGTTATAATTATTCCTTGTAGCTTTGTTTTGACCCATTCGGTAGTAATATTTTCTTCTTACAATTTTAATTGTGAGATAATTTTAAATATAGTAGAATTATACTCAATGACGAATTTAAAATATTACAATTGCAAGACTTTTGGAACGACGACCATCTTCTAATGGTCAAATCTTTCTTTTATATTATTCTACAAAACAGGTGGATCTTTTAGGATAAAGTATTCCACTTTTAAATCATCATGAAGACGAGGGTGGAAAAAGTCAGGGCTTTAGTACAATATTGTAATGATGATGAATTTTCTTCTATAATGGTATCTACCATACTCATTACAACTACGTGCATTTCAGCATTTAGTATCCAAGATAAATAATTTTTCCCTATAATATCAAGAGTTGCGAACTCAAATTTGGTGAAACTCGTCATGCTAATATAAAATTAAATAGAAAAAGTACATTTCTTTTTATTTATAAACTTCAAAAATTAGGTTGCTTTTAAAAAAAAAAAATTAGAAGGGGGGGGGGAAGGAAGGCAAGGAGTGGGGAAAGGGATAGAGGACAAAGATGGAACGTAGCCCAATATCAAATTAGAGACTTACGTCTCGCGCAACAACCCTTCTACTATTAGGACAAACTGTTACCAAATAAAATAAAAAAAATCAACAAAGTAACTTCAATAATGTCGGCTTAATTATAAACTTCAATAAAGTAACTTTAGTAGAGTTTCATGCTGATAATGTATTGTAAATTTAATTTAAAATAGAATTAAAAAATAAATTGTAAAGTAAAGAAATTGTAGGATTCTTACTTTTTTGTATCTTAAAATTCATGCCTTTTGCGTATTGTAGTTGTATTAATTTTTAAAAAAGAATTCTTACTTTTTTATACTGGCATGATTGTCTTAAAACAATCAAGAATATAATTTATTGAACTTATTTGTATTTTTCTTTAATCCATTTCAATTTGAGGGTATATTTATTTGTTTTTGGTATACTTATGGAAGAAATGTTTGTTTTTTAAACTAACTAACTAATTACTATCTATATATATTAATTTTTTTATTCTGGAATAAATTCTTACTCCCTCCATGATGAATTGAATGTTATTTTTACTTGGCACATAGCTTTAGGATAATACTAGTTTGGCTACCCGTGCGTTGCACAGTTTCATTTGCTCTAGTCATATATATAACTACCAAGAATTCTATTGAGGGCAGTGCTTAGTATTTCCTTTCCATTCTGAAGAGGGGAATAAAGCAATACAATCTAGGTCATATATCCCATCAAGGGAAAAGGATTTCAATGTTGAACCCTAACGGTTCAATTGCTATGTAGGATGCAATGTACAATGATTATGTACACTGGTGCCTGCCAGGACCCATTGATTCCTGGAGTGATTTCTTGCTTCATCTGTTGAAGATGGAGGACAGAAGATCAGAGGATAAGACGCTTCAATTACAAACGGCAAACCCTAGCTAATGAAATTTTAACTTGAACCACAACCATCCTTAAAAATATCTAGTCTCTGGAAGATCTCAACAGCAAAATTCTGCATGATTCTGAAAAAAAAATGAAAATCTAAAGGCTAAATCCTAAAGCAAAGTGCCTGCCAAGAAGTATTAGCCTTCTATTCTGATCATGATTAGCAAAATTTCTCAACAATTTAAAGAAATCTAAGAAAGGAAGTGAAAGAAATCATACTGGAAGGCAGCATGAGCTATGCTATTAAGAATATATGGTCAACTTATTCGATTATCAACCAATTCATTCATACGCTGCACTCTTGAATTTTTTGAGAAAATTGCACTTGATCATGGATACTTCATTGATGTTGTCCTCATTGCCACCCTTTTCATCTGTATAGCAACAAAAAAAGCGCCACATTAAAGCCAACCTCAAGATGCAATTTCAAATGTTATCCTATTCTTCACTCATTTAAGAAATATTTGCTATGTTTTGGGAATACTAACTAATTTAATATGTATCCTGCAAATGATCGCAATGGTTGCACCTGTGTTGTTTTTCACATTTCTCATTCTTATTCCACTTTATTAACCTTCAGTAAAAGTGAGATATAGACTTACCCCTCTAACTTCAAGGTTTTGGTTCCATCCTTAATCTAGTAAGATTAATTGATTCGTGGAATTTGTTTTTTGCTTCAAATGTCCAAGAGGGAGCATAGGAGATCAGATAACAACAATGGTCTAAAGTGAAGAATTAAAGAAGGGTTAAGGCAAATTCTTTTCCTCAGAACAAAACAAAGAATGGTTCTGAATGATAATTACTTTAAGTTTGGTTTAGCAATACAAGTATTCAAAACTGTAAAACCTAAGAAAAAATTCACAATTACAAACAACTATCATGTTCACCAATGGCTAAACATTGCAGTTTATATGTTCAGGATTCACCAAGAAATTTAGGAAATGATTTTCAATGTTCTCAATAGTCTAATCTCCAGTGGAGCTTTTCCACCTCCAAGAGCAAGAATGGTTTCTCGGAACTTGTGCCCAGTTTCTTTCACAGCCTATATATACAAATCATTCTGTTAATAAAGTCCCAAACACCTTGATACAGTGTAGCAATGCCAACACAAAATGCAATTGCAAAGAACATCTAGATTATAGGGAAAGCGTATGAATCTCTTTCAAAACAAATGAAATTTATCTAAAACAAAAGGGTTTTTCATGGCAAACCACATTTTCACTGTAAATATCATTTTGTTGTTCTACGTTTTGCAGCAAATATGATATGAAAGTAGTTGTTGTTTTTCTTCTTCAGCCTCTATGCAAATTTGATATGATGCCATATACGCAGTACTAATTAATCCCAGCCGGAGTAGTGTTAGGACTCTTATTGCAATGCTATTTTTTCTATTTTTTACCAGAAAAATTAAATAAGTTGAATATGAATAGGATCAGGGATAAGACTCGGAAGAAAAAAAACTTCAAATCTCAGAGATTTCAAGACTTTCTCCTTCCCTACATTGCCACTACGCTATCTCGGTCCTTTTTGATCCTTAATATCCTGTCGCCACCCAATCTTCATCTTCCTCCAACAATCCACTTACTTTCATCATTTATTTGTCATATGTAATTTGCCAAATTCTCTCGCCAAGAATCTCAAATGTACATTACAGATATGGGCTCCAATAATGCGACAACTAGATCTTCCTCTGATGCCCTATCTCCCGCCCATCCTACAGAAGACACCCATTTGTTGGGTGAGCGTCGGCTCTCTTCTAAACCTAAGACCTTCACTAACGTATTCATAGCCATCGTCGAAGCAGGAGTGCTCGGCCTCCCTTACACCTTCAAGAGGTCCGGTTGGCTTATCGGCCTCATAATGATCCTTGTCATTGCCGCCCTCACCTACTACTGCATGATGCTTCTTATCCATACCCGGATCAAACTCTTCTATCCTCCATATTCCTTTTCCCAAATCTCTTCTTTCGGTGACCTTGGCTTCGCCAGCGCTACCTTCGCTATTTGGAGCAAAAGGGTTTCTCAGTCATTCATGTGTTCCCTAGTTTCTGGCTGAGTTCTAGGAAGCAAAAAATAGAAAATTTGTAAAATTACTTTGAAAGAGAAAAGGATAAAGTGCTGGTGGGATTGAAATCACCTTTCACTTCTTCACTCTCCAAAAGCTTTATCACAACATTGCCCCCTGGTTGCAAAATCCCATCATTCCCTCGAGCCGAATAATAGCCATCTGACTCTGCTCTTCCTTCAACATAATTATCAGATTGAAATAAGATAGCTTGCCCAACAGCCAAATCAAGTGCTCGCATTCCCAATTCTACAGATAGAGCTACAATAGACCTTCTTCATAAACAACGAATATTCACATACCAAACATACTGCTACCACACCACAACTTAAGGGATATAGAGTATCATCAAGATCTGAATATCGAAATATTTAGTCATCACACCATTTTAGCAGAAAAAACAAAGTGGTTGAAATTTAACAAAAAACCGTTGCCTTGACTTCCAAAATGAAGACTTACCAAATAGAAGACAGTCCTGCTTTTGCCTCTGAACCTACCCATACCGGCTATCGCATTCCATTCTTGATCTAAATTCTAAAACCACTTGAGTAGAGTGATGGTGAATGCAGTAACAGGGAGCCATGGACGGAAAAAACCAGAGAAAAAAAAAAAAAATTAAACGCGAGCCATAAAGGCCATGCGGAAGCGTGAAGATCATACCTTTGCGCTCCTTAACCCTTCTAGGTTGAGTAAGAGCGGATTGAACAACTGGAATCGCCTCGCTTTGTACAGTTGAAGGAGCTTCCAGTTGAACACCCGCTAGCCTTCGACTTCGCCTTGTTTGCATTAACGCTTAGCTCTCCAGCTCTCGGGATATTCCTCAGCCTAACCTCTAGTCGGTGAACACTATGGTGAAGAGGAAGGGTCTCAATTCTCCTTGGTTCGTTCGCTATTAGTTAGCAAAGAACAAGGGAAAAACAAGAAGAATGAGAGAGCCTTTCTAAGAGAGAGAGAGACTCACGTGAGTCTTGTTGCTTGGGCAAGCAAAAAATTAGGGTTTTTTTTTCTTTTCAAAGAGTTGTTTATATTTAGCCAAAATTAGGTCTCTCAATCTCTGATAAACATCTCCCCGGGATTTCAAAATACCCGGATGTTATCCTGAGAAACAGTTTGGCCTAACCTTAAACTCCTCTTAACCGTATCTGGAAAAAACCCTAAGATCCAAGCTATTGGGCCAGATAAATATTTATTATTTTTCTTGGACCCAAAAGGCCCAAAATAATAAATATTAATTATTTATTTTCTGGGCTTACATAAGTAACCCAATAAATAATTAATGAGCCCAAATGAACCATAATAATTAATCTTTAATTATTTATTTCTTGGGCCTACATAAATAACCCAATAAATAATTAAACATTAATTATTTCCCCTAGTTTAAGCCCAGGTTAATTTCTTAATTATTCATACTGGACCTAGGCCCTGAATAATTAATTAACCAAATAAACTAGATAATTAATTTCTCTCAACTCCTATTTTATTTATTTATTTATTTATTTATTTTATTCCAATCCAATAATAAATTAGACTTCCTGAATAAAATAAAATAAAATAAAATCCTCTTCAACTGAGACCAATTCCTCAACCCAAAAATAGTTAGGACTTACGGGCTATCCCGAGGACCAAAAAGACACATCGCCTTGGCTGCTAAAATGACCAAAATACCCCTGCTATATAAATAGCCGTATTTTGCATTTTAAATATTTCATAATATCACCATAAGGAAATATTGACCCCAAGGACAATGCTGCGTTAGCAAAGTCTCCGACCTACAGGTGAAATGACTAAAATACCCCTCTACACATCGTCGT